>VWZW01002359.1:828745-880784 GCA_013397115.1 Edolisoma coerulescens
CGTCCCCCCGGCCCCGGTAACCCCAGGTGCCGGGCGGGCTCTCCCCTCCCGCCGCCGCCGCCGGGGATGCGCTGGGCGTCCACGCCCGGGAGCCGACGCTGCTATTTCCAGCCGGCGGCTTAATCCTCCCGCAGCCTAATCCCCGCGCTACTGCCGCAGCAGCGCCGCCCCCTACCCCGGTGCAGAGGGCGGGACGGAGCGGAGCCGAGCGGCGCTGCCGCTGCCGCCGCAGATCGGTGGCCCGGCGCAGTCAGGTGACCCCGTTCCCCCACCCGCATCCCGCTTCCCGGAGGTGGCGGCGGGGACGGCCGGCCGGAGCTGCTCCCACGCGGGGGCTGTCCCGGTGTGGATCTGCGTCTGGGGAAGCCGAAGCCACTGATGCCTCCCCCGTCTGCATGACGGTCCTGTCGTGAACGCTTAAAATAGTACCTTGAGGGATCCCAAAACTGCACATAGAAGGGATTTCTCCAGAATGTTGTTATGATGTTATTGCTATCAAAAACATCTGAAATATGTCACCAGAAGGGTTTTCTTTCTGTTATCTAAGATACCCTGAAGGTCCTGGTTACAACCGAGCTACACTCGGGAGGATATACTGCTACACTTTTATTGTGTAATTGAAGCCTACCGGAGTGATCCGTGGAGTATTGGGAAATGTGGCGTACATATATTACCATAAATTGGCTGAACTTAGTTTTGGAGTAAAGTGATTTAAGTGGGTGGGGTCTAAACGAAATGGCACTGGTAGCAATTACTTCGAGCTGCCGGTAGAACGAATTTCAGAAGACAATGTCAGTGCATGTTATAAATTAGCTGGAGAAAACATTATGTACAGTCAGTATTGAAGAGTTGTGCACACCAAGTGATAATTGGGTTGTGTTGCATACAAAGACATATGGCACAATTTTCATTTGTTATACCAGGAGCAGAACACTGACAAGGGATTGTGGTCTGTGACAGTATGAAACAGCAGCTTTTTTACTACTTCATTCTTTCTTTTTTTTTTCCCCCCCCCAACAACACAGAGATTTAAAAATCCTAGGTAGCCTGAAAGCTTTGGGAATGCTGTTAAAATAATGCTCAAACGTTCAAGTTATCTTTTCTGCGGGAAATCTCTTCCAAAATAGCTGTAAAATGTGGTGCCTTGGACCACAGAAGAAAGGTGTTCAGATTTTCACGTTTTCAGTATTGGTTAAATCTCCTTTATTTTTGCAGAGCAGGTAGAGATTTTTGGATTTCAAGATTCAAAGCTTTCTCAAATGCAGTGTTTGAATATAGAGAGGGATTTAATTTCAAAAAAAAAGATGTAAAGTGTGTATCACTGTTAGCAATCAGCCTTGGGAGTCTGCAAACTTTGAATGTTCCCATAAGAGAGACTCTCATATTCCAATAGTGAGAATGTGTCCATGCTTCTCAGCTCTATTCAGTAATGAGTAGCAAGAAAATAAACCCTGGAGCTGCACAGAAAGATAATACTGTGTTCTTTAGCATTACTATAGTCCACTGTTCAAGTACAGAAAAATTTTAGTAATATTTAGAAATCGTTTGTGTTACCACAGAAATGTAACTTCAATGCCTAGGAATTTGTCATTAATGAAGTGATTTGTGGCAGCTAGAAGCCTGTCTTAGCAGAGACACACAAACAATTTTTCCTCTGGACTTCACAATCAGTTATTGGGGTCACACTCCCAACTGATTTCAGAGGAAAGAAAGTTGGGATCCACTGATACTTCATGTTCCACTACTGGCATCAAGAGTGACTCTGAACTTTTCTTGGTAATACTGACAGGGGTTTAGAATGGCTTGACTTTAAAAGAGAAACTTTCTTTTAAACTTTTTATATTATAGAAGACAAAAAACAACTGCACAAACTGTTTTGGAATTTCTTGGCTGTACACAGCAGAAATTTAGAATGGTTTTATTTCCTGCAAGCAAGATAGTTTTCAACTTTATGCTAGACAAAGTATTTAATTAGTAATGCAACTTTTATTACTCTCTAGTGTACATCTTCAGTGTGAAGGTCTGAATACTTTCTGAACTAATCTGTATTGTTATCAACAGTTACTGTCGCTGAGATTCTCATCTGTGTCACCAGAAGTTGTGATTGTTAATACTCAGCTAATTTTATATCTTCACATTATCAAAATATTGAAGCAAAAGATAAGTCAGATAATCTGTACTATTGCCTTAAAATTTATGCAGTGCAGACTGAATTTAAAGGCAAATAATAGAGACTCTCCAGTATTTTGGTTACAAGGCAGCAAGTCACAATCTCAAGCACCCAAAGGAACAAATCACCAGAATGCAATTATAGAAGCCCTTTAAGATTTTAATTTATCTGCCACTACTTGCATATTCTTCCACATGTAATCAATGTAATGAATAAAAAACACTGTGAAAATTTGTCTTATTTACATCTATGTCACATTTGGTCAGTACTGCTCTACACAGGACTCCCCTATTTCTTCTTAAAGTCTCTTCCATTGACTGCGTGCAAAGATTTTGTTGAGCCACACCAGGACCACTTGACGTGAAAGTTTCTTGAGGTATTTCAGGCAAATCTTATTCTTGACAAACATGTTATCTGAATTTTTGATGCACGATTATCTTGATGAAAACCTAAGGTGCTTTTAGAAGGTTAGACAAGACAACATGAGTACTCTTTAAATTCAGAGTGGGGGGATGTGATCTACTGAAACTATATTGCTTTTGGATTTAAAACCAACCACCATCTTCCCCAAAATAACCCAACCCCACCGAAGAGGAGTTCATGTTTGTAATGAAAGCCACACAGGAAGTAGGAACCATCTTGAATAAGGATGCACCATGGAGGAAGCTGCCCGGGACTTACCTGATGGGGAGTTGGGGTTACCATTTCACAGGACAGCTTTAGATGAAGTCCCAAGAAGTTGCCTGGTGTGCTGGCTCTTTGAAACCCAGGTTCACAACTTGGCTGGTGGGATGCACTCGAGGTCTAGATGAGGGCCATATAAGCAGCTGGAAAGGGTTCTTGCTGTTAAAAATAACAGAATCAGTGATTTTTTTTTTCTTGACTGTAACTGTGCTTTCAACTTCATAATGAAAACCTTAAAGAAAAGGAGTTATATTAATGACAAACTGAATAGCCATTTTGAGGCACAAAGATAATTCTTAACTGAATTTGAAATGAGAGAAATAGAGTTGGTCTGTGTTAATCTCACATTCAAGCACACATATGGAGGGAAGGAGGCATGTCTAAGGGCTGATTCATCACACCTCACACCTGAATTCTGCACCAGATATGCCTTGGGTGATGACTCTCTTTTCATGTAGACTGTTTTTGTGCACTAATGTGCACTTAAAAGCTGGAGGTTTCTCACCATAATTCTGCTTTTTTTCCATTTGTTTCCCAGTTTCTCTTGTCAAGTCTTCCAGTTCTTCAGCCAGTTTTGATGACCTTTCCTCCTGCCTTCACAGGCCAGGCAGAGGTTTGGACCCCACCCTGTCCGTGCCTGAGCCTGAATCAGGCCCAGTGCTGTTGTTCTGCTTCTCCCTCTTACTCTTAGGGCCAGTGGTACAAACAGAGCTCCTGGAGAGGCTGGCTGTAACCATAGTGATAGCAGCAGTCCTGAACAGATCTGTTTAGCTCTGGGGAGGGGGAAAAAAAGACTTTTCAATGGAGAAGCATCCTCCTGACTTTGTGTCAGGCTGATGGAGCCAGGTAGTTTGCATTATGCTCTCTCTACAGCACATGCAACAGAAGTTGCAAAACAGTAGGTACTGAAATCGTGCAATACTCAGGAGTTTCTGTGTTCTGCTGTTAAATATAATCTCATTGCTTCGTCTTGTGTGGGTTCTGTCCACAACAGTGTGTTCAGCCTCTGTACTCACCCTCCTTTAATGGCAATTTTTCCAGTAGTTTCTTTGGTTGCTGTGATATAAAGCAGCAATGAGAAATTAAAGAAGGTTGTCAATTGTCCAGTCAGAATGATGGTCTGAGAAGGATGTAGCCTGAATGTGTTTGTACATCCCAGGCAGAAGATTCATTGCATTTTGGAGAGCCACTGGAGCTGCTGAATCTAAGAGAACAGCAATACTCAGTGGTAAGGGTACAGGCTTGGAGGCATGAGTATATACTCTACATCCCACAGGAAAAGCCTTTTTTGTGTCTTTGAAGAACTTTGAAAATTAAAAAGTTAATTTAGATAAGAGAGAATTAATAGAAAAGTTACACAAAGAATAGCTAACGAGCTCTCTTACTGCTCGTTAAGCCGTGTCAGAGTGAGGTCATGTTCTGCAGAATATGGAGTGACTGCATATTACAGAGCTGATGGTCACAGAAAGGTGGTATTTGGCACGTTCCGTACAGGGGGAAAAGGTGTGTTCCTTCCTCTTATCCAGCATGCTGGTTGCCACAAGGACAATCTTAAAATCTGTATTATCTTAGAGACCTCTTTTGACTGATGTATTAATGGACCCCATCATCCACATCACAAGGATAGCTTTTGCTGCTGGAGTAGCTTTTGGCTTATGTCTGGCAATAACACTGAGGTTAATGGACCAGAAAGGGGACAGATGGACACATGTATCAGAAATGGAGCAGAAGTCCTGTAATCATGAAAGTCAGTACCTGTGAAACTCCTCACTCAGTACTGATTTTGGTAATTAATTTTGTAATCCAGATAGAGCCTCCAATGCAAAAGTCTGGAGATATGAAGTATATTGCACTTCCATACAACAGATTCAGACTAGGCTTAAATTTGTCTTTTTTTTTTTTAACCTTTTCTTTTACACTGAGCACTAATCTTTTACAGATTTATTTAAACAAGTCTGTGTACCAAAAGCTGCCTAACTTACTCCTTCCATAGATAATAGGTATTCTAATATATGCAATGTGGAAATAACAGCTTTCTATTGATATTAGACAGAGGTGAGAATTAATTTGAGAAAGTTGCAAGTCAACTTCAATACAGATGTTTTGTATTCCATTGAAGCTGTTGATACTGGAAAGGGGAACATTTATCAAAAAATTTAGGTGAAGTCATACTGAGCTTCATGAAACAGATTTGCAGGAGTATACAGAAACAGATAATTTACTACAAATTGACGTTTAAAATTTATTACTCATTGACTAAATTACAGTCTTGTCTTTGAATACAAAGTAACTCTGAAGGCATTGATCCCAACTGCATCATTTCCTCAAAGAGGGAAGGATGCTGCCTGAAATAAAATCCGAATTTCATGTACCATTGAAATTTTGATCCGTGGAGCGACAACAGACTTTAAAGCTACTTTGGCTTTGAGGACATTCAGTTTTTCTTTTCAAGCAAAACCAACCTCTTTTGGTAAAGGTGTATTATTTTGTTATTCATACTGACAAAGTGGCTGCATTTTGCTGTAAATGGTGAATTGTTGTATTAATAATAATAATAATTGTAGAGCCATAATAATTGTATTTTAATATAATAGCGGTTGCATCCTGGCTATGACCGTCATGTATAGAACCTGGGATGTTTCTCTGACTTCTGTCTGCTCTGCCAGTGGAAGTATTAAATGCTGTCTCTTACATTAAGCACAAGTGGTACAAACTGTGCCTGAGAAGCAGCTAGCAACGACTTGCAAGGGAGAAAGCCTCTCTATATCCTTCCAAAAAGAAAAGGTTCTCAAGAGAAGGAAATTCCATTTCTTTGCTCTGCTAAATCAGTAAAGGCTGCCATCCTGAAGCCTAAGCCTGGTCTCTTACCTGCTTCTCTGGCTCTTGGCAAATCCCTGCAAAATTCTGCAAAAGAAGGACTGCTTGTAAACAGTAACTTTAACATGCTGAATACTCTTTTGCAAATTATGTGCATTTACAGCATTTTTTATTATACATGTTGTCTGGTATCTGCAGGAGTTGATGGACAGAGAGTGATAGGCAAAAGCTATTAAGACAGTGGGCCTTCAGCCAGGTCCAAGAAGGGTGACCCACCTTCTCTTTAAGAGCTCTCCCAGGTGATGTGAACTGTCTATTTGAGCTTTTTGACACCCTAGAAGCAGGTTTTAACCAAAGAAGAACTTGGTGTGTTGTAGAAAGAAGCTGACCTACAAGAAGGAGGCTGTAGGGATTCAATATAATGATAATCACTTTCCTCCTGGTCTGTGGAAGTGTGGTACCATCCGAATATCAGGAGTGAGCTTTCAAGCACGCACTACCTGCCCCATTTGCTGCTGCTCTAAGCTCAGAAGTTCCCAGCTGTATAGTAAAGTGACAGTCAAAGTCTTCTAGGAAATTTCTGAAGTTATAATTTCAGTGACAGATTTGTTCAGCAGAAGTTCAGTAGATGCCAGATATATGTCAAATAAGACTACAACTTTCAACCCAGAGGGTAAAATAAATTTTAAGCAAAAAAAGATAAGCATGTATTTAATAGGAAAGGGAGATTATGAATTTTGATACCTTATGACCAAATATGACCTCTGTTCACTTGAAAAAGGAGTTGGTTTAGGCAATTAGATATATGAATGTATGCTAAGACTTATAAACGCAAATATGTATATCATAGTGATTTTTTCCTGGTTTTAGCAATACTTAATCCCTAATCTTTTAATAATTTGGTATTTTCAGTGCACATCATAATTTTGCTAAGGGCTGTGAGCCTAAAACTCAGTCTGCTAATGTAAGATCAAATTCTTCAGCTATTATGCTTTTGAAGTGGTAGTGTGACTGGTACGGCTTAGTGAGTTCTCACTTCCTACTCTTCCAGGCTTGAAGTTGCTCTTTAACTGAATCTGTACACCCACAGGAGGACACTTTTGATTGCACTGGCCTCCACTGGCAACCTGAGAACCATTTTGGTGGTGGGATGCAGTCAATCAACTCCTTCACTCCTTCTTCTTGACTTTATGACTCTCACATTTAATGGGTCTTGCTTGCACAATACTGACTGTGTCACAAGTATGTAAAAGACTAAGCCCTTCTGATTTTGGATTGCTCGAAAAACTAGGATCATTAACAACGCTTTAATGCAGTGAAGTGCATATATCTAGAAGCAAATCCTATAAGATTACTTTCTGGAAAGCTTTTACTCTGAAAAAGGATTAGGGGTCATTGCAGGCAAACAACATGTTTGAACTTTCAGTGTGATGCTGCGTGGAAAGAGCTTGTCAGACTTAAGACTTTGTAATCAGATACCCCCAACAGCACTGGGGTGTTATTTCCATTTCTATGTATGACTGGAATGACACTGGCACTACAAGACTGCTTAAACTCCCATTTTCATGTCCTCTTTATGGAATTTTGAGAAAATGCATTAGTCTTAGAAGGCTCTTTCTATCCTCCTTATAGAGAGTTCCATGCATATCCTCATGATAGATGCATACCATGACTGTAGGCTGCTTTCCCTAAAGGGGGAGAATTTTTCTATTCCTCCAAATTGGCTAAATCATTTGGTAAAAGTGGGAGCAGAAGAGGATGAATAATCTTTGTCAGGAGCACCTGTAAGAGGCAAGATTTTATTTTTGACATTTTTTTTCTGCCCAGAGATAGATGTTGCTACTAGTTCTGTGGAGAGAGAGATATTCATCCTTTCGCACAGAGTGGTTGGTCAAACTACGTCCAAGCCAAAAGGTTTTCCATTGGCTCTCACAGGGGCAGGACTGTATTCAGGCTTTTTGCAATATCCAAACACAGACAACCGTAATGAACAGTGTTAAATGTCAAGTTCGCCTGCCCATTCTTTAGCTCACTGTGCAGTCTGATAATGACCACCTAATTGGAAAAAAACTATTCCAGCACAGGAGGAAAATTGGCCACTCCTATGTCTGCACACACCCCATGAAAGTAAGTATTTGGCATAGGCAGTAGCAGTACAACCCTGATGCTCATAGCTGCCCTTCCTTCAGCACTTCTGTCTAGTGCATGTAATGAGACCCTGCTTTCTTGCCCATGGGGTATTCTTCATTTCTTTCTGTGTATCTTCTTGTTGTGTGATGATTCTCTAGTTTCAGCAAAACTGCTTATACTTGAAGAGAAATCCAGAAAAGCCATGCTCAACTTCTTGAATATTTGGACTATAAAAAACCAGGGTCATAGATTTGGCATTGAGGAGATGAGCTCATTTTATTCTTAAGACCATGGTGGGAATGTTTCCTCACACATTACACAGTTAGGTGACACACAAGAAAGCATAATTTCTACAGAAGGTGCAGCACCTGACCTTAGTGAATTAAATTACTACTTAAAGAATATGCATCAAAGTTGATTTCTTCTTGAGTTTAGTGCAATTGGGTAAGCACATTGTGGAGTGCTCAAAATATAAAAAAAACCTAATTACAATAAGGAGTTCTTAAGCATCATCCTTAGCAAAGCCAAACTACATTTATCCTGCTGCTGTGGAATACTCTGCTTAGGAGGAAAACAATTACCTCTTAATTACTTCAAGTTCAGAAAAAGAGACAAATATTTCCTGATGCCATGTTGAGTTCATCCTGTGAGAAGAATAAGCCCAACATTATTGACATTTTTCAATCTTTATTTAGCTATCTGATGAGACGGTTTTCTAGAAGCGCCGAGTGCCAGCACTCTCCTTGAAAGTGGTGGCACTCTGGGTATCTTGCAGCTCTGGAAAGTGTTGTTTTTTTAAGATCCAAGGATTGACAGGAGAAAGTTATTGACCCTACCTCAGATTAGAAATTACACGTGTGAGAGCTAATACTGTGCTAAATTTGGGGTGACTTAGAGAATGCAAGGCTATAACTAGAAAAATGCAATGCTCTTCTAGCATGCACACTTGTATATGTAGCCTGCATGGTTTGATCGATAAACGCTTCTTCCAGTGGGCAGAGTAGTGAAAATGATCTCTGGAAAGAACTGTGATAAAGGAAGTGATAATCCAGTACTCCCAGAGTGGGGCCACATAAAAAGAAGCATAGAAGAGCCTGCAAGAGCAGGAGGTTAAAGATGACTACAAATTTTTATGCTTGAAAGAGAGGAACAGCCTCTAGGAGTAAACAGGGGTTGAGATCAATATGTAGACAGACATTGCCTAACTGATCATGTCTAGTGGGATAATTATTTATATCCCTGTGTATACAATTAAGTGCCTTTATGGAAAATTTCAGTCTAAAATAATTACTGATCCACATCTAGCAGGAGCCTCATTTCTGCATGTTGTTAATAGAAAAATTATGGCCGTTACTGAATGATATTGATTGTTGACAGTTTTGCTTCACAATGTAATTTGCTTTAGCCTTCATTTCTATGGTGTCTTCCATTCAAAGAATTCCAAGTGCTTCACAAATGCTGATTTAACCTCCCAGCTTCTCTGTATGGAATGTAAGTATTATTACCCCCAGGGACTGCCTTCTCTTTGTGTCAAGGAAGTGCTCGCCACATTGCTGGTGGTGCTACAGACCTTCCATAATAAGCTGCTTGCAGCACTAGACACCTAAGGAGCAGAACCAATAAAAGACTCTCTTTGTTCAACGTGAAACAATTCTGGTAATAAATCTCTAGGCACTAAGTCTAAAAGTAGTCAGGAAAATGCAGCTGAATGAAATAAATTTTTAAAAAGATGCAGCAAGGGTGTGATATAGAAAATATGTATATCGTGTTATGCTCCATTTATATTTTGGTGAACAAACATTATTGATAAGCACATGGACGAACTTAGGTGTGGCTTTCAGGTGTAAATTACAGTCAGTAAGTCTTACCGTTGTACTCAGCAATTGAGAGTATGGAAGTTCATCTTTTTGCATCTTTTTTTCTTTCTTTTGCATGTACAGTGTCAGACTTGGCAGATCAGGGCAGAACACTCAGTATTTGTGGGTGTTTCATCTTGATGAGTTTGAGTGGGACTACTGTAGAGGGAGGCTACCTCACTGCATAATGCTAGCATACTTACATTTACATGTCTTTTCAAATAATTGATCATATGCATTTATGTCCATTTAGTAAGCATTCATAGAATAAACAGATTTTTCTCTAAAACGTGAAGACACTGCTTTTTACTTACACAGAATTTCACCTGGATTGTAAAGCTATTTGATAACTACTCATGAAAAGACAGAATGTGCATACCTTTCATTTAGATCATGTGTACATGTTATGTACGTTAATAGTAGAGTCATCATTAAATAAATTAATTTTTCAGTGGGGTGAACTGGTCTTTCTCTCTCTGTACTGACATTGGAGAATTCACCGAATCCATTATGAAGGTTTCATATCCAGAATGCTTGATAGCCGTTCTAATTACCAATATTGACTTTGGAACAGATGTAATGAAGTGGAATAACTCATTTACACTGCATCTTGTCAACATCATTATTAATTTAAACCATCGATTTTTGAAGATTAAAAGTAGTTTTTGAGGATCTGGATTGGCAAACAAATAACTGAGCAGAATAATAGAGCTGCCAATGCCCTTTCATGCCACTCCTGCCCCATAAATGATCTGGAAGTCTACCAGGATCATCCCACAAGTATTTTTAGTGGAATAAAACCAGCATATGGATAGCATGCTGTCTCTTTCCAGCCCCCCAGCAGAAAAGATGGCTGATCTCAGCCATGAGTAACAGTAATGGGGATGCTGCAGCCCCTCATCATGGTTTTTCCAACCTGTATCAGCCAGAGAGAATTTTAGTGGTGGCTGCAATGCATCAAATAGACCCTAGCTCAGCTGTAGTGTTGAAGTTAAGCCTGAATTATGTGGTAAGCCTTTATTTAAAATGCTAGAGCAGTTTGTAGTGTTGATTCGAACTTTAGAGATTACCTCAGTGTTTAGACAGTTTGGATGATATGAGGCAATGCAGGAATGTCCCTGCATGCTCTGATTTTTGGTGTGCTGGTTCTTCACTGCACTCAGAAATCCTTGAAATGTTATTGAACTGCCTCAAAAAAAAAATCTGAAGGGAAGAAAAAGGTTTCTTCTGTATCACTGCTCACAAACTGGGAAAAACAAAATCAGAACTCTTTAAACTTTCTTTTCCATTGTGCAGAGGCAGAAAAGGATAATGAGGTAACATGTTTTTGCCCAAATAAATCAGGTGCAGCCAGCCTTGCCCCATGTATCCCTCACACACTTACCTTCTCTGCACTAGTTACCTTGGAGGGTTAATGTCTGATTGCATTGTTTTACAATTCAGCTGTGTTATGGTTCAATATTCATGTAGAAAGTTTTCATATAGATGCTTTATGAGAGCATAGAATATAAGAGAAGAGTATATAAAGGTATTGAATATAAATAGTTAACATTTGACACGTTTTCCTTATGTGTTTGATGCAGATGTAAAAGAAGAACCTGGGTCTTACAGGCTTCATTACAGTAACACCTTGCACAAAGGCTCTGTAAGAATGGCAGGATTCTTCTGAGACAGACTGGTGTCAAGAAAGGCAGAACTCTCCAGGAAAATCAAGCATAAATGCAGGAATCCAAATAAACTGGGTACAGTAATGTTGCAGGGAGGAGGGGTTATTACTGTTTTGTCATTTGCATTGCTTAGGGGTTTATGGTAATTTTCAGAAATGTCTCTATTCACAGGTCTGAAAGTCAGGTTTCATTACAACCTTTGCTGTCAATCCCGACACACAAAGCTGTGAACAAATAAAAATTCCCTCTGAAACTCACCGAGCCATCTTTAATTTTGGCACTGGATTTGCAGATTTTGAACAATTGGATGAGGTGGAGTCTTCATGATCTCTCAGCACTGTGAGTCTGTAAACTTGGTTCTGGCTCATGTTCAATTCACAGCAGCAATAAATTATTTTAGTCTTTTACAGGAAAATTATATAGCTGAGATATCTGTTCAAGTGCATATGCATCTTCAGATTGTGGTTTGCTTGGGTTTTTTGAGCAAGGGTAAGTAAACTTTGTTTCTCCATATGACATACATAGCAAATAAAGAATTAGGTAGTATTTCTGAGTGGATTCAGATATATTTCAGCTTGGGTCACTGTATTTCTGTTTTCCCAGAAGGACAAGACTAAATAACATAAGGTTCATAGCAAAGAAAACTAAATAGGTTTTTCTTAAAACAATAACAAAACTGCAGTCAACCTGCTTCAAGCACCCACTTAAAACAATAACGAAAACTGCAGTGAATCTGCTTTAAGCACCCACTCGAGGAACAAGTCAAAAAACAGTTGCTTAACATTTGAAGATCTAAAAATGATGTGTTGACATACACTCAGCTTGAAATCAGTTGAAGATGCTTTGGGGATAGTATTTTAAGAGGAGGTTTCCTAAATAGGTAATACTGTGATGCTTTTAACAGCACCTAACGTGTAAGCATTGTCTTGAAATAGTACAAAAAGTGAAATTTTCTAGAAAAATAATCACTGGGGGAAAAAAAGGGTAAAAAAATATCCCACTGCGACTGGTGAAACACGAGATGATTGCAGAAGCATTGCTCTCAACTTCTTAGTCAGAAGGGTGAAGTCCTTGTCTTTGGCTGTGTTTCCTGTATTCTATAACCTTCTTCAAAGCTGCATGTGGTTTTGGTTCTTATTTACTCACATGTCACAATTACAACAGAGAACATTGTGCTAGTAATGCCAAAAGTGTGAAGAGATGGAGATTTACCTCTAGGAATGCAATTCATTTGTTGAAATTTGGATCCTGAGCTAAGCTACTTATCTGCTTTCCAGCCAAGAAGTGGCAATTCCAAGCTACACTCCATCTTACTGTAAAATAGATGTCTTCACAAAGATCAGATGAATCCTGCATAAATTTCTCCCCTGACAATAAAGGAAGGCCAGGTAATGAGTTCACACACAAGCATCCATGGTGTGGGCACCTAAAATGACCTAAGATGAATGTTAGTCCTAGCTTCACCAATTGAATTTTAAATTCTGTGGCCTTTACTTCCCCATTAACACTGTTGTTTTCCCTGAATGAATCCCACAAAGCAGAGACAATGGGATAGGACACTTGAAAAGTATTAGCTCTGCAAAACACATAACATCCAGGAATCTGGACGGTGTCTTTGGACAGTGTTTTTGTATCCATCTACCAGGGATTTCAAGAGTGTCAGTAATTCCTTGTAGCTGACGGTTTCAAAGGCTGCTCAAGTGCAGGATGAACACCTGGTCTTCAGCGATAATAAAGGCTCCGGGCTGTATCAAAGGTCAAAAAACCTGAAACCTGCTGAGCTGCTGAAAATACTTCAGAACATCCTCCTTTGCAGCCATCTTTTATGAGGAAAAAAAGGTTTTAGAGAGGGTGAATTTAGAGCTCTCCAGAAATCCTGAGTAAATAGGCTTTAATATTCTTCCTCAAAACTGAGTGGGAGAGGTGGGGAAAGACAAGAGAAAGGAAATTCCTTCTGTTTTGCAGGCACAGATGGAGAAGGAACAGGACATCTGCTCCTCCAGCAGGCTGCAGTAGTGGCTGCTTCCAAGGAAGAGACCGTCCGGAGGGTTTCTGACCTATTTGTGCCATGTGCTTTTATCTCCTGCTACTTACATGACCCAGTAATATACAGCAGAGAAAGTTGTGATGAACTATCTGCATACCTGTCTCAGGGACTTCCCACTCGCACAGCTCCGTGTCACACAGGCTAATGCCCCCTTCAGTGCAACTCTGTAGGATGGGTAAAAGAGTTTTACCTTAACATCACCATCCCATTCCCTCAGCAAGTGGACTTTAACATGACAGGTCTTCCTAGAAACACAACACTAAGACCTTCATCCAGCGTAAATCATGGTTGTTTTACCTCAGGTGAAGAAACTGTCTGCAAAATTTCAGGAAATTTTCAAATTTCACTGATGCATTCAGTTTGGTGACACTTAGGCCCAGTGGCAGCTCTGTGCCTGTCAGCTGGCAGAAGAGACACAGTGAGAGACCGTGTGTGTGTGCATGTGCATAAATGTGCAGACAAGCACATGTAACGTGATGGAAATTTTAGACGTCACAATTGCACATACTGAGAAGGCACCACAAAACCTGGGAAGTATATGAAGATGTGCTCACACAGTAGCCCCCAGTGCTTCTTCTTAGCTTAGATAAATGGGAAAAAAAAAAATCTTTCCTTGATGTAAAATAGAGTTAATTTTCCTATATGTAGGCAACAGAGAAGCAGCTCGTAGGAAAGATGCAGGTCATTGTTTGTATCTACTGACAAGTCCCTCCTTGTGGAACATGAGCACTGATTATAGGACTAAAAAGGTAATAAGCTATTCTTTGATGTGAATAAAAGTTTTAGAATTTGAATCTAAGAGAGCATCGTAAATATATTTAGATTTCCCTTCCCCAGTTTTTGAACTTGCCTAGAAGTGCCAGACATAGATCATCACAACACACATTGCTCCAGCTCTCCCGCAATCAAGAGCCAATACAAAATCTTTCAGAACTGAAAACAGTCATCATTTCATTTAACTCTCTATTATTCAGCACCTTCTGTGACTTCAAGATGCATTTGATTGCTGGAAAATAGACATACATTTCTTGCATTTTGTTCCTTAGTTTAAGAAAACCCGATGTTTTCACTGTCAGCGCATAAACTTTAATAAATATTCTACCTTCTGACAATTTTTTTAAAAAATTCTAACAGTTGACTAATAAGGTACATATTTCATTCCAGATTACTGTGCCATGTTTCTAACTGGTATTTGATCACCAGCTAGCCAACATTCTTGCCACAGATTTTGAAGCTACAACTAGACATAATACTAATTCTACTATCAAAACCAATTGTGGAACAATTTACTACTTCAAACTTTTAACTCAGCCCAATCTGTGCACACATGGGTGAGGCTAATCTTTTTTTTTTCCTTTTTTTTTTTTTAATTAAAAATCTGTAAGGCCAAGGAAGAGAGTTAAATATGACATTGATTTTATATTCTTGCTCTCTTGCTCATTTGAGATAGCAGTGCTCAGAGCATTCCAGGCAATACTTGTTTAATATGATTCACATGTTCCTATTTTTTTCTGTAAAATCCAACTCATTCTGTCATTGGTAGGACCAAATACCAAAAACAAATCAGTGAGTTAGTTAAGGTAGTTAAGGGTATAATATATTTAAAGAGTTATTAAAATAAGCTATAATTTAATTCAGCAAGCTAGCAATCAGTAAAGGCTAAGTCTTATTTTCCTACTTATGTGAGTTACTACATTGCAATGAGATTAGTCACCTAACATAAGTAGGAGTTGGTTCTGTAATAAATCTGCAAACACACACACAAAAAATTGAGTTAATCCTGAAATACCATTTTTAGCTTGCTCTCATTGTGTCTCTTTAATATTGTAGAGGTCTCCTAGTAGTGACAGTTTTAACCTTGGCTCTCCTGCTTTTTGAGAGATGAAGTCAGCCCTTAATCTGAATGGTTTTTTCATAGTTTAATATCCTCATCCATTTTACTTGAAAGCTGGGCTAAAAAAATGAATAATAAATTTGATGAGAGCTGGTTAAAGAAAGCATTGCATTGAATCTGGATCGCTCCCAACCATCTTAATTGAACAAAGGGAAATTTTCCAAATACACCTTCTATATTGGCTGACTGCCTTAGAAGTTCTCTGAATCTAGAAGAAAAAGTCCTTCCTCTCCAAATTAAAACACATACTGTAAAAAAAATCCCAAACTATTAAAATCTGCAGCATGAAGTTACACCAGAAATAATATAAAACAGATTCTTTCATTACAAGCTGGCACTAGAATTAGGCTGTATTATGTGTCTGGACTGGTGATGGAATAGATAACAGGATTCTAGTTTTTGAGATGGTGCAATTTTGTATATTGATATAAACCTGTTTTTTAAAAGAAATAGTTCTGGTTTTATTTGGATAGGTGTAAACTGTTAAAAGTACCAGCACTATTTCCTAGTGATGTGGAAGTTGGTCTGCAAGGCGTGACCCCAAAGAGAAGCTGGGGCTGCCAATACCTGAAAGCAGTTGAAGAGAGACAGCTGGTGGCATCAGAAGAATCAACTGGAGCTTGGATTCCAAGATTAACCCAAAATGCAGTGCTTCATCAGGACACATCATCCCTTTGATATATTACTCTATGGTCTGTTGTGGCCACAGGTCTGCATAGCCTGATTTTCCAGCAGCAGTTGGAGGGCGATGCGATAGGTAAGTTGATGACTATCAGTGAAAAAAGTTCCAACCTTTTAAACTGGTGCTTTCTGACAGTGGGACGGGGTTTCTTCAACATTAAGCCGCCAGGGAATTCCCTCTGGTGACGGGAAGGGACCGTAGGAGAGGCAAAACCAGGCTGGTGGTGGCCAAGCCTTACAAGGGCTTTTGCTGGGGTGGAGGAACAGCAGCGCAGCAGTTGTGACCAGTTGGCAGCACCCCCCCACCACGTGCACCTTGAAATACAACATCCATGCATCATTTTGCAAAAATCCCTTTTAAATTAGCAGGTTCTGGCTTTGCCTGTTATTGCACTCCCAGGATGGGTTCTGCCAAGCCCCACTTGTGGGATGTCCAGGACTTTGCACCTTGCTCTGTAATGCAGTGTTACAAGGCGGCGCTAGTGGAATTGAAGGCAGCAGTTCATGCGTTGTGTGTAACAACAGCCTGTGCTCCCACCATGAGACCAAAGATTTTTTCCATATGGAAAGTATAACTGCTTCTCAGGAGCAGAAGGAACATGTGATTTTCATAGTAAACAAGCCTGAGCAGAGAAAGGCAGCAAAAATATACATATTTAAAACAAAGGGGAGTTATTGATCATTATCTGTACATGGTATTTCAGTCTGCTCGCAACAGCAATCTCCCTTATCTTCTCTAAACATAATTCCCTGTACTTGTCACATAAATTGAAAGTTCATGGAAGCTGCAATTTTACCATTGGGTGTATGGCAATTACAACCAAATTACACTGAAAAATTAGTATACGTAGAATTTAGTTTGCAGAGGCATGTAATAAAAGGATGCTTTTAAAGAGCTATTCAGGCTCTGAAAAGTTAGGGAGTGCCAAAATTAGAAGAGCAACTGGAATTTAGCTCACTTGTGACTACAGTTGGTAATATCATACCTAATGGCACAGTCACATCCCTTTCCCACAGTGCTCCCGCGTCGTTTGTCTGGAGGATGGAGACACCTCACTGAGGGCCAAGTAACCAAATATTACACTTCCGGTAAGTGCAAGCATTAGTTACACATTTTTAACACAATTGTTCAAATCCTCTATTGAATTATTAATCTCCTCATGAGATGTACTGTGATGATCTCTTTGCAATATTATCACGGTTTATCAACATTATTTAATGTATTCTTACAGCTCTGCTTTGAGGTTACTCTTCTCTTATTTTTATGTACAGGAACCTGAGACAGACAGACCTGAGGAACAGATGTCAAACCCAGAACTATCAAGTATTATCTAAATTTGAGAATGCCCGATTTTAGAAACTCAGTGCCTGATTTTTTTTTATCTGCTCAAATTGCAGCCAGCAATTTTAAGTGCAGCTGTGAATGTTCAGCCTTTTTCTAATTTAGACCCAGATGTCTCCAATTGGGCCACAAGAAAATGAAAAATGACAGAGGCAGGGATAGCATCAATCTCTCCAGGGCAGCATTCAATTGCCCGCAGTCCCCTGCCTCATTTTCTGCACATTTTATAACTTCTGGAGCTTGTGAAGCAGGAGTCACACTGACAACAGCTAGAACAGATACATGACCCTGAAACCCTCTTTAATTATTTGATTGCAGATAATTTTTTCCCAGCTTATTCAGTGCAGAGAAATATTCATCTTCAGAAAAACATTGTAATGCAAACAGAGCAGGTTGCACATGCATTTCCCAACTATTAAGAGCCTCACTTTGCAAACCTGCCTTCTCTAGTACATCAACGGGAATATCTCCATGCAAAATATTGAAATAATTTCTTAATAAAAGGACCTTTATCTTTTTTTTTTTTCTTCTTCTTCTATTTCTTATCACTGCAATGTTCTGGAGAAGAATGCTCTTGTGGTGAAAGCCTAAGGCAAGAAATTAGGAAATTTATTTCTAGAATCTGTTCTGCTATAGATTTTCTTAGTGACCTTGGGCACTCCTTATCCTTGCTGTCATTCCCTTTCATCATCTTGAGGTTTGGACTAGCACAAGGGCTGCTTCAGGGTAGTTTTGTGGAGCTCGACTCATTATTCTTGGTAGAGGGTCAGATTCTCAGGTGGAATGTGCTAGGAAAAGTGTGAAGTATTATGCAACAGCATGCTGCAACAGAAGTGTCAAACACAAAGTGTTGTTATGAAATATGAATAATGGCATAATTGTATTAGGAGATAAGCCTTTAAAAATTGTTTGTACGAGATATCTTTATTAATATCACTATTTTGCCTTGGCCTGAGCATGACGATTAGGTACCAAGGCCCTGATGGCAAATATAAAATGTGCAGCATCACTGCCTGGCTTCAGGGCTGTACTACCCAGCACAAGTAAATACATACTGTAGGACTGAGCTGTCCTACACATTAATCTGAACTACGTGGTTACCTGCACCAAAATATATTTTGATCTAGCCCAAAACAATCTTATACAAGGAGCAAAAGTACCCAAGCTTGAAAACAAAGTACTCAAGCTGTGTCTTTATGAGGGCCGTGTGTTTGGGACAAGCAGACAAGCAGCTCTCTGGGAGACCCCAGCACCACACAGGATGTGCTTGAATGGGGTTGCAAGCAGCAGAAGTGTGGGAAGATAATGCTGTAGGTGGAGCTGGTGAGATGGATATCAAAATACCACAGAGTCCTTTGATTGTTTTGGAACATAGGGGAGAATGCAGGCAAAAGTCACAGAAACAAAATAATTTCTGGCAAAGGGTCAGAAATCACAATTGTTACTTAGGGTAGATGTTAGAATTTTATAAAGAGATTAAATTACTCTAAATTGGTATCTTTCTAGAGAAAACACGATAGGTGGGATGAGTCTCTTCAATTGAGAAGAAAAGCTATAAAAAAGTCAGTGCCTGGAATTTTAAACTGAGCAAGCTTAATAGGGTAATATTCAGGGGGATTTTAGTGGGCTGGTAACTAATCATGGGAATATGTCACCACCAAGGATAGTGGTGGATTTTCTGTCCTTTAGGAGTCACAGCTTGGATGCCATCTGGAGGATAGGCAGTAGTCCAAGACAAAAACATCAATATCAATGATATACAGGACAATCTAATGATCTCTTTTGGCCTGACACTCAAGGAACTGAAGTTCACAGGAGTTCTGCCATTGACTTTAACGAAGGCAGGATTTCATCTTCTGTTCCCGAGTCTTTAATAATAGAAAAGGTATTAATTACCTCTGCTCAAATGAGAGGAGTCAGAGTGATGTGCAATGCCGTGAAGAAAAGCTGCCAACAGAAAGCAGCAATGATGCAAATTGAAACCAACTTTTTTTTTTTTTTTTTAAAGTGAGTGTTTTCTGCATTTCAGCTGCACAGTCTCTTGAAGCACATCTGTGTGGTCAGTTCTAATTATAGAACACTTCTGGGACATAACCCTGCATACGGTTGGAACCAGGGCTGCATCACAGTCTTTGGAAAGCAGCAGATGAGAAGGGGAGATCCTAGTGATCCAGATTTTGCAAAAAGAATGGATGCAATTTTGGTAAGTGAAGGCGAGGGATGTTGTCAAAGATGGGTCAAATTGAAGGTCAACTGCGTTCTCAGTGAAGAGAAGCAGGATTAACAGCAGTGGATAATTCTGGACTCTGGAGATGACTGCATCTCTGTCAAAGAGCCAAGAGAAAAGATAGATTCTTCTGCTTCAGAGGGGTTGACTATTGCTTCAACTCCAGAAACTGGCTTATTTGTATTGCTGCATTTGGGTGCCTTTCCAGAAGTGGGGCTGCTGGCTACGTACTAGTTTCTTTTAATAAGACGTGTTCAAATGTTACAAATCTTCACACTTTCTGTTTCTTTCTGTCTCTGTGGAGGGAGTAGGGGGGATGCACTACAACAGCAGCATACTGTTCTTATTAATGGCTGATGAGTTTTTTCCTTCTTCCATGGGAAGAAGAGCTAGAAAACTTTCTATAAGAAAAAATGTTCTGGGTTTAAAGGTCCAATACAGGAAATACCCTGGTGATACTGAAGATACTGAAGGAACACTTTTGATTTTCCTGTTTTCATTTAGATTTGCATTTTGAGGCACTGGTTAATGAAATGCAAGAGGTCCCTCTAAGGTATGAACAGAATCCAGTAAAGTATGGGTGTATATCCAAAGTGAGTGCACACCTACAGGCAAAACCACAAACACATAATTGATCAAAATGTCGGTGAAGTATCCCCCAAAAGGATTTCAACATCAACTGTTATTGATAGTGAGTATATTCAGTGAAGCCATCAGAACAGCAAAACAATAATGATTAATGCTATGCTTTAGAGATTTGAAAATGGAGAGGAAAAAAAAGGCATGAATAAATGGATTCCATTTGTATCGACTCTCCCTGGTATATGTCTTTCTCTTTCAGAAAACCCTGAAATTCCAAATTGAGTTTGCACCAACCTCATTCTGGAACAAAGATTATGTGACTGCCCCTCTGATATACTATCAGTGAGTCTCTATCCCATTTTATTTGCATGAAGTTGCACTGTTTTTTCATGATAGTTAGAACTAGGACATAAGAATTTTGCATTGCTCTTTTCTGACATGACCTATGATCTAAAGAATTCACTTAGTCTCAGTGCTTCTTGATCTCCTTATTCAAAACCAAAAAAGGTTTTCCTTCCAGTTGAAGTAAATGGACTTGTGATTTCAAATATTACCATCCCATCATTTGGAGACCAAACCCATTATTCCAGCTCTAAGTTGCTCAGGCTGGCTGCAATGTTTACCACCCTTACAATAATTACTCTTAAAACATTTCTCTGACTATGTATTGATCAGTGTCATTTTCAAAAGCCAGACATCTTTTCAAGACATCTATACACAGTACTCAAACTACAAACAATGCCAGTTGAGCCATACCAAGAGTCGCTTCAATGAAAATATTAGTATTTTTAAAGTTCCTTGCAGCTTGCTTTTCCCTCTTCTGCTTTTTTTCCTATTCTGTCAAGTATAAGGAGAATGACAGCATGTCAGAGAGGTCAGGCTGGTCCAGCTGTACTTCTACCTCTGGGCTAAACTGCAAAATAAAAGGATAATTGAGTAAAAGTCTTCTTAAGAAATTTCTGTGATTGCCAGACTATTAGGGGATAGTTTTACCTTCATTGACCAAACTCAGACACTCATGACAGCACCATATCCAATTCTATTTTCTGTACTTTTGATATTACAAAAGCCATCAAAAGTCTTTATAGATGTTGCTGTAATGTTACATCTACTCACCTTAAGAAGAAAAGGTCCCAGTACTACAACGTTTTTTTGTCATTTGACAGCTTCATCATATTAAACTCTCTCTTTCAGTGTCCCTGCACCCACTTTTGGTATATTCACAGTTGGCTTTTATTTCTCTTTAATATTCTTGTATATTTTGTGTGTTGTGGATATGCATCTCTTTTTTCCCTTTTCTTTTCTTTTCTTTTCTTTTCTTTTCTTTTCTTTTCTTTTCTTTTTTCTTTTCTTTTCTTTTTTCTTTTCTTTTTCTCTTCTCTTTTTTCTTTTCTTTTCTTTTTATTCCTGCCCTCCAGCTACATGTATTGCTTTCTATTACATGTATATCTCTTAAACAGTTTAGGCTACTAGAATTGTTTCATTGCATTTGGTTCCTACTGATCCCAGAATACTTGGGAGCCATACCTCTTTCTAAGTATCATCATTTTCTAAAACACAGAAAAGTAATTTAGGGCTTACTTGCAAAGCAAATGTCACGAATAGTGAAGGGCTTTCAAATTCTGAACCTTGAAGCCCCTGACTAGAAATATTCTGGCTCATGTGCAGTCTAAAGCAGTGTTACTATCAATGTGACACAGCTGATCCTACTCAAAACACAGGAATGCATCTTCCATCCCCTTTCTCTGGCTCACACATAATATATGCAGATGCACAACACCTTCACTTCAGTATTACATCAGAAACCTCACTGCTGTTGTCAGGAGATGCGCTGCATGGGTAAGCACCAGGTGACTGAAACTATAGATACAGATCTGTAGACAATTTTTGAATAATTTGGCCATTTAAATAACCAGTTAAAATACCCTCCTTTAAAATTCAGTATCAGTTCCCACAACCTAAACTGACTAACTATCATTGCAGCCATTAATCATATCAGTAGAAATTATTGGTGCAATATTATGAGTAACTGGAGGAAATTGTGAAATCTGTTTAGTGTAGACTGCACCAGCTGTTTGTGGGTTGTCAGTAGCTCAGAGAAGATTGCAATGCAGTCAGTGGGATCCAGCTCAGGACAATACATCCGAATTCAAGCACATACTGTTGCCCACACACAAGCATCTAGAGCCTTTTCAACATCCCTTGGGCATCCTGCTGGGCCCTCAGCTCCTGCTGCAGAAGGGTTTGGGTCTCCTGCAGGTCTTGCTGTCACGTGGCAGCTCTGTGTGGGAGAGTGAGATACACAGGGGCATCCTGAATAGCACAAGGTGCTGGTGTGTGGGTGCTGCATCCCACTCCTGCCCTCTCTCAGTGGCTGTGGGAGTTTGGATAACTGTCTCACATGTAGACTTTGATATGCAAACATCTGTCTGCAGGTGTTTGCATCCTTCCCTGTATGCCACTGAGGGAGAGAGATTCATTTCAAGAGGTTTTTTAGACATACCTAGGGCTGGTCCTAGCTTTGATGTGCTCTATAGAGCTCACTTCTCCGTGGATACTTCCGGAGGTCTCACAGCTGTCCGCAAATTCAGAGTCAGACTCTGGGACTGAACCAAGAGGGGGGAGAGAGAAGACACAGACCTCTGCCTTGGGCTGGGCAAGCTCTCCAGGCAGTGTTGCGTTCATGCACATGCCCTCGCCAGCACCACTGACTGCTCCCCTCAGAGGAGCTGCTGCTGGGGCAGGAGTCGATAGGCAGCACTGCCAGCAGTGCTTGCCAAGAGATGAGCACAGAGACCACAGACACACTGCAGCACAGCTGGGGATGTGCTTGTCCACTCAGTGGTTTTTACACTTGAGAGCTGTCTTTGCAAAGCCATGGGCATGGCCAGACAGCACTCCCAAAACAACACAGTGATCTCTGGCTGTGGCACTGAAGGCTGGCTGTCCTTGAGGATGCATAGGAGGAAAAAAGGGATGACACAGCAAGTGGTGTCTATAATGAACATATCATTTGTGTCGAAAAACAAATACTGCATCTTCCCGAGCACTGTCCTTCCTTTTCTTCAGTAAAGAAGAAACTAACTTCTTGACTTCCTATGAAGTTTCCTAACTTCATACCCCAAATTAATATTCTGTGCTTTGTATACATAGGCCAATCTGAAAAGTATTTAGCCGCTCCAGAAGGTACTAACAGCCTTTAGGAACTCACATGTAGCATCAAACAGCTGGCAGAGAAGTGACACGTTAACATCCATGGACAGATATAAAGGTGCATTGTGTATCAGTGTCGTTGCTTATCTCATTAAACTCATCCATATGCATGCTTATCTTCCTGAAATGATCCTGGGGTGTGGGAGCGAGTCTCTGGCCATAGATGGCACCAAACGACCACGAGCGGAGTAATCCCTTCTTACAGATGGAGCAGCCGGCTGAGGCTGCAGCCGGGGCAGCCCCCGCAAAGACTGCCTGCCGTGAGGTGCCACAACTTCCTCCAAGATACGATTGTGTATATCCCCCCAAATCAAACAACCTTTCTGAGTGTCACAATTATTTTTTTCCTGTTTAATTCTCCTCCCTACCCTGGGATTATTCCTTTTTAAATGCAGCAGAATATAGAAGGTCCTACCACAGTCATGGATTAAGAATGTTGACACTTTGAAAAAGCGTGGGATGGGACCAGTGCTCCTTTGAAGACCTAGAAATCTGAATAGGTTTTTGCATAGGGTTGAATGCCATGAAGCCTAATTTTTACATTTTCATGCAATTAGGTAAAGTAATCCTATTCATAAAATGATGAAGCTGTATCTTAAAACCTAATTACTGGGGGTTTTTTCCAACAATAGTTGCCTGGATGTGTTACCTGTGTTTCTCCTGTGCCTCTCTGAAACTTAAAGAGTTTTTAATTTTCAGCCCAAATTAATTTGTGGTCATGTTACTCTTTTTCATTTCTGTATCAACTTTGTGTTTTAGTTTAAATATCTCTTCTCCCTACCAAGTATCTCCTGCTCAACAGAGCTTCCCACCATTAGAGAGCGTAACTTGCAGCCACATGGTCACAGGCTTAGGAGAAAGACATTTTCTCTTCTAGCCTTCACTTCCACACCCTGAAGATATGCCCAGAGGTTTTCCCTCCTTGTCTCCCAACAAAATATCCATCTGGGGCTGGAGCATCATGGACTGGGTAAAGGGCTTATGAAGACATCAGCTTGATAAGGCCATCTGGAGGGCAGGAGTCAGGTAAGGCCAGGGGAGGGATGAGTAAGGAGTAAACAGGCAAGGAAAGAAGTGAGGGCATGAGATCTCTAGAGAAGAGGTGACGGGGCTGAGAAGGGGTGCAGATGGCTTGGGCAGACTCTCCTGACTAGTTTTGGAGGCTTCTGTCATTGTCTGCTGCAGGCATACCAGGGAGATTAGAAAACAGACATTTTGGGTCACACGTGAGGTCAAGGCCTTTCTCAACTCACTTTGTGCTAGAGTCTGCTGTTGTCTGGAGTCTTGCCATTAGGGTCATCAGTCTCCTGCAGCTCACTAGCATGGCAGTCCCCTGACCTGCTGGTGTCCCACAGCTCTGTGCACCTCAGAGCACACCCATTCTCCAAAGCTGATCACTAAACTGGATCCAAGTGCTGACCCTCCATTATTTCTCAGAATACATTCTCTAATCATTTGCTTGCCTTCAAGCACACTGTGCCATTATTCTCCATCCCTGCTTCTCCTTCCCACCTCCTCAGTTGTGGCCACCTTGAAACTCCCCTCACCATGCCTTCCTTGTACAGTTGGGCTAATGGCTTTTTCCATTTGGAAGGTTTATTACAAACTTTGCAGAGGTAGAGTCAGGCTTCTCTCATCTCTGAAATAGATCATTTATTTTGAAATAAGAAAAGTTAGACTAAAATTAAACAACAACCTGATGAACAGGCAACACTGGGGATTCATTTGCCATACTTACTCAGAGGTGGGCAATTTGTACCAAAGCATAGCTACTATATTTTGGTCCAGCTTTACACTCCCTTTGCAAACTTAATTGCACAGATTAAGTGATGTTTTGTGTATCCTTATTAAGAACAGGGGCTAGAAAGATTGCGTATTGCTGGGTCTGAATGCCTGCTTTCATAATCCTCAACTCAGATGCACAGATTACATCTGGGAAGACTCCTTTCCTTTCATTACATGTCCATTTCATTTTAGTCAATTAATATTGACTGATACTGAATGATTGCTACTGGGACTAAAGAGGGAAGAGTGCTACATGAATATGGAAACAGGATAAGCAAATTTATTTTGCAAACACAAATTTGGATTTTTAAGACTTTGTTCGGGTATGTCATTAAACAATAGATAATAAATTCCAGAGATCAGGGATCTTGTGTGTATTCTGTAGAACACTTTAGTGATAAAATCAGTTATAATTTTTTTGGGGAGTTTTGCCTTCGTAAAGGTGGAGCACAAAGTGCAGAAGTAGAATATTAAAAAGGTTCAATTGGCTTAGCCCAAAAGTTTTGTATTGACAGTGACTCCCTCTGAATCAAGAAAAGAAGCCAATATTTTCAGCTTCAGTTTGGAATTTATTTTCTGTAAATTCCTTCACAGAAATTAAGTCCAAATCAGAGTACCAGATAAATTCACCTGCAGATCCCAGGACACCTAGTATCAAACTGATGCCTTTTAAATAGGCTGAATGTTACCTGCTTTCCAAAACCTAGCAGCAGGTTTTGTATGACTTCAGGCAGTAAAACAATCTCCACATGCACAGGCAGGTAGAGTTCCCAATCTCCTCGACATGCCTGAGGTCATGAAGATGAAAAGACTCTCCTGTCAGGCCTCAGAGGTATTTGGAGCATGTGCTGATGGTGGCATGGAGGGTGTTATTTTTTCCTGACCCTGAAGCATTGAAGCATGAGATTTGATTACAATCATTGTCCCATTGCAGAGCTGCAGAATTTATGAGTATTAAGAGCACAGCAGAAAGTTTCCTTTTCTCTATAGAAGACCACCAGTGGGCACACAGGGTGACCCTCAGATTTCGAATGCACACACACACACAGAGCTTTCCCTACCACAGCCACAGGCAGGAGAGAGACAGCTAATTCACCTGAAAGCATGTAAGCAGCATCTCTTTCTCTCCTGCATGAAGTGTTCAGTCATTCACTACTCTCTCTGTTCAGCTCAGCTCAGAGACAAATTCCTGAGCCACATTTTGCTTCTGTTTCCCAGGGTGAAACCACTGTGGCTTCTCCATGGTTTTCCAATCACCTCCCACCTTCCTTTTGTGAAAGGTTTTTCCTAATCTCTGAATTATTTGTGGCTCTCTTCTCAAGGTGCAGTGTGGGCGCTCTCCCAGCTGGGCTGCATGGGGGGCAGGTTTGCTCCCTCACTTACAGGCCACCTTCATCCTGACATGGCATCTCCTTCCTTATGACACCGTGATTTGTCTTTCTTATTTTCCCATTTCTCCTCCTTGGAGCTGCTAATTTCCGGGATATTCTCTTACACTGAAAATGTGTAGAAATATGCTTTTTCCCCCCAAAACTGGGTCTTTCTTTTGTAGACGTTAGAGCAAGCCCTATTGCATCGGGACCATGCACGCAGCAGATCCAGGGCACTAAGTCGCTGATTCCTAGTACACATTACCAATGCCATCTTCTGAGATCCAAAATCTTGCCAGCAAAGACTTTGTGACTCATCCTGTGAGCCATCAACATAAACGCTGAATAGGCTTGGGCCAGAAACTGAGTACTGGGAGATCTATCAAAACCTGCCCAGTTCACTGGAGATCTCCATTCTCATCTACCTTGAGACCTGTCTGTAAATGTCTGGATTTAGCACTTGCCTTCTTTCACCGGATAAAAGCTTTTGGATGTAAACATATAAATAAATAATGTAAATTAAATATGTTAATATATATTAGATACATATCGATATAAATGCTTTGCCAAAACCCAAGCAGATGGTATTGACATATTGTCACTATTGCCCAAACTGCCGCTAAGTCAAAGACAATGAAATTTGATTTAAGAAGATCTACCTGCCATGAAACCATGACATTCACCCAGCAATGCCACTCTAACCCCTAAACCACTAAATCATATCACCCAGCATCAGATGCAGACACATCTTGAACACATTTCTAGCCTCACCTCTTTGCTGCTACATCCTTATAGAAACTGTTCCAGTGTTTCACCTATTAGGTTTCATATATTTTCCCCATCTTTTTAATATTGCAAATGAATATAATGAAACAGTTCAATACATTGAAATATTAGTGCTAGTAATTAAAAAACTCTTCATTTATTTCCTTTAAAATCCTAGGTGTGAAATTTCTAGGATGGTATATTTGAAAAGGCGTATATCTGATAGGCACTGCTTTGAATTTTTACGCGTTAATTTTATAGAAATGAAAAAGAAAACTTCTGTGCCAGCTGAAAATTTGTTGCTGTGGTTTATATTTTTCTTTTTGCCTACACAGTCTTGAGCAGAAAACTGGTCCTTTTGTACCGCTAAAGTGTGCAGAGCAAATCTGAGCTTCATGTGAGAGCTTCACACAGAAGCTTTTAGGAAGCAGCTTTGGGGAGCCTCCCTGCTGCTGCGGTGGTGGGTGCTTGGGGCTGCCCACTGTACTGCACATTCCTCGGTGCCTGCCACACTCATCGATGCCCAGAGCACACCCCTGGCTCTTTCATGTTCAGCTCCCTCTAGAGAGGCAGCTGTAAATTGAATACATTTCAGCTACATGGTTGGCAGGTTTTGTGTTTGCATCCTGATCACACGTGATTCAACAGACGATTTTTCTAAGCATTTAAAGAGCTGCAAAGAAAGCAACATTTCTGGGTTTAGTACTTTAATCACTGTTTAATGATGCACTTTGCCTTTACTGCTCCCTTGCTCTACAGGTTTTTTTTCCCCAACACTTATTTTTGATCTTCAGGGTGTATTTAAGCACTACAAAATTCAGCAGATTGCCAAGCACTTACTGTGTATCTTGGTGCTAATTGCATTACCAGTCCTGTTTTCTCTCCACAGTTATCACTTATGATACCTATGTGAGGCCTTCCCCCAGATACCTTAACTGATATTTGTTGGAGAATGGCTTGACATTGCAGACAATCTCTGTGCTAAGCAGAGCAGGCCGCACTCCATATTGCAAACGTGCAGGCAGGCACAGATGATTGTGCTGTACCATGCTAAAAAAAGAATGGAATAGCTGAACTGGCAAAATCACTGAATTCTTGGCAAAGGCTGTGGGACGAAGAAGAACCCTGAAGAAAGATACAGCAAGAACATAGAAAAATACATCAAGGACAGAAGAAAGGTACAGAAAGATACATCAAAGACAGAACACAGATACTGTGCATAGAGCATTATTGTTACTTACACTATACCCATTGTACTTAGTGTGTATAAAAGGCTGCGCTATTCGGGAATAAACCGAAGCTTGCTTTATCAATCGTATTGATTGCGTAGCGTTCTTCCCTCAACGCCGCAGATATTGATGTTACTGACTGTGGTTTGAGAACTCTTGCCTCTGTTGCTGTAGGGCATTTTGCTCTCAGATTGCACCAAATACTAGTTATCTTTTTTACTGTATTGGATTTTAAACCACATAGAAGTTAGTGGATTATTTAAATCACTTTTCCTTCAGTGTGGAAATAGGCTTCCTACAGCTAGCTTGAACTCATCACTCGAGGGGAGTTAGAGGAGACATCACAGTATGGCCACAGTAATCCTGGGAAGATGACTGTTGGGAGGTTCAGGATCACTCCGTGCACTCCAACATTTACCACATGAGCTACAACCACCTTCGGCTGTCTCTTGTCACATTGCACAACGACAATCAGCAGGTTTTTTCCTCTGGACTATCATAACTAATGAAAAATCACAACAAAAAGCTTGCTGCTTCATAGAATCATGTAACAATTTGTGTTGGAAGGGACTTTTAAGTGTCATCTAGTCCAACCCCCCTTCAATGAGCAGGAACAGCTTCAACTACATCAGGTTTCTCAGAACCCTGTCCAACTCAACTTTGAATGTTTCCAGGGATGGAGTGTCCTCTCTGGGCAACCTGTTCCAGAAGCTTGAGAAAGCTTCACTTAACCTGAAGAACAAATATCATGGCATGATATGAAAGCTCCCAGAATTGTTTTGATTTTGTTCTCTATGGATGTGAACCTAAGCACCAGCCACTTTAACTGAAATATTAAAATAAATCCTAGATGCTTTCTACATTTCTACATGTTTTGTAAAACACTTCTGATGCCTCACCAAAGTTTTCCACAAGAGCTAAACATGTAGACAAATTCATCTCCAGCTAAGATAAGCTCAGATATGTTTAAATATTGCATTATATTATTTTGGACTTTAATTGCCTGACAGCATCTTTCTAAGACAACAGAGCTTTGAAGGCATGTGTGTGTGACCTTAACTCATTCTTACTATGTTAGAACTTTCAAATATAATCTCTTACTGCTGTTAATTGAGACACATTCTCAGGGAAGTCACATAATACTAAGTGGAAAAATTAAAATGAACCTATTTTTCATCATGAATAGCTGTGCCCCCAGTAAAAGCTGAGAAATGTTAAAATATGTTGATTAAATGCTGGCATATGTGGGCCAAGCATGTGAATCAGGTGAAGAACAACATAAGCATAAACATATAATTAAAAGTGAATTCTTTGTCCTAAAGGAACTGAGCCAGCCCTTCAAGAAACTGCAAAACCTGAGAAGTCTTACCAACACTGGAGCCATGAACGAGTTAAGAGCAGTCACCGATCCTCCATGAGAGACCATGACTCGAGAATTACTTGTGAGTGGCAGCTGGATCTGAATTAATGACTTGGTTTTAGTAAATTTAAAAAAAGATGTTCATTTCTAACATGTCTAAGCTAGTTGAGCAGGAAAATAGAATATGCATTAAAGTACAGGACATGCTCAAATGAAATGTTATCACTAAAAAGCTTTCTAAATCAAGTGCCCAGTGTAAGTGAGCCAGTGGCAGAACAAAAAGAATGGGCATTTCTGAGACTTTCTATATGGCTGAGAAGCTAAAAATATGGGTCCTGATTTGTGACACTACAGAGCTTCAGCTTGAGTTTTTGTTGCCTTAGATGCTCCAATATCCCTGTGAGTACTGCTCTCCACTGAAGTTAACCAGAGGAGATTTATAGGGGGGATTTAATTACAGGTCTGAGACCTGTATTTTTTTACTTCTATCTTATATTCAGTTACTAAGTTTCCATTTTTCAGATTTCTTATTTATTCTTCTTGATATCATAAAAAATGATAAAAATGTAAAAAAAAAATTATAAAATGTGACACACATAGTTGTACTTGCACAGCCTGCAAGCCACAATTTTGATGCTTTAGTGATTGGGACAAATGTGAAATAAAAAAACTTCAGGATAAAATGCCTGTCAGGTATGCTTCAAATTGAAATTCTCAAGACTTTGCTTTATTTTTTGGCTGTTAAAACTAGCTGTAAGAAAACAGGATCTTTGTTTCTTAAGACTTTGTTTCCTTCCCCTATTTTTTTCTTATCCTAAACCACAGGTCGTAATCCTGTTGTCATCACAATCTGTCGTGGGAATATGATATGATGCTGTTCTCACTGATGGCAAAACGTGTTTCGACTTAGAAACACAGGGAACCACATTGTGTAATCTCTTTCCTCAGTTTATGTGACATAGAGTTGAGTCAGCCCGAAAGTATCAAATGGGCAATGAGTAAAATGTTGAGATAAGGGAAAGAATTAGAAAGCAGAATGTTCTGGGTATATGAGAAATAATCTCAAATAATTTTTTCAAGAGTTTCAGTACCCCTTGCTTACTGAAAGCTAGTTTGTGCACCTGGCTCAATGTGTACAAATATCTTACGTAAGGCTCTTCAGTCTTGAGACACAAAGTCAGAGATTATGAACAAAAATTTCATCCTAGGCTGTATGCTTTCTGCACAAAACTGCAAACTGTCTTGCAGAAGTAGTGGCAGGATCCCCCAGTCAGAAGGGCACCAGCACTGTTCAGCATAGCATGGTTCATGGCAATGCAAAGGAATGCTCTGGGAACTGAATGAATCCTCAGGACCAGCCTTATGTCATTTTCTCTCTTGCCAGGGTGTGACTCCAGTTTTTGTATTATTTCATCACAAAGAAGTTGTGACCTCTTTCGATCCCAGCTGCTGTTTTCCTCCACTTCCCTCTTGTTAAATCAATATTAGCACAGGCAGGGAAATTTGGATCATGAATGTTTGCATCTTATCTTAATCTATCAAAAAATTGAAAAGAAAAAAAAATCAATAACTGTACAGATTTTTTTTTTTAAATTAGACACAAGGATCTTTATCAGAAAGGAAAGGTTATATGAGAAACAACATATAGGGTATTGGATGCACCACTATGATCTCCAGATTTCCCACTCAGCTTTTTATGCACCTGGAACATGGAATGTATTTGCAATCTATTTTTGTTTTTCATTATGGAAATACACAGACTAAGAAGAATGTTACACAGAATCTCCTTAGGTTAGGAGAGAACATAAAGATCATCCTCTAAAGAACTGCTCACCTTGAATCTCTTCATAGGTTCTGTCCAAAAGGAAGACAAGACATCTCTATACTCACAAGCAATCATACCTGCAAACTCTGTATTTTGCTCGCCTCATTTTGTGCATTGAGTTGATTGAAGACACAGCAAGATCTGCTCAGAGGATTGTCAACGTTATCAAAATACACTCCCAAGGTTTACAGCAAGGAAGGAAAATAATGAAAGCTTTCACACTACCAGCACAGTTAAGGAGGGAAGAGATGCAGACAGCACACATTCAGCTTCTTTTCTCTGCTGATCTCTGAAGAAAAGGCAGGTCATTTTCATATTGATGAAAAGACAACAGGTGGAGTTAAAGTTGGAACTCCAGGAAGAAACAAGACATTGTTGGAAATAGGTCTGCACAAGGAAGTCTTGAAAGCAAAGGAAAAATAGACATATATGTTTGAGTTACAAAGTGCATTTTAACTACCTAATCTGTGAATGAGGATCTTGAGAACAGTGTGACTCCTGCTCCCAGGATAACCCTCCCGCACCAGTATGGCCTGGTGCTTCTTGATTAGGCCATTTTCTGGGGAAGTTGAAAACCTGAGCTTTAGTCCTTTCAGTCTGAGGTAACAGTCAAACAGATATATTCGGGTGCAGAACACACCTGAGATCTTCCACATGGTTTATAAGGATCAACAACCCCTTTTCAATTGATAACTATGGCAGATAAAATGGACATATCCCAGAGCAGATGACAGTCCACCCTGCCTTGTCCCCGAATTTAGCACTCCAGAGGCAGTGACTTGTTTTTCTGCTCAGTTCAAGATACAGAACTCTGTGAATATGAATAGGAAGTTCCTGTGCACATTACGTCTACAGCATTTTAATTGTAATATAATTTTGAGTTTCAGGAAGGCTGGTCAGATGTGAAAATGTAAAGGGAACTGATCCTGATGATAATGATAAGGACAAGTAACTAACAAAGGGGCGTTTGGTGTTTAGCTCATGTTCTCTTAGACAACGGCCTGATAATAAAAGGGAACAAAAGAAATGTGATGAATGAGAGTGGGGCTCCTAAGAGGAAACAAAACACAGTTGCAAACAAAGATAGTGAAATAATAGGGATCCTTTAAACCAGCTGGCGCTTTCCCCGCAGAACCTAAAAGACACAAAATTCACATGGGCCAAAAAGGCTGATTGCTAAACATGTATGTGTTTGTAAACAAGGTGTAGTTTGGAGTCAGGAAGAGTCAGGGCTGGATGATGTGCTGACTGAATGGAACATTAATTAGGTCAATCAAGCCTTCAGTGCTCCTAAAACTTCAAAGACTTATTTAAATAATAAAACTATCCTGTATTTCAAATGAAAAATAACCTTGGACACAAGAATTTCCCTGTTTTCAGATTTTGGAAAATGAAATTTGGCACTTAGCAGTAGAACACAAAATGGCAAGCATAAAAACTCAGCAAGTGAATCTGCATTTTTTGGCATTCAGTTTAGATGAAACAGAAATAATAAAAAGTATTAGAAATAATAAAAAGTAACCAGGCTAAGGCCTGATGTCTTCCAGCGCAAATGGATGCAGGTGCTCTGGTTTCTTTTTACAGAAATACTGACAGTATAGAAACCCCTGTAGCTTTCTTTGTCTCCATTGTAATCAAAGGCATAAGAAACAACAACAGAAATCCCATGTTACCACACGTGCACTGCTGAGTTTAAACATGGATTAATCCAAAAGCAAAATTTGCTGCATTTATGATGCATCACTGGGCCAGTGTGCAATGCAGTCATCCCCACAGTGCCCCAAAGATGCCTGGCCTAAAACCCCTAGGGAAGAACCTCAGACGCTCCAGCCGGCCGCCAGGACCTCAGCTGGGCTGCCACTGGTCAGGCAACACTGTACCACATTGTAGCTCCCAAATACTGTTCTCACAACTGAGCTCATGGCTGTGATGCTGTTCCTCTCTGGGTATGGCCTGAGCAGAGCCATTCTTCCCCAAGAGACCCAGAAGCTCCAAACATGTGAGATCATGTGGCACTTCCACAGTATGAGGATGGATAATTCCTGTCCAGTTCCTCTGCACTGCCACCTCAAACAGCAGTCAGCAGTTAAAAGACCCACACAAATGAAGGGAATTCTGAAGAGTGGAGTGTTACACAGCCCCTCAGATGGAGACGGAGGTCTGCTGGGGCAGAGTGAGCAAGTGGCTGGTCTGGCACAGAGATGCAATCAATGGTCATGTGGCAGTGTTGGCCCTTATAGATCAATATACGAACTCACATATAACCACATATGCATATATGTGCCTTTTACTTCTCTGTGTAAGATGTAGATTGGGTGGATACTGACTTGGACAAAAGTAACTCTAGCCCCTCGGACTGTGGCAGTGGGGCTGTGAAAATCTGACCTTCTTGTCAGTGGGGAATAACTGCAGATGTAAGTTCTAGTTACTTGAGGGTTTGGGTTTTGTTCACTTTTTCTTTAGCTGTGGGGGGCCTATCCAGGGCCTTCTTAGCACAGATCGTCCCCACCTTATCCCAAAGAAATAGTTTCACTTGTTGACACAAAAGATTCCTCTCCTAAGATACAGAATAACAGAGTAAAGTTACCTTCCTAAGTGAGAAGTGTGATCAACACATGCTAGAAAACCCTTCAGGACCATTTGTAGAAATAGCTGCAGTTGTGTTGTTTGCATTAGCACTCTGAACTATTCCCAAGCTGAGACCAGATCTTTGTGTTTGCTCAGGCATAAGGGGAAGTGTTAATGTTTACTGAGTCAGAATGCTGTTGCTTAAGGAACTTAATTAAACTTATCATTCTTGGCCCATGGTGTCTCACACACTGAGCACCAGAGAAAGGTAGATAAGGACAAACCCATTTTCTGTGTTTTTCAAGTAACGGTGACAAGTGGAAGCATCAGTCTGAAAATGACCCTATTCTATTAACAATTTTTCTTACCAAATCTTCACTATAAAAGAAGAATATGGAAGGGGAAATAATTGAATTGTGCATTGAAAGAGATATATTTCATATGAATTAAAGATACTTATCTTCATTAAAAAAAACCTGACAGAGAGCTGCTGTGCTTCATTCAGTTAGAAAGACTTGGTATTCATGTTTGTTTTCCATTTACAAATGAGAACCCCTGGGATATGATAACTTAGCTGGAGCTGTTCATCTTGCAATTTTCACTTGGAATCCAGCCTGCTTTGCAATAATCAAAGGTTATTATCTGATGGGTAGAAGTGGAGAAAATAATATCTTGGGTTTTTTCTTGCAATTTTTAAATTACTTTGGTTAGAATGTGAGAACAGCACCCCCCAGATAGGCAGGGCACCTGTCCAGTTCAGTCTCTGACACTGGATGCTGAGAGGGATGTGATGGATCTGCTTTATCTATGTCTGATAGTTTTTTAAACTTCTTTATGCTTTTTGTCTCTGTGACACCCTCTAGCAATGAGTTTCTAATTTTAATCACACTTTATATGAAAAAGCATCTTCTGATAATTTTAAGCCTGCAATGCACCACAGCTACGCAAAAATAGCTGTTTGCATTCTATATCATTAATGATTTACAGATATCAAATAAAATTCTTTCAGCCACCTTTTTTTTTTCCTATGCTGAAGAGTAATATAAGAGAAAATAGTCCGTAATATTTCCTCCCTGTCCCTAGGTGTTTCAGGTCTGTGACCGTAATTGCTGCCGAGCTGTACCTTTTCTAGTTATACTATATCAGTGGAGCAAAAGTCCATGCAATACTCAAGACACAGTTTCACCAGTGGCTCAGAGGGTGGCATAATCACGGTTTCTGTTTCATTTTGATAACTGCACTTAATGAGTTGCTGACAAACAACGTTTAGTTCATTGGCGAAGTGTGACTTCAAGCTTTACAAGCCATGCTTACTCTCACATATATAAAGCGTTCACCTTTAATTTATTTTTTTGGTGACTCTTGTAATTTATTTTTGACTAATTTCACCATTTGTAAGCAGCTCCCTTCTTGAACTTGAGATGTTGGTGCCTTTTCCATTTTTTACATGGATACCGTATTTGAATACCTTAGAGTCACTGCTACAGAGCTATTCTTCCATAATCATATGTAGAAATACTTCCTTCAAACTTCTCAGGATTAAATCTAGAATGGTTTTTCTTCTTGTGGATCATCTGACTAGTTGGGCCAAGAACTGAAACTATCTAAACCCGTTGTCTGAGTAATAGCATGCTCTGAACTCTTCCTAATCCCCTGGCAGACAGCTGCTGTCTCTCCTTGCACCCTTGCAGCCTTTAATCTGAGGGTGTTTTGCAGCTGTTGTCACCACCCGTGTGAGTCACTAGAAGCACAGCCTCGATCGTCAGGTGGATTTATCACGCTGAACTTTACCCACTGAACAGGTAAATATTTTGTCGGAGTCTGCCAGGCAGACTCCCACGCTTGTCATCAGCAGAGAGGGACAGGCATGTGCAGACTGTTGCTGGTTCTACCAGCTTTGGGATGGGGGGGCTGTTCTCTAGGTTGTCCAGGCTGACCTCCCAGTGCAGGACAACTGGTTTTTAACTATTGTTCCATCTTGGATAGGAAATTTCAACCCAAATTGATTTTACAGCACATATTCACTCTGTTACCAATGCAAAGCTGAGCTTTCTTTTAACAAACACTACTGCTCCGCTAATGGTGTACTCTTCTCTGTTATTCAGACGTATTTGAACTCCACTGTATTACTGTATAACACTGATTATTTTCTATCAGATGCCTACTACTGTAAACACTTAAATATTCCAGTTCACTAACCTCCATCCTCAGACTCCCAGCAGTCACACATAGCACTTTCATGTGGAGCACTGATCAGACCCCTACTTGTATGCCTGACTTCTCTGGAGCATTTGCACCAATCTTTGTTGTCTCCTGTTTGGATTTTGGCATCTTCTTTCAGGCATGCAGAGTGTTTTCAGTTTTACCCTTTCAATAATGAGTCACTCCAACTGGCGTGCTCTCCTGCATCTGTCACCTTGTCTTCAATCCTCCATTTTAAAGCACTCATACAGTCTTTTTTTTTTTTTTTTCTTTTTTTAATCCTGAATTCTAGCAGACCCTTTCCCCTCTACGCTGAAAGCTGGGGTTTTCACACATTCTGCATTTGCCTCTATTCCATTTAATGGAATGATGGTTTATGGAAATAAAGACTCTTAAACACAACACTTGAGATGTTCAGGGAATAGAAATCTTAACTGATAAATAGGAATCTGTGTAATGTCCTCATGGGACACTCAGTCATAGCAGCCCAGTTCAAAAAGAGAGCAGAGAGACATGGTGAGTCTGTCGATCTTGCTGACAGACTTCCCTGGTGTACATCGGTTTTTGTTAGAAGGAACAGCAAACACAGTTTGTGCATAATTTATTAAAAATGGAGATGTGTGTTTTTAAATAAGCAAACAAAGTTCAAGTGTTTCTCAACCTGTACACAGTTATACAACAGAAATAAAGAAACAGGCATATCTGCAAACACAGAGATGAACCTTTTGAAGTAAATGATTTATTAAAAATTATATCCTTGGCTCCAGTGCTCACTGAGGTGTGCTATTAAGCTGAACTCATTTCTTCTGTCTGCCTTGGAAAGCCATTACCCCAACTGTCACCATGGTTTGCATGCACAGCGCAGAGGAAGACACAAAACCTGTCTCCTCCCCCTCCAGAGAGTGCTCCCAGAAAGCTTTCCGGCCTTGAGTTCCATTACAGATTTGTCCTGCTACTTGGCCTGTAGGGAATCCCCTGTCCATGTAAAGCCCATGAAAATAACAAAGCCTTGTGCTGCACGTGCTCCTTCTCCACTGTCAGCCTTACAATCATACTTAAAGGGTGTGCTGGGGAGGCTCTGGCTGATGCCATTCATAAATCTAAGCCTTTGCAGAATATTCACAGTGCTTCCTCTCATTCCACTACACCAAAGGCATCTTGAATATAAGGGAGGATTAAGCATGGTCAAGCCAGTACTTTCCAGGGGCATCCCACCCCTGACACCCCTCCAACCCCCCTCACACCCCTAAAAATGGAATTCTCCAGAAAATTAAAGGTATTTGTATTTACGACTAGGAGCAAGAAACTGAAAACTCCATGTGGAACTTCCTATATGTGTTGTGCATGCATAAACCCTTGGGTATTTTACACAGAAATGTTGATTATAATTATAGTACTAGAACATTTCTATCTGCCAAAGCGTCTGCCTTGCACCTGCTCTCCTACCAAGGAAAGAGAGCAATGAGAGAGAACAGAAGCTGCATCAGGAAAGGGAAGAAAAATAGTAACCTCTTTAGAAAATCACCATCAGTTTTTCTTAAAACAAGTTTTTTCTTGGCTTCAGTGTTGGGAAAAAACAGGCATGGATCTTCCACTGTTTCCCTGCTCATGATATAAGCAAACTCATGAAGGGCATCTCAACTCTACAGTTCTTTGAAGAACTGAAATGAAAGGATAGATCCTCAGAAGCTAGTATTTCCTCTTTGATTGAACAGTAACAGGTCTTGCAGTGTCATGGCAGGTTTTGCTCTCCTCCCTCTGAATGGAACGTGTTTATTGGCACTGTGACGTCAGCTGAGAGTTCCTACGGCTCCCTTGCAGGTCAAAGTAAAGTCGCTGCAGGTTTCAGAGGGAACCAGGGCAGGATTTAAAACTGCATTTCCTTTTGAGGCCATTGAATCCTTTCTAGATTTCCAGTCTGCTGCCAGTCAACATGAAGTTTTTCCTGATAAAAGCAAAATATGCACCTGGAAATGAAGTCCTCAGCTATTCTGCAGTTAATACACAGCCCTGGGTTTCATATATAATGAAAATGATATATTAATATATATACACTAATATATGTTCAAATGCAAAGAAAAATACTTTGTCTCAACAAGGTGCTTAAGAATGCTTATGTATAAAAGTTGCTTTAACAGAGCACTCACTTAATATTTTTAAAAATTATGCCCAGCACTCCATATTCATGTCCTCTATGTAACTCAGTAAAAAAAATAATAAATAAATAAACAAACCCACCATTAAATATACATGTTTCAATGTATTTAAAGTATTTATTTTAGACAGAAAGGTACTTGGTGTGCACGTGAAACCATATTTTCTTTTACAGTATTTGCCAACAATATGAGAGAGCTCTTGCAGTGCTGAGAAAATGAATACCCAAGGTAATAATTTCCACGATTAGCTCTGCATTTCGGCTGCAAAATACTCTTAAAATTCTTTGTGTTTTACATTTCCTCTTAATAGCAGCACCATTTTAAAATATACATATTTTTCAACATTTACTTAGGAAGATATATCTGACAAGGTTTAGATTTGCTATTTGTCAGTTTCCAACTAGGTCATATATATTCAGGTGAAAGTTAATTTACTATGTACTTAATATATATATGAAAAAAATCCATATATATTTCATGGTATATATATTAAAAATGTATGTATTCTTGGATGGTAAGAATATATATACTCTCCTATATAATACATATTTTATATACAATTTATTTTTACAGTGTAAATATAAATATAGCTAGAGATAAATATAAATTCTGTGAAGGTGAAAAAAAGAAACCACAAGAATTTACAATGTCTATTATAGCCACAAAGTATTTCAGTAACAAAAAAAAAAAAAAATTTGATCTGATATGAACTGTTATTTTGAAGAAAGAACCAGTTTAGGAAGACGGTAGGTAAATGTAATGGAAAAATTTCAGACTCTTTTTTTATACTCATGCTGCAGTAATGCCTGGAGGCCAGAGAGATACTTGGCTGACTAACAAAATGCTAATTATTCAGAGACTTCTGTTTCACAGAGTAAAGCCACATCAGTAACTTGGAAAGTGGGAGCTGTGGAATTCTTAAAGCATACTAATGAAAAAAATGCCAGGAGAAAATTTAAAAGATGAGAGAGTAAAAATTTTTAATAATGTGATATCACACTTACTTGCTATCCTGTATTTCATATTGTGAATGCTAGGATGTGCAGGAATGCAATGTCTCATAATGAGACTGTGGCTGTAGGTCAAACAGGAAAGAAATCAATACAAATGTGAGCAGAGGAAGGTGATTATAATATTGAAGATGCACCTTAAAAACATTGTGATAGTGTTCTTCCAGTTCCTCAAAAATTACAAATTTATGACTATCAGAGAAAATTTCCAATCATCTACTTTGAAACTTTTACCTGTGTATGGTACCTGTATCTGAGTATCTATATTCATGTCAAAACCAAACATTGTACCCCAGAGTTTTCTGCCTGATATAAAATATATTGAATATTTTGGTATATTTGATAGTGAATTTGGTAGTGAATAATATCGTGACTATTAGGTTTGGGAATATAAAGACATGCACAGAGGGAAATTAAAATTAATTTTGCGGGAAATTAAAAAGGGGAGGATCTTAGGCAAAATCTCCAGATGGAATACACCACAGACACATATGTCTTACACTCACAGACAATCATGTGTCAAAACAACATTATAAAGACTGTGAGAGTGAGCACCAGAAAGTTAGAAAAATGCCAGAATTATGGTTGTCTGCAGCTTGCATGTGTATATGCATTATGGCAGTCAATGGCACCACCACCTCCTGTTTTTCACAAGTCCCTTCCCTCTCTCTGGGCCCAGAAGAGGTGATGAGAAGGTATTGACCGGCTTTTCAACATATCATTTGTTCTCTGCACAGCCTGCACACTCTGATGGTTTTCTTGCATAGCAAAAACAAGACAAGATTTCAAAATGCTGCTCTGATGGCCACGGGACTTGGACCTAGATGATCTTTAAGGTCCCTTCCATCCCAAACCATTCTATGATTCTAAGATTCTGCAGTGCCAGTAACTGTGATGGCTGCAGGAACTAAACAGACTTCACAGAGCCTTTAGGGACTACAGCTGCCATTTTATACCAGGTAGCCAATGTCAGAAAGGCTCTTTAAACCTGGCTGGCCAGTTTGAGATTATGAGGATTTCATTTTTCCATAGCCTTGAATTATATAGTGCTGCATTTAAGACATGATTCTCACTAATTTCAAATGCAGTCATGAGCCTCAGATCCATAGTGTTCAAGCTATTAAAGACACACAAATGCAAGAGGGAATTTGCACTTGCAAACCCTGGGAGGGCTTAAACACTTCTTAAACACTTATACACTTAAACTTAGACTTAAACACTTGTACAAATCTTACTGCAGTCTCTTGTATCAGACACACAAATACAGAAACATGTCATTTGGATTCACATTACCTAGCTTGAGACACCTAAAAGCTATTTTCAAGCTAAACTAGGCATTTCAAAGTTAAACTGGTCATCTTTCAGAGACAGTAGAGACACAGATTGTGCCAGAGAGCTTGTCATCTTGGCTGCCTGTGCATTTTAGACATTTTAGGACACTTTTAGAAGACATCCTCTTCTTCTAGGACACAATCAGTTGTCTCTGAAGGTTTCTATCTAACAGCAGCCTGAATTCACAGTCTTAGTTTTAGATGACTAACCACTAAACACTTGAATTTGATGAGATATAACTCACATGTGAACCACACAGAATTTGTTTTTTAAGTTTCTGGTTTTTTGGGTGACTGACCGCAGCATTAAAATCATTCCACATTATAGTCTAAAGGTGAATTTCTATGTTGTACAAATACAAATGGAACAACTAGGGGGAAAAAAATCATCAGGTCATGCAATAATAGCACCCGGATAGAAAACTTCAGGTCTGTGATGTAGGATTTTATTCCTTGAGCTAGAAGAGTAACTGTTAGTGGTACTAACTTGGAGCCTCTCTAGAATTGGTGGGACCTTTCCAGCAGATATTTCAGGCTTTGCTGGAGTAGGGTCTCCTGAGGTCTACACAGGCTGTGGAAAGGTGTACACTGGGGCTACAACTCCTATACTTATTTTTTTCCCAACTCAATTCCCCTCTCCCTTCCCCTCAATGTACTAATATTTTAGTCGTGCGTCTTCCCAATTTTGGCTTTTCATCTTACTTCTTATTAGCCAGTCCCTGGTTCTAACTTTCAGACCTCTCTTTAGATCATGTCTGGGACCAAGACATCCAGGCTCAATGTCCTTCACCAAGAAGAACATGTCTCATGTCTTTTGACTATTTTCCCAGTATTTTCCCATTTGTAAGCACTTGGAGCCCTTCCTGTCCTCAGTCCTCCACATCTATCTTCTTGCCCTGTTCTGACATCACCAAGTTATTCTTTTCCAGTCAAAATTGTCCATCCCATGCTCAATGCTTTCTTTTGCCAGCTCCTGTTCCAGTCACTCCTGCTTTGCTTCTGCAACGTTGCTCCTTGGTGACTGTCCTGCCCCTTCTCTCTTTCTGTTCTCTGCCACCTATTTGGGATTTGGATCCAGTCTGCTTGCTCAAACATTTTCTGTTCTTCCCACATCCTCAAGCTGCCCTTCCCCATATCTACTCAAGCCTACTCCTCTCCAAAAAAAGGCACCAGAACTTTTTCATGTTGCAAGATGATCTCCTGATCCCCAGAAGTGTTCAAGGCCAGGTTGGATGGGGCCCTGAGCTGCCTATGGGGCCCTGAGCTACCTGAGTTAATGAGTGGCATTGCTGCCCCCGACAGGGGGGTTTGAACTAGATGATATTTAAGGTCCCTTTCAACCCAAAACATTCTATGATTCTTGNGAAAATTTAGCTCAAATAAAATTTGGAAAATTATAAGCAATGGAAATCGTGATTTTGAGGGTACTGACAAGCAGCCTTAAAAACAAGTGACATCAGTATTTACCTTTGGTACCTCTGGCATTTATCGGCATCTTCATTAAAACAGACAGGCTAGCAGCCTGTACCAGCCTATTCCTTGTGTTCAGTGCTACCACTGGGGATCCCTAGGATGTGAGCATGCTCAAAGAAGTGCTGAAATTCTGACATGATGGAATTGGCAGCCTCATAACATCAGTCACAAGAAGCCAGGGAGGAACTGCAGGCTTAGAGGGTCTCTGTCAGCACTTATCTGCAGGCACCTGTGTAAGAGCTCTAACATCCCTGCAGTGCAGTACAAAATACTGTGTGTACTCCTCCGGCTGGCACTGCTTATCTTTAGGACTCACATCCCCTTTCTCAGGTGCTTGTTTGTCAGAGGTACAGCTCTTTTTCTTGCAATTCATTCCTTCCTGCCAGAGGTTAAATGCTGCATTATATACATCATGCTGCATTATACACATCATGCTTAGTGGCATGCATTTTTTCAGAGAGTTGATGCTGTGCTGATAGCTTGGAGAGACAAGGGAAATTGAAAAACAACCACTCTGCCTCCATCGCTATCTTTATAGCCAGGAAAGCAATATATCTGAAGAAAAAGTTATTTGAATGGAACATTGTGAGAGAGGAGATGACATTGCTAGGGACTGTATTACCAGAGGGGTCAGATCAAGACATTCCAATGATTATCTTAATTTCTTCATCTCTTCTGTCAATAGCTGTTGACTTCATTTCATTTGGCTGCCTCCCACTTATTTCCAGAGGCAAGAGGGCAAACTCTGCCAGTGCCACACTGCAGCACTGTGTGCTCCAACTGCAGCAAACACTGTGACATTATGCTGCATTATGCTGAGCCAGCTAGACACTTCTGCTGAGCCTTGGCATCAATGATGTATCAGTGTTTCACTGACTCCCATTCTATTAAAAGAGGTTAACAAGATTGGTGTTCAGCACTGATGTCTCTGTTTCTTATCTGCATGGAATTTAAAGTGCCCATAACTCAATAGCAAGCGATACTCCTATTTTTTTAAAGATCCCTGTAACTGGTGGCTGATTCCATTACACATTCTCAGTCCCTTAATGTGCTGCTTTCCCATGTGGATACATTATCCTTTACCATTTGCCAGCCTGGGCCTGGGAGTAGAGTGCAGAGGGGGAGGGAAATGAGGAAGCCCAACCTGCTGTGTGCAGTCACACCTTGCCACATGGACACGCGGGGCTCTCACGTAGCTGCGCGTGTGCCACGAACACAACACTTTGCTCATCCCCCAGCAGACTCCAACGATCACCCCGCCACAAAGTTCATAACAGCATCAGTTCTGGCATAAATCTAGGACTGGAGGGTTTCAATGCCATTGACAGAGTGGAGTGTAGAGCTGTGCCTCTTCAAGTGAGGCCATTCACTCCTGAATTACCAGGGGCTGGTTCCCAATAGCAAAAAGAGGATGAAAAGATGTCCTTTCCTGGAATTGCATCCCTCCTTTTCACAAAGTTTTCCTTCCAGTGTTTCAGTTAAATAGAGGAAGGGGAAGAATAATTTCCTCCATAAAATGAGAGAATGATGATGCTAGTCAAAATCCAGAGAAATGGGGAGAAGTGGGATAGATGTGTCCATGAATGAGGATTCCATCTTTAGACCTCCAACATACCCCTCTGTAGGAATGACCTGGTACTTTGGTTTAAGTGGAATTACACTGCTTGAATATATACTGCAATTTTGTGTATAAATAGGATGGAAAAAATACACACCAGCAACAGGACAAACACAACCCTTATTAGCCAAGCAATCATTTTATAGCCATTGGTATCACTGGTAATGTGAATAGACTGATTGCTGATTTAGGTCTGTTCCTTTCTTTTTTTCTTTAAATAAAAAAAGTTAATTTGCATTTATTTTATTTCTTGGAATCTAGTTTGGATCTCATATTATCTATTGAAAAAATAAATAATTTTGTGGAAATGCTGAATGAAGCCCACTTTCAGGTACATTAGGTCTTTTGAAAATACTGTATCAAATCCAAATAGTAGTAAGGATAAAGGTTGGTGAAAACATCTGTGGTGGTCCTTTTTCTTTGCAAATTGATATTTTATTTTCAAACTATAGCAGAAAGAACACTCTTTGTGTCATATCACAACTAAAAAATGCTTAAGGCCTCACGAGAAACCATTGCAAAGTTTTCAGTAAATTGTCATTGCACACAGATGAACGTCTATCAAAGTTGTACATAAATTTCCTGTGCAAACTTTGCTTTTAGTGGGAAAAAAAGAGATCAATTTATGAGCTAACAGACCAAACATATCTGTTATTACGTAAATAAATGACATATGCATGTACAGTTAATATCTATATGCAAATATCAGGCATACTCTTAATTTCAAAACCTGGTCCTAAAGTGTTGCCAAAAGCAGAAGCATCAAGGTGAAGCTAGGCTATAAAACAATCAAGACCAAATTTTGTCTGTTAATCAGTTTTCTCAGTTCAGTCTCAGTAAGCAGAGGAACAGTTCCACATGTTTGACCTTGCTTTTCTCACTAAAACAAATTCCTGACAAGATCAAGCCAATTCTCCGCCTATATCAACTCATGCAATAATTTTCATGCAATGTCCCTTCTTAACTAATAAGTGAGGGCTCTCTCTCCCTTAAGAGAGGTGAATATGAAGCCAGCTGAGTGTCCCCTGTCCAGATATTCCCATGTCCCAGTGTGATTAGCACTGTCTTGTCAAATTTAGCTCTAAGCCATTTGTGAACACCTTCTTTGTTTATAGTAGCACACTGAAATATGCACAGACCTCTGTGTTTGCTTTTCTGCGTATCCTATTAACAGTGCACTACATTTCAAGGAGTCATACTGCAGAAAGCCACAAAAGCACTTTTAATCAATTTAAACCAAATTAGGAAAATTACTTACATTCTGGATAAATACTGCTTGGTATAATTCTGAGAAAACAAAATTGAGGTTTAGTTCTACTGTTGTAAATTCAGAGTGACTGTACAAGAATTTTTGTACTGCATTTGAAATTCTTCAATTGCAATTTTGTATAAAAATCCCTATAAAAATCAAACTATGGCTAAGCAGGACTGAACCCTGTAAATGACCAGCTATGACGTGCTTGGAAAGTGGTATAAAGAAATTTTTTTAATTTATGGCTTTGAGAGAAATTTTCAAAAAGCTGATAACTGATCAAAAGCCCAGATATTTTTATAATTGCATAAGAGTAAATAAAACCATAAACCACAATATTTCAGTTTTCATTCCAATATAATAAACGACAGTGTATTAGATCCTGATTCCCATCCTTCCTTTCCTAGAGGCAGTCTAGTTATATATGTACAACCAAGAATGACCTTCAACTCAGCACTTTTTTTAAAAAGTAGAAATACAAAAAGCAGGAACTAAGGCACAGAATAGGGAATATTGCTTCAGTTAGGTGAGTCAAGAATACATGAGGGAGCTGTCTCTATCGGACTTCATGTTGAATTCAGAGCTATGTATTCCACTACTATATGCAAAGAACCAGTTTTAAATGTATTCCATCACTCCCATTTGACCAACTATTTGCTCAGCAGCTGTATGTAGCTCCTGCCTGAAGAGATCTTAGCACGATGAAACCATGGCTCAGATAGTAAATTACCAATATACTGTTACTGTGCACAAACTGCAGAAGAGACAAACATGACAAAGCATATTCTATCCCTGATTTACCAATTTCTAGCCTGTATTTCAAGTGGGAAGATAGCAAAATGTTGAGGGTTTGTTTTGGTTTGTTTGGGGTTTTTTTATGATGTCAATGATAACAAGTTATTATTGCAAAGACAGACTTCTGTATTTCTCTCAATAAACAGGACTGCATTACTGAACTATAAAGCCAAGAAGACTTGTACAGTGCAAAAATATGCAGGGGAACAACAGCTGTTAGTCATTATTTTCTCCTTATCCTTTCAACACCTCTCGTTCAATTTGCTCTCTAATGGGTAAATCACACTTTCTCCCTAGGACATTTTCTCATTTCAGGCAGGTACTAAAAAGAATCCTGAGACAATTAAGAGTCATAGGTCAGAGACATCCCATCTTTTGTTCCTTTCACTGTAGACATTAAAACTAATTTTTATGCTTTATCAAACAGCTAAAGCTGATGTTGTGTTCTCGTAGCCCTTTGTCACTACTAATGTGATGGAGGATGTTCCTGCTTTTCTTCTTTAGACAATGAACCTTGCCCCTTTTTTTTTCCTTACACAGCCTGTGTTAAATTTCTCAAAAGAGAAATGTGAAATATAAAAATTATTGCTCTCACTTCATTTAGGCCAAAGGAGAATCTACCATCAGACAGCTTTGAAACATTTCTTTTATGCTTTACCTCATCTGACAAGCTTCACAGTAGCTATTTGGAAAAAGAGAAAAAGCAGAAAAAATTTTGCTTATGATCACATTCAGTTTATTGCACAAGTTACTATACTTTGCTCTATTCTCTATTTCTTAGCTGTAAGATGAATATGTATTGTAGTTTGAGCCTTTTGTTCACTCTGATTTTAATTAAACTGATTCTAGGCCACAGCAAAAATCAGGCAGGGAAAAACACAAACAGCTACAAACATCACATCCTACTAAATGGAACTTTTCGCTGGAAAATACGTTTTCCTTTATTAACTCTTAAAGTCATAATTATCAATTTTTCCAAGTGGCCAAATGGCACAAATCTCCAAAATGACAGAGTATGTCCACTGGTGAAATTGGAATGTATCACAGCATGCACAAGCTTGAATGTGTGCAGTCTTCCAACTACTTCTTGTTCAAAGTAAGTGGTTGCTTTTCTTCAGAAAGGCAAGTCAGTCTACATCTGGTTTTGACTTTAAGATGTGAAAGACGAACCTGGTTACATTTCCCACACAGCTTCTAACATGCAACATTTTTTACAACTGGTACTGCTGGTATTATTTAGTGAAATGGATTGTGCTGAAGATGTTGTGGAGAAGGCACAAGCCTGTAGCTACTCTTTTGAGAGTAGGAGCTACTTGCAGCTACTCTTGGGCGGTGCTAAGGCAGACACACTCGTTATGCCTCATACAAACTCAACAAGGCAAAATGCTATTCCAAAGAGTGCCTCAATCTTTGTGGTGCCTCAGTAATGTGGGTCTTTAATGGGACAATAAATTACCCGGGGTTTAAGCCCTTCTTCAGCATCTAGGGCAGCTTCATCTCACCAACCCTCCTTAAGGCTGATATTATTACTGTTTACCAGCTCTTATATAACCTGTTTCTTCCCCTCTCACATGCATCACTGATTGCAACCTTAGGAAGAGAAGGGGAAACAGAAATAATAAACAAAAATAGAAACAAAAGTAAACTCCCTTGGTACCGGGGAACATGGAAATGGCAGGAGCTCAGTGTAAAACCTTGCACGTGTAGCGACAGCATCCAGTGCTGGCAGGGGAATGAAGTACTGGGACCACATGAAAAAAGAATTAGAGCAGGCACGTTTCCTCTGTAAAAATACCGTATTTTTTAAAAAAAAGGAGGGAGGGAGGGGGCGTGCGCATATATATACATATATATGTGTATATATATATATGTACATATATAAACATATATAAGAAGAACCACCAACGTTGCCTGAAGGGGAACACGTCAGGGAGCGCACTGGGGCTGACGCGTTATTGAGTAAGGACCCCTCCAAAGCGCGTCATGTTCTCCGCCACCCCGGGATGGGATCCCTTTGTCCGTGCCTGCTCCCGCGGGGAGCGGCTGGCGCTGCCATCCGCGGGCGGGTCGCGGTGCCCACACGCCGTGACTCGCCGCTCCGGGGCACAAACAAACACGGCTGGAACAACAAAAGGCCGCGGTCGCGGCGGCCGAACCCCGCCGCCGGGGCGCAGAGCGGCCGGACACGTCCCCAGTGCCGCCGCCCCCCGCTCCGTTCCCACAGGGCTGCCCCCGCCCGCCCCCCGGCAGCTGCCATGTGTCTGCTCAAGTGCGATTAACACCGACTCGCCAAATCCCCCCCACGCCCGCTTCCCCTCCCCGGGCCATTTGGGGCATGCACGCGCCCGCGCCCCGTGTTTACACGGCGGCGCCTTCGCGCGGAGCCTTTTTGTGGATGGCGCTGGCAGATGAGCCGGGGGAGGTGGGGGCTCCGCGCCGCGCAGCGCCCGCCGCCGGCTATAAAAGCCTCCGGGCCCGCGGGAGGCAGCGCCAGGCGACCGGCCGCGGACCGGCGGAGGATGGACGGCGGCTGCCCCCGCCCGCTCTCGGCGGCGCTGCCCCCGCAGGGCTATTCGCCCCTCTCCTCCTCCCGGTGCGGGGGGCGGCCCGGTCCTGCCCTGACGGCCCTGCCCTCGTCCCGCACTCCTGCGCCCTTCTGGAGACCGTGGGTGCCCGCGCCGGGTGAGGCGGCCCGGCGGAGCGGCCCCGGCCCCGGCCCCGCAGCGGTGAGTGGGGCGCGGCGCGACGGAGCATCTGCCGCTGGCATCGCCGCACACACGGCTGGGGAGTCCCGGCGGGGCGGGGATGCTCGGGGAGGGCCCGGTGCCGTGCCGGCGAGCTGACCTCTGCTCTCTCCTCCGCAGCCTCACAGCCCCGGCGGGCTGGCGGAAGCCTCCCGAAAGCTGGCGCAGTACACGCACCCCGTCAGGTAAGTGGCAGTCCCCGGCCGCCGCCGGTTCCCGCGGGGCACCTCGGGGCACCAGGGGCCCGTGGCGCTGCGCGGCCAGGAGGGAGTCCTTTGCTCGCCAGGGTAGTGCCGCAGCACTCGCTCTCCCGCCCCTTTTGTTTCCACCCCTATATTTATGTAGCTATTAAAGAGCCTTGGGAGTGAATTGGCCATCTATGTGCTTTTGAACTGACAGATCCTTGGGCAAATGATTGCCAGGACTCCTGGATTTAACATCTTTGAGGCGTTGATGTGCCTCTGTGGTGCAGAACTTAAGACCTATTACACAGTTATGTGGTGTTTTTTGGTGGTGGTAGAATTGGCTGAAGCACCTTGCTACTCATTCATTCCTGTGCCCAGGATTAAGAAAGGCAAGGGGGCGTAGTTCCTAGGCTGTGTTGCTGTGCAAACATCCAGCGCCATCCCGGAGCAAGGAAGCAGGTGGAGGCGTGGGAGAGAGTGGCAGGAGGAGAGGGTATGCACTGGCTAAGCCACCATTGCCGAGGAAAATACTTGTGTAACTACTGCTTTAATGACGAAGGTAATGAGAGTATCTGTACAGTCAGTTCTGAAAAGGAAATAAAGAAAATAACAACGCTGAATCTGTAGGAGAGTCTGTATTCAGAAATGCTGGTAGGTGTTGCAAGGTAATTAAAATAATTGCACAAGTAGTTTTTCCAGACAAGATGTGGCTTTCTTTCAGATCTAGGCTCTGATCCTTCAAACACTGATGCACTAACTAAGCAACTGTACAGGCAGACTTTACCGGGCCTGCTCCAATGCTTAGGTTTGAGTGAATGCTGTTGCAGGGAACATTGGGAATGGAGACCTGTTACAAAGCCAATGTCAGTGACTTTGTGCTGCCAAGGAAGCAGTGTTAAACAGTAGCCTAGAAAGTATTTCCTGTAATTGCTAGAAAGCTGTCTAGTTCTGTTTCTTAATGCACTTCTATTTTAAACAATCTGTAGTCAGCATTTCATTATGTTTTAGTGTGCTAGTCTCTTGGGACTTCCTTGGTCTGTTCCTTGTAGCTATTTCCAAACTGTAAGCAAAAGAGGATGGTAGTTGAAAAGGAACAGGAACTTGGAGTATATTAATTGCAATATATTATCTTTAGCTGATAGCCCTTGCTAACTGTGATCTTATCAGCCTATTTTGTTAATTTCTGGATACAACACAGACTGCTTTAAAATCTACATCAGTGGGAGATGTTCCTTAAGGAGTCTGTTGATGGTTTTTGGAAAGACAGATGAAATATCAAGGTCTGATCACCCCTAGACCTTTTTCATTCCTTTGAATTTTACAAGGGTGTGAAACAAGTATCAACAACTACCTAGGCTAGGGACCTTCAGTAAAAAAACTATTAATTTGATTCAAATGTATTTTTGATCCTGTTTGACACCCATTATACCCCCTAGGAGTAGTTCCAGTAGGGGCAGTAGTATTTGGATCAGTATACTGTTAATGAGGTACTGGAGTGCAAAGTTTCAGATGCAGGGTCTTGAGCTTTAGTAGTTTTGATGCAAAACTAGTACTCTAAATGCATCTTTATCTCTTCAGATGAAAATAAGAATCCAGAGAAATTTTTTTTTCTAATTGAATGTAGAAAGCAATTTAGCAATTGAGCATGTAAGGAAAATTTCTGTAGGATGCTTGTTTTCACTTTGGCTTTTTGCATGTCAGCCTCCAAATAAAATACATAATAACAATAAGCAAATCTGTTGTATACTTGTTTCAGACTATTTTGGCCCAAATCAAGGTGCTATGATTACTTGTATCAGGAAGCTGAAGCACTTCTGAAAAACTTCCCAGTTCAGGCTACAATTTCCTTTTATGAAGACTCGGATAGTGAAGATGATGAAGATGAACTGGAACAAGATTCAAGAACAGAATTAGGTTGCTGATTGCAGGGAAGGCCAATGCCACTTCTAAGATGTAATTTAAACTTAATATAAATATGTATTATAGTATTTTTAAAGATAATTTATTTCTATGTAAGTTATTCTTAATAAAACTGAGATGTCTTGTAATTTTATCCGAGCCTTTTTCCTTTGTTTTGTTCCTGTCCTGGTTTAAGTGGGGAAGGTATTGATTAGTACTTTTATATCTGAGTTCCCATAGTTTGTAGATCATAAGTTGAACACCAATTTTTGAAGCAGAGAACAGATGCCTTACTTTGAAAGCTCTATGGTTATGTGACTTCCTCAAAGTCTGAAGACACAAGGAAAGCTTGTCATTGTGATTTAGTAGGCTCCATATGGAAGTGCATCAAGGAATCATTGGATTAAGTATTCGAATTGTGTTGTGCCTGCTGTTACAACAGTTTCAAACATGGAGAAGAGACAATATAGCTGTTTTCTAAGCGGAGAAAAGAGTCCAAATTCTAATCTAGTTCTTGTTGGGTAGAGGTGTTCGTTTCAAGTCACTTGTGGTCTCATGTACATGTGCTGTGTTGTTACACATAAAAGTGACAGTTTCATACTGCGTTTGTCTGTAAAGTGGACATCAAGAAATGAGAAAAAGGTCTAGTTGAGCTGTTATAATAGTGAGCTTGGTTTTAATAACTGAAGCATAGTTTGGTACCAATCACTGTGAAGGCCAAAGCCCCTAAAAGAACAAACAACAAAACTAATCCAAAGCTTTAAATCAAATGCCAGTGCCTCTATCAGGTAAAGCCTGTGTACTTACGCGGATCTGCCCTTGCCTGAGTGCTGTAAGTGCCAACACCAGCCAGGGAGTGCTTGCCCCGTCCCATCTGCTCCCAGGGGCCCTGCTGCAGGACGGAAGCCCTCACACAGAGCCTTCTCACACTTAACCTTCAGGGCGTGGGGTGCAGCAGCTGCGTCTGTCACAACTTCCCACTCTAACCACTTGGCGCTGGGACAGCTGGACGGAAAACCAACCTTAGTGCACGGGCAGGCACCCCTACCACCCCCGGGGGAGACAAGGCGGCGTACGGGGTACGCCCCGCTCCTTGCTCACAGGGATGTCCCGTCCCGGGCGCTCTCCCCCGCGACGGCCCCGAGCCGAGGCCACCGGCCCC
>VWZW01002361.1:588-23691 GCA_013397115.1 Edolisoma coerulescens
CTCCTCGGGCTCTTCCAGCCTGGGCCGCGACGCCGACGGTGCGGGGCCGGCGAGGAGGAGCGGCCGGTGCTTAAGTGCCGCCCCAGCGCCCTGTCCGGGCACGTCCTTGTCTTGGCCGCCCACACCGGGAGCAGGTTCTCACCGAGGGTTTGTTTCCAGAGCCCGTGGCGGTGATGTCGGTGGACGTGGGTAGCGAGTCGATGAAGATCGCCATCGTGAAGCCTGGGGTGCCCATGGAGATCGTCCTGAACAAGTGAGCAGCTGTTCCAGCGCGCCGAGTGCTGCCGCGGGAGGTGTACCGGAGGGGATCCGGTCTGTCCTGCCGCTGTACCGGAGGGGATCCGGTCTGTCCTGCCGCGGCTGTAGCCCCCCCACCGGCGGCGGGAGATGAGGGCGGCTGGGACTCGGCCATCCCTGTTCCTCCGTTGCCAGAGGAAGGCTCCCATCCTCCCTCGCAGCGTTGTGACTCACTCTTGCCCCAGGTGGGCAGCTGCGGGGCATCGTCCAGGGCAGTTTGTTAACTCACCTTTGAGGCGTTTGGGTGCGCTTTGGGTGCCTTTCCAGCGAGTGCCGAAAGCCCACGTGGTTAAGGACACATTGTGGTGTAAATCCAAAAGGGCACCCAGTTCCCACCTGTCCCCTGATTCTTAGTTCCCCACAAGGGAGCCCAGGGTTAGGTTTGTTTTGCTGTAGCTGTTCAGCTCCTACACTTGTAATGCAGGTAAATATCTTCTTGCATTCAGCTGCTCCTGCAGCCCATCCTCAAGCCACTGAGTGAAGAATCTGCAGGTGAGAGAGGCCATATGATCAGGAATGTCCTTGGTTTCTGGGAGTTTAGAGATAAGGAGATTTCTCACCCACCTCCCTAAAATTTGGCAGTCATAGATAGAATGAGGGAACTGTCTTGCCTTGCTTATGGGTGGAGGAAAGCAAAAATAAAGTCTTACCAAAGCACTGGAGGGGGTGGGGGGGCTTCTCTGGCAGCCCCTCAGCTGAGAAGGGGCTGGCCCCCCCTCTCTAGAGCAGGTATTCAAGCACCTTCCCTTAGTCCTTCTGGAATGGGAACGACATCCTTCCTCACTGGAGACTGGAATGTTCACCTGTTTCAACCGGTTCATTCCTCTCTCTCCTCAGGGAGTCACGAAGGAAAACACCCGTGGCTGTTTCCTTGAAGGAGAATGAGCGTCTCTTTGGTGATAGCGCGCTGGGAATGGTAAGAGTTCAGAATACATGTATCCCACATTGCGATGAATGTCCGAGCCAGTGTTTTATTGTTGTCCTGTGCTTCTCATCTCCTTGATGTGTTATGGGCTCTGTGTAATGGCTGTGTGCTTCTACTCCTGCAGCAAGAGTTGTTTCCCACATAATCTGGGAGTGGTTGGTTTGAGAACAGCATAGCTGAAGGAATGCAAGTGGGTGATATGGGGTGGTTTTTTTTCTGCAGTCCATAAGGACGCCCAAGGTGGCATTCCGATACTTCCAGGATCTGCTGGGTAAGCGGATTGATAATCCCCACGTGGCGCTGTACCAGTCCCGATTCCCAGAGCATGAGCTGGTGAAGGATGAGGCAAGACAGACTGTTATCTTCAAGTTGTCCCCGTAAGTGGCTGCTTTTAGGTTCTTCGTGGGATGGGCTTTGGCTGCCAGGCTTCTGCAGCTCGCTGTTGATGCCATAATTTTCTTTCCCGTTGTAGAACGAAACAGTATTCTCCCGAGGAGATGCTGGGGATGGTCCTGAACTATTCACGTGGTCTGGCTGAGGAATTTGCAGGTTGGAAGGATTTAGGTTTTTCTTGTCTGTGTTTATCCATTATAGGATTCGAGTAGAGACCAAAAGCATTCAGAAAACCAGGGTTTTTAGAAACAGGATGTTGGTTCTCTCCAGCTGTGGCCTGTAAGCAAGACTTAGCAGCTATCCAGTTGTCATTTGTTTCTAATATGATGCAAGTTTGGGATCTTAATCCTACTCTTGGGAGCAGGCACCCCATTTACCACCTAGCCTTGCAATGAAGGGGCCTTACAGGCAGTCTCTGGAGAAAAGTGTTTTCTTTCTTACACGTGTGATCAGAGTGGAGGCACATGGGAGGTGGCTGCAGGGGAGGGTGTAAGTGGCTCTGTGAAGGCTGTGCTGTAGCTGTTCTGGATGGAGACTTGTTGCTGGAGCTGAACTAAAAGAGCAAAACCAGCCCTTTTCTGTGAAACTTGCTAACAGAGAAGAGGCTATCGTGCTTATTTCGTGCTGTGTTGCTAACGAAATACCATAATAATGAAGACTGGATGAATTACTAGGAGGCTTTGTCAGGTGGTCAGTGACACTACAGCCAGTCCAGAGACTTTACTGGAGAGTGAATATGATCCAGTGACAATGTAAACCTCCGTGAATATAGTATTTGTTGAAATGGAAGGCTACCCAGAGCATCTGAGAGTATCCTGACATGTGAAAGAGAGGTCAGTAGACTTGTGGCTTTGAGCAAATATGCCAGGTCTGCTTGGTTTCGGCGGGATACAGAGATTAGTCCCTAGGGATCCTGGTTGCTGCTGCAGGATTACATTCTGTACAAGTCTTCACCTGGGGTCCTCTGGGTTTGCTGCTGTCACTCCATCTCAACAAGTCTTTGCATGTGGCTACACTGATGCAGAGTTCCCTGCAACTGTTTCAGAGCAGCCCATCAAAGATGCAGTGATCACAGTTCCTGCCTACTTCAACCAAGCAGAGAGGAGAGCAGTTCTGCATGCTGCCCGCATGGCTGACCTCAAGGTGCTGCAGCTGATCAACGACAACACGGCTGTAGCGTTGAACTATGGGGTTTTTAGGAGGAAAGACATCAATGCCACGGCACAGGTAAGTGCCGGGAGTCCTGCCAAGTCGCCTGCATGCAGGTGAGAAAGTGCTGCAGAAAAAATCCAAAGAACTTAAAGTGGACTCTGCTGGTCAACCAGTCTCCTCTGTTTTCATGTGTTCCTCAACAAGACAAAGAAATTAAACCCTGTGTGCATGTGTTGAAGCCTGAAAGCTTCTGGAGTGTGGGCAGGTGCTGGGAGTTCCCATTTTGTAAACCTGTATTTGTTCCTTGCCCATCAGCTGGGGGAAATAACAGCAGAGATTACTTGAAGTATTGGAACACTAACTCAGAAGCACTTGATTTTCCTGAGGCTGAAGAAAAAGCAAAACTTTTGGTTTTGAATTGTGAAATAGATGAGAAGTTTTCTTGTCTCCTTCTGTCAGACGTGACCCTGAACATCTCCTGTGTTTGGTCAAAGTATGAGTCCTGCCCTTAGGGTATAAAGTCATTCCAGGGAGTGGGTAGTTGTGGCCTGTATCACGCTGCAAGGGTTCTTTCCTTATTCGTGGGGGATATCCAGGTGTTTCTGCTTCACTGTCCCAGCTTTTCTTTTCAGAATATCATGTTTTACGACATGGGAGCAGGAAGCACCGTTTGTACTATTGTTACGTATCAGACAGTGAAAACTAAGGACTCGGGAACCCAACCTCAATTGCAGATCCAGGGCATTGGGTAAGAATTCCACACGAGTTGCACAAACCCCACAGGTCTCATGAAAGAAACCGTTTGTTTCACAATCTCTTCATCATGTAGAATTTTGCAGTGAGGCTTCAGTACAGTAATTTGAATGGCTGAGGGGGAAACATTCAGAGCAAGAAGGCTCAAGTTGGGAATAATTTTGGTGGTGCTGTCTTGTGCAGAAGGTAACTGAGAACTCCCAGGAGCCCAGGAGGGAACCAGTGTACTTAGTTTGCTTTAGGCTTGCTTTTTGATAGCCTCAAGCCATGTAAGCCTATACCATTTCATGTAATCTATACAGAGTGTGTCATTTTGAAAAAGAGGAATATACTTCTAGAGAGGAATGAAAATGCAGTGTACTTAATGCATTGCCAAATAAAGAGAGGGGTGCTGTGCATACCCAGCCCTGCAATTTTAACTCCAAAACATTTATATTGCTGTTTTCAAGAAAATACCCGATACTGTTGTCCTTTGGCTTCTCAGCTATTTGACATGCTTGGCAATATGGCGTTTACCTCAAATGTAATGAAATTTCCTGATGAAAGGCTGTTGTGGTGGTGAATCTCTTCTTTCTATCTTTCTTTCTTTCATTATAATGTGTTATTTTGGGGACAACCATTGTTCTTTCACAGTTGTCACAGCTGATAATACTGCAGCTACTTTTGACCACTTGCTGCTCTGCATATTTGTGAAATAATACATGAAATTTGGTTGTATTTCAATTTGGTTTCGGTTATTACACCTCTGTTCATTCTTCTGCTCAGGTTTGACCGTACTCTTGGAGGTTTAGAGATGGAGCTTCGTCTCCGGGACTACTTGGCAAAACTCTTTAATGAGCAGCACCCTTCAAAAGATGTCCGGAAGAATCCTCGGGCCATGGCCAAGCTGCTGAAGGAGGCCAACCGCCTGAAAACTGTGCTGAGTGCGAATGCCGACCACATGGCGCAGGTCTGACCTTCTGCTGGGGGTTCCTGCTTTTTTGGGGCTAAGTGTGGGGTGGGTTGAGGACCGGTGTAAGGGAACACTGTCCCTCTGCAGCGCAGGTCTGCTGAGGAGCATCGCTCCCGGTGGTCCCTCTCAGCTTGTGCCCGCTTGGTAGCACCGGTGATTGAGTGGATTGAAGAAGAGTTATTCGTGTCAAGTATGTTAAATAAACTTTCACTGAGAGAAGCTGTCCGTTACACCCATGTTCCATCCTCTCATCACCTTAGCAATGGTAGGGTTCAGATGAGTGTGGTCAGGTCTGTTGTGTGTTACAAAAGCCAGAACTTTTTGCACACTGGGCAAAGATTTTTCTTGGAGGATGCTCCACAATTAATTTCATTCTGGCTGGTTTTTTTTTCTGGACAGATTGAGGGACTACTGGATGACATAGACTTCAAAGCCAAGGTCTCAAGACAAGAATTTGAGGATTTGTGCTCTGACTTGTTCAAGCGCGTCCCAGGACCCGTGCAGCAGGCTCTGAGTAGCGCAGAGATGAACATGGTGTGTTTAAGAAAATGCATTACCAAGCCTGAAGCTTCTGTGTGTGGAGCTGCTGTCACATCATGATTGAGGCATCAGTGGTTGTGTTGGGAGGTAGATGCCTGCTATTGTGACAGTGATGTTGATGCTACAGAGAGTTTGCCTGCTGCAGTGTCAAGCAGGAGTGTGTCACACTTCCCCTGCACTATCCACCAGAAATTAAGGACTTGGAGGAGGGGTTTCTTTCTCTTAAAACATTTTACTCTCGTGCTGTAGGTTTGAAATAATGATCTTTGCTCCTTTTTGTCTTGGATACTGGCTCTGGTCTCACTGCTGAAGTTTTAACTGAATGAGTCTGAAAACAGAATTATTGGTGTTCGGGTTTCTCCTTTGCACACTCCCTAAAGGGAGCTCTGTTTTGGGCTGCAGTTGGACCAAACCTGAGGCAGTCCTGTGGAGGGAGTCACTGCAGGGTTAAATGCTCACTTTCTAGGGTGCCACGACTCTCCTGAGCAGCTTTGGGCTCTGATATTCAATGCAAGACACTGAGTTACCTCTTAGAGTCTGGATTTCTGTCTGTTCTGGTCCAGCTGGCTCTTGGGGTCCCTGTCTCTGGCATTGAACTATAGTTTGTCTAATTTTGAATCAAGCCCCACGTTTCAGGTGTCTTGAAGCCACGGTCACATTGTCACTCTTTGACAGACCTGACCCCAGATGCCTCGTTGTTGGCACAGCTGATGTCCGTCTGAGATCTGTTGTAGCCTGCACGGGGACAGCAGGGTGTAGTGTGGGTGTTCTCAGAGCACCATGTCGGCACGTGGTGACCAGGGAAGGAGCATAAGGAAGCCCTGGACTTAGCTTTCCAAAATTGCTTTCTTAAGACAAGGTGACTGTTTCCAATCCCTAGGATGGAATTGACCAGGTGATTCTAGTTGGCGGTGCCACACGGGTCCCCAAAGTGCAGGAGGTTTTGCTGAAAGCTGTGGGCAAGTGAGTATGTGAGGCCCCTTTCTAGTCTGTCTCCCATTGACAAGCTGCTGTTTATGGAGAGGCTGCAAACTTCATGTCTGTTGCTTTTCCCTTCGTAGAGAAGAGCTGGGCAAGAATATCAATGCCGATGAGGCTGCTGCTATGGGTGCAGTCTACCAGGCAGCTGCTCTGAGCAAAGCCTTTAAGGTGAAGCCCTTCATTGTTCGGGATGCTGCTGTGTTTCCTATCCAGGTAACCTTTGGCTTTCCTTCTCTTGTGCAAGGTATGGGGCTGTGCTGGGAGAAACGATCCAGGCTGGAACCTGTCATCTTCCTTTGAGCATGGAAGCTCTGGAGATCTTTCTGCCAATCTAATAAAGAAAGCAGAAGGAAGTCTTCTGTATAACAGAAATGCACTATCCAAGGAGCCAGGCATATGCAAATATCAGTTGAGGAATATTTGCCTGCCCCCCAACTTTTGCATGAGGCAGAGCAGCTGAATGCTGCTGACGTAAGATGCCACAGTTTGCAGTTGCTGAGTCTTATTTTCTGTTTGTGATGCAGGTGGAGTTTACTCGTGAAGTTGAGGAGGATGATAAATCCAGGAGTTTAAAGCATAACAAGAGGATTTTGTTCCAGCGCATGGCGCCCTATCCCCAGCGCAAAGTCATCACTTTCAACCGCTACACAGATGACTTTGAGTTCCATGTCAACTATGGAGATCTGACATTCCTGAACCAGGATGACCTGCGGTGAGTTGGGCCCAGCACCCGAGCCGGCAGCTCTGTGGCAGTGCAACTTGCCTGGCTGGAAATGTATTGCCAGTGTGTCTGACTGGCACATCTGTTCTCTGAGCTGCGTGTCCCTTAGCAAACCGAGCCCTGCCAGTTCCTGCTTTTTGCAATTGCCCATTGCCACCAGCATGAGCATGAGCAGGGATTGGCTGTTCTGCAGCACTATCCTGAGTTCTCTCTGCTTTTGTCTCTGTGTTATCAGAGTTTTTGGTTCTCTCAATCTCACTACTGTGAGGCTAAAGGGAGTTGGGGACAGTTTCAAGAAGCACTCAGACTATGAATCCAAAGGCATCAAAGCACACTTCAACATGGATGAGAGCGGTGTACTGAGTCTTGACCGGGTAAGCACCACCTGTTGGGATGGTTGTCAGCTGATGTATTTTTCAGTTCTGTCCCTCTCTGGTCCCTGCTTAAAACTAATCCTGAGCTTCTGTTTTCAAGGTGGAATCTGTGTTTGAGACTTTGGTGGAAGACAAGCTGGAGGAGGAGTCAACACTGACAAGTAAATGCTGAACTTTGATATTCATACTGACTGTTTCGTTAGCTGTAGCGGATGACTACAAGCGTCGTGTTTCTTTGGGTTTGGGGTGTGGAAGTTACACAGTCTGACTGTATGTGTGACTGGCTGTGCACACAAGGACATGGAGGGAGGTTGGAGAAGGATGAGTCTGGAGTGTGTGAAGCTTACCTACACCACCAGGGGAGCCCCTTGGTGATTGTTGTGGTTGCGAGGGGAAGGACTGAGAGCTGAAGATGACTTTCTTCCTCTTCATACGTAACATTCTGAATTTTTCGTCTCCCATCAACAGAACTTGGAAACACCATCTCAAGCCTGTTTGGGGGTGGTGGCCCTACACTAGAGACCGGAGAGAACCTGACAGAGTCAGTTCAGGTGAGCCCCAAGGTGACTGCTACACGAAGGAAGCCCTTTTGTCTTGCTGTGGCAATTACGTAGAATTACCTGTTCTGTGAAACACTGCATGGAATTTCTACATTTAAAACACGGTTTTGCTTTCCCCTTTACTTGCTTGTGATGACTAGGAAGAGGAAGAGAGCCTAGCAGAAACAGGTAAAGAAGAGCAGGGGGAGAAACAAGACCAGAAAAGCAGTACTGTAGATGCTGGTGAAGAGCAGGGACAAGAGAAACAGCAGTCTTCAGGTCAAGCAGAAACTGCCTCTCCGAAAGTAGAGTCACAGAGAAAGGAAGAAGGCGAGAAATTAGAGCCTCAGGTGAGCATCAGATTGAAGGAGTGGGCCTGGTTTTAGTACCTAAGAAATGGCATTTCCTCAGTGAAATTCTCCCTTCTCTGAAGTGCCCTGCCTTTAAAAAAAGTTGCAGAATCTGAAGATCTGTTCCCTTGCTTGAGAATGTACTTTGTGTTACAGGGTCCCAAAGAAAATAGAGAAATTGCAAAAGAGGAAGAACCGTCCAAAAGTTCCAGTGACAGCACAGCTACCAAAACAGAGGAAGAGAAGATCAAAGCACCCAAGAAGCAGAAGCTTGTCCATGAGATCACCATGGAGCTGGATGTAAACGATGTGCCTGACCTGGTGGAAGATGAACTGAAGAGCTCGATGAGAAAGTAGGTTTGAAATGGCTCTGCTAAGTTAGAACTCTAGATAAAGGAAGTGAATTGCTTTGGAATAATGATGGCTCACATAGAGCACTGCTGACCTCAGAAACTGGTGTGTGTTATGTGCTGCTCAACCAAAGGCACTTGCTACCTTTGATTTCTGTTCTCTTTGCATGTTAGACTCCAAGACTTGACGATCAGAGATCTAGAGAAACAGGAAAGAGAAAAATCAGCCAACAGCTTGGAGTCATTCATCTTTGAGACCCAGGTAAGAGAGGGATATAAAGAAATGAGAATTCCAGGAGAGCAGTAGAAGTGTTTTGCACAGCTTTTGGCTGATCTGAGTGCGGGGGAGTTGTTTGAGCTGAGGGAAGCTGATTTGAAGAGCCCAGGTTTTGTCTTTCAGTCACTTTTTCTAATGCTACTAGGCTTCCCAGGCCCATGTTTCCTCAGTACAAAATGAGCCTTCCCTTCAGCATGTCTAACACATTGAACAATTGCCCTCAGACTGTAAAGCAGCTACAGCTTCTCAGGAACTGTTGTGCAGAAGAAGCAACTAGTGTTAAGTGTGTGTGAAATAATGACTGTTGCAGCGTTACCATCACGGGATGTGGGCGTATCTATACCTGGTGTATTACTGTTATGCTCCTGGCAATGCTAGGAGCAGAGCCCAGATTTGGGAGGGTGCAGGCAGCACCCCAGCCCAGTTGCAAGTGAGTGCTCTGGTTGTTTAATGCTTCCAGGCTCAGTGGTGTTTGACCAAAGTGCTCACTCTGTTTGTTTTTTTAGGACAAGCTTTATCAAGAGGAGTATCAGTTTGTCTCAACAGAGGAGCAGAGAGAAGAAATTTCCAAAAAGCTTAGTGAGGCTTCCAGCTGGATGGAGGAGGAGGGCTATGCAGCTGCAACAAAGGTATTGCTGCATGCAGTCAGGATACCAGTCAGCTGTCACTGACATGGAAATGACCACAGAGGATGACAGAACCTTTGTAATCTGATTCTTGAGAGTTTCTTGCTTCCTCAGTGCATTATGCACAGATCAAAATAAGAAGTTGTTCCAGCCATGGATGTTTCTACAAGAGCTTCAGCAGGAACCTATTGATTCCACTGAAAGCTTAGTCATGTGGCTCTTTTTGCTGCACTGGAATGGTGTATTTGATAGAGTGAGCAACAAATGCAGTTATAACTTCTGAAGTTGCCAATATTGGACAGTGGTCAAACTAACTGTCTCCTTTCTCCTCTCCCCCATTTTCAGGACCTGAAAGACAAGCTTTCAGAGCTGAAAAAGCTTTGTAGGAACCTTTTCTTCCGTGTTGAGGAAAGGAGAAAGTGGCCAGAACGCCTGGCTGCTCTGGAAGGTCTGCTCAATCACTCCACCATCTTCCTCAGGTAAGGGTAGGCTTTTGGGAAGGAATGTCATGCAACTGGTCACGTAGGAGCTGCCAGCAGAATGAGACCAGAGTGAATGTGGTCTGAAAGTCAGTGGCACTTCCTGAGAAAAGGCGAGCAGAACCTGCTCCCTGGTGTCCTGTTCTGCAGTACCTGTGAGCAGGCGCACGTGAGCTCTGTCCAAAATGGGGGGCAGGAAGGGTCTAGCGTGGTGGTTGTGATGTTTTTGCGTTACTGGAGCTGTAACCACAGAGTTGCCAAGGTGCAGTCTGCTTGGCTTAACAAAAATAAGCTTTTTTATCTACAAGGGGAGCCCGAATGATTCCAGAGTCTGACCAGATATTCACAGAAGTGGAACTGAGTACACTGGAAAAAGCCATCAATGAAACAACGGTACTAAAGGATGGAGTGATGCTGGGGGAGGGTGGGGTGGCAGTTTGGGTTATGTTTCCTGCCCTATACTTTCATTCAAGGTCATGGAGTAGGTTGTGCGTGTTTCGTTTTTGTGCCACCAGCAAACCTTTTGTGTGTTTCAGTGTTTCCTAATGCCCAGCCTGACCCCATCGTGTCTGGGGGGAGTAGTGGTTCCTGTGTTGCCTGTGGAATTGTCTCTGGGGTGGGGGTGAAGCCCAGTGATCTGACTGCACTCGGTTTTTAAAGGCAGGCGCTGGGTTTTGTTTCTCTTTGTGCTATGTCTGGGTAACTGAGAGGCTGGTGGAAATGTAGCATGGAGGAGAGCTGTCCTGAGTAAAGCAGAATAGCCAGGGGCAGTGACTTTGAGATACTGTGATATACAGCAGTTCCTGGAACCCAGAAGCATTCCAAAAGCACCTCTTCCCTCGCGTCCCACAGATTTGGAAAAATGAGACGCTGGCTGAACAGAGCAAGCTCACTCCTACTGAGAAACCTGTGCTGCTCTCTAAAGATATAGAGTTCAAGATAGCAGCCCTGGACAGGGAAGTGCAGTATCTCCTGAATAAAGCCAAGTTTGCAAAACCCAAACCCAAAAGGGAGAAGAACACCACAAAAACTGATTCAGGCAAGAATACTACAGCAGCCCCTGAGACTGAGAATACTATCCCTCCCACGGAGGGGAAACAGGAAGGTAAGTAGCAGGCTGGGAGCGTGTGTGTAACTCCCTATTATGTAATTACCACATGTAACACATGTTGTTTCTCTTGATTGAAAGGGAGCTAAAGAAGGGAGGACAATAGTTAACTGTGAGATTGAGTTTGCGCTTAATTTTCAAAGACGGCTGGGAAAATCTATGTATTGCAGTGTCCTTTTCCCCCCACCATTTGTTTGGTTTTTTTGTAACGAAACAGAAATTATTTATAAATTTCCCAGGATAGTCAGTAGCTGTCTTGCTGGCTGGTTGACTTCTAGGAAAGATAAGCCATTGACTGCACTTCAGTGTGCAGAGCCAAATACTTAAGGTCCTGTCCTAGATCAATGAGTAGAATGAACTGTTGATTAGAAACATTTGTGGCCTAGATGGACCCCAGGAAAAAAAAAATCTCTTGGGGCACTAGGACTTAAAGTATTTTTAACTTTCTAAGATCCTCAAGTCCCAGGTGGTGCCCAGGTCCTTTTAAATCCGGAGTGCTGTTTGTCAGCATTCCTGCTGGTTCCTCTGGTCTGAGCAAGGGATCCTGCTCATAGTCACTGCTCCAAAGGTCACCTGCCTGTGCAACCAGTCAGTCTCCGGGGCTTCTGGGGACATAAAGCCTGGCACTCAGAGAGGAATACGGAGCAGTTTTGTGGCGCTTCTCTGAGCATGGTAGAGTGATCCGCTGTGAGAGCGAACTGTTACAGTCCTGCTGAGGCACCACAACTGGCTGGTTTAACCTCACCTTTACTCACCTAATCTCTTTGCACCTTGTCTCCTGTTCTCCCTTGACTTTTGTTTCTTTCTGCTTTAAACATAGACAAACCAGAGGATATTGATCCAGCCAAGGAACCTCCTACAGCTGAGAAAGTAGCAATAGATGATAAGCCTGGATCAGACTCTGGTGGGTAAATGTTTTGCTCACAATCTGGAACTTGGGAGCTGCAAGTGCAAGGTGTCTGGGGGCTCCTTTGCAGATTTTTAGCTGTAAGAAGTGGTAGGATGGTAGAACCCCTGAATTTTTTCAAACCCCAAATAATTCTGGTTTGCAGAATTAACTGTGCTGATCCATAGTTAATTCTGCAAACAAGAAGACAAATTTTGGTTCCTCGCTGTTCCTGTTTTTGTTGTTCAGAGAGCAATTCTTATGCACCACTGCTGCTTTGTGCCCCTGTCCCTGCAGTTTGCAGCCAGTCTCACGGTAGTGAGACTGGCTCTGCTTGAGAGCTGCTGTGCCCCTCCTGCTGCTAGGGCAGCACTGTTAACGGGGGCAGGGAGTTCATGTCTTCAGCTCCATGGAGCTGAGTATCAACCCCCAAAACCTCTGTACCATGGACTGCAAGTTTTGTGGCAAATTTTGCAAATGTCGGAGACTCTCACTGCTGCTTTGCACACTGTGCTGCTTTCCACTGCAGTGTGAAACTGAGTTTGCTTCATTACACAGGGTCTAAAAAAGAGAAGGCAGAAGCTGGAGGAGAAAGCAGGAAAAACGATGAATTGTAACACCCTGAAATCCCACAAGTGTCAGCATCTATTTATTTCATAGTTACTTGTTTTTCTTACGGACCTGGTTAGTCATGATGTAAATGGAACACACGAGTCTGACAACACAATGGGATAGAGATGTAAATTTATTTTTTTGTTCTTTCTGCGGATTTTGCCTCTACTAACTTAGTGAATCGGTTTTTGTTTTTCTTTTATTATGTGTGGCAGAGTGCCCACCAAGAATTGTCTCTGTTTCAGTATAGAAGTCACCAACGTGACTTTCCTGTGGGGAGAAAGCAGTTAAGAAACATCTTGAGGTTTAGGAAGTAACTTGGAACATAAACTCTGTGCCCCACCTCTTGTGAAGATGATTGCAGAAGGATATAGACCTGAACTGCTGTTGTCTTTGCATATGAGGCCCTGACTTAGAGCAAATGTGCGATTTCAGCCGGTGGGAGGTGTATTAGTATAACTATCTGTCTGTGCTCTGTAGCAGAGTCCAAAAACCATGAAATGAGCCTTGACAAAAAGATTCTGTTTATAGTTTTGTAAAGTTCAGGAAAGGCAACATTGAATGCAGAGGAGAGGGAAAGATTGGCCGTGTTGGCACATTCTTGTAGTCAGTCACAAGGACAGTGATACGGATCAAACAACCAAACCTGGAAAGTCTAATGGCAACTGCCCTCCTTCCTCTGTGTTTTGTGCACTCGGACCGACTTAATCGTGTGACCTTCCCCGTCCCTGGCCGTGACCTCCTGCCTCCTCGGACCGTCCCTGCTGCTGCCACACACATGAGTGGAGTCCGACGGCTGCGAATGTGCATTTGACATTGTTCTCCATTCTGGCCTCTTCAACCAAAAATAAAAATTACACTTCCTGACAGTGCAAAGCGGTGCCGTGTGGCCGGGACCTGCGGGCNGCCGGATCCGTGCCCGGGTCCGTGCCCGTCCGTCCGGTGCGGCCCGGCCTGGTGCGGCCCCGCGGGGAGCGCGGCGCGATGGCGGCCGGCGGGTACGGGCGGTACCGGGCTGTGATCTTCGCGGCCATGTTCGTGGGGTACACGCTGTATTACTTCAACCGTAAAACCTTCTCGTTCGTCATGCCCGCCGTCATGGCCGAGGTGCCGCTGNCAGGTCTTATCACCAGCAGCCAGTCTGCAGCCTATGCCATCAGCAAGTTCATCAGCGGCGTCCTTTCGGACCAGATGAGCGCCCGCTGGCTCTTCTCCTCCGGCCTCCTCATGGTGGGCTTGGTCAACGTGGTCTTCTCCTGGAGCTCCACCGTCATGGCCTTCGCCGGGCTCTGGTTCCTCAACGGCCTGGCCCAGGGGCTGGGCTGGCCGCCCTGCGGGAAGATCCTGCGGAAGGTGAGTGCTGGGAAGGTGGGGGAACTTGGCCACTGCTCTCTCGACCTATCCTGGCATCAGGGCTGTGCAGGCCGTGCGTGCTCAGAATCCAGAGGGACTTGCAGCTTTTCCCACTCCCTTCCAGCCAAGGAGGTCTAGAGCACTATCTGCATTCTGCTGCCTGTGGAACAAGTTTCTGTGCATGGCAATCTGCTTATTCTAGGAAAGAGTCAGTCGGTAGCCCTTTCCCCTGTGTGCCTTGAGTCTAGCTCAGTTCGGTGAGTAACATCTCCTGGTAGCAGAGTTCTGCCCTGTCGAGATGGACTTTTTTGGAATTAAGTATTTTAGGCGTGGACACACAGGACTGATTGTCTCTGCTGCTGCAAGTCAGGGTTTGCTGTGGGTCAGAGGGCAGTGAGCACAGTTCCATCTGCATGCTTGGGCAACTCGGGAATTCCAAATCACAGGTGGTTCAGGTAGAAAACTGGGTGAGATGGAGGAACAGTGTGAAATGAGTCTCTAAGGTGTGTGTACTTGGGGTTTGTGACAATCTAAAAGGAACAGATTGATTTCTCCCTAGGACAGAAGGAAAGGAGGTTGGTTACCTTTGTGCTGATCCCTCATGGAAGATGTAAAATCCAGGAATGAACATATTGCGTGTACTTGTGGGGCAGGGTGGGGAAGAGATAAACAACTTCATTGCCCTTCTGCGAGGCACCTAGCCTCCTCTAACTGATGAGGAGAGGGCTGTCTAGGACAGTTGAATGCACAGAAAAGAAGGACCCAAATAACAGAAATATCAGCCATGGTGTTTTCTGAAGATGTTCATGAATGTAGATCTCAGACATTTTCCTGTTGACAAGAACCATCCAAGTGGTTCTGGCTCCGAGTGCTCATTGCAATGTGGAGCCCATCATGTCTGATACTTAATGCAACAGCGAGTCCTAAAGTTACCCTGTGACTCTCTGCATATTCCGTCCAAGTTCCTGAGCCAGCAGACCTCTCCAGGAGGACGCTGTTCCTAGCAAGTGAGTACGCAGAACCATGTGCTCTTAAACTTGCCTCTCCTGCCCCACATCTCAGTTTCATGGTCTGTAAATGGAAATAACTTTGAGCTGGCTCACAGTATGAGCACCTGTCAAGCTCTTATGGCTGACACTTGAGTAACATTTGGAGTTCCCTGCATGAATAAAGTAGTGAAGTGGGGGTGTTCCCTCTGTCTGCTTTTGGACTTCTGTGTCAGAATTGTCCAAACCCCACATCATGGGCTTCAAGGGAGGGTTTTCAGGTGTGCTGTCATTCTCTTACACCTCATGCTGTTTGTCTTGTTGTTGCACAGTGGTTTGAGCCTTCCCAGTTTGGGACTTGGTGGGCAATCCTGTCTACAAGCATGAACTTGGCTGGAGGCTTAGGCCCCATTGTCGCCGCTCTCGTGTCTATGAACTACGATTGGCGCAAGACTTTGTCCTTCTCTGGCTTCACCTGTGTGGTTGTCTCTTTTGTTTGCCTTGTCGTGATTAAAAACGAGCCGTCGGATGTCGGGCTGCCCAACGTTGAACAAGGAGCTAAGAAAGGGAAGAAAGGTGAGCATGTGACTTCGATGCAAGCAGGCAGCCGCAGGAGAAGGTGCAGTGCCTTCTGTCTGTATTCTGGTACAGGTGTGTTGCTCTCAGCATGCCGACACCCCCATCCTCCCCCATTTCTGAAATCACAGCTTGGCAGGCATGTAGTAAGGGGTTGATTTTGACAGCTTTATTCAGGTAATTGAAGGTAGAAATGGTCTAAACCAAGGCCCACTGTGATCTTGTGGGAAGGGGCTGATGTAGGGATTCCTGAGACTCTGACAGAGCGGGGGAAAAGCCTGCTGTTAGCCTTGCTCCTTAGCCTGCCAGCAGCCACTTGTGTGTTGCTGAGATGCTCACAGCTGGCTCTCCCCATATATGTCATGTCTTCCTGCTACCAGCATCCCTCTTTTCTTGGAGCCTTGTGTGCTCAGATTGTGAATGCAGTTTTGGTAGGGTGGTGGAGAGAGAAAAACTACAACAGCAGGGAATGCTTCCTTAAGCCTGACCTTCTGCTCCTCCGCTTTGGCAGCAGACGGGCAGTTCTCCCCTCACCCCACCTTAGGCTCTCTTGACCCCTGGCTCACGATGGACTTTGCTCAGTGTTTCTGTCCTAACCTAGGACATCTAGTTAATAAATGTTTGTTCAGACCACTGAGTGTGGTGCTTCTCTGAAAGCAGAACATGTAGATGAGAATTGCAACACAGGTTTTCAGTAGGATTTTAAAGGCCAGTGGAAACTCAGCCTATGTTCCATGCTGTCCCATGCTGCCTGTGTTGCCAGACTTGACCTCTTTGCATAAGGAAAGAATGTTGTTTCCCCAGAGCATTCTCTGGGAAGAGCAAGTCTGTTGGTGTTCCTGGAAGACTGATGCAAAAGTTAAAGTAGAATCTGAAAGTCAGCATCTTAGTTTGGGTCTCTGCAGTGGCTTTCACAGGCACGGCTTAAAAACGCTCCCAAAGAATCTGGAGGTAATTTTTCCAGTAACCTGTGTGAAGGGTTTATTGGCAACTGCAGTACAGAAAATTACTGGGAGTAGTGTTTTGATTATTCTTTTCAAATCTTTAATGAATGTGGGATAAAATGACGGAAGAGATTCAGAAATCACCAGAACAAGGGGGAGGTAGAGCCATTCACTACCATTCAGCGGCTCTGAATACCTCCCTGTGTATGAGAGGGATGCTCTCATGCTTGGATTCTGCCTGCAGATCTGTCTGCTGGGCCGCTGGTTGGTGTGGTTTGGGCTGTGGTAACACTCCTCCTGACCTTCCTACAGGTTCCTCCAGTGACAACAGCACCTTGACAGAGCTGCTGCTCTCACCATACCTTTGGGTGCTCTCAACGGGCTACCTGGTTGTTTTTGGAGTGAAAACGTGCTGTACTGACTGGGGACAGCTCTTCCTGATCCAGGAGAGGGGACAGTCCATGCTTGTGGGTAAGATGCAAAAGTGCATTGTTAAGCTCTGGGGCTGCAGTCTGGGAGGTGTTGCCCAGAGTTCGCCTGGGTAGAGGCCCTTCCACCTGAGGGACTTGTTTGCCCACCTCCTAGTTGTCTGCTTAGGGCACATAGGTTTTGAAATAAATCAGTAATGGAGTTACTGCACACACCAAGCACCCCAGTGCCAGGACCTTCCTGGGACTGGCAGATGGGCATTCCTGAACAGGGATGAGCCAGAAGGTTGTGTCCAGACGAGCTGCTCAAGTGCTCCGTGAGGTTACAGCAGTGGGGCTGGTCTGGAGCCCACAGCAGCTTTTCTGTTTTGACCAAGTCTGATGGGCCATTCGTTGCTTCATCTGTGTTCTAGGCAGTTCCTACATGAGTGCCTTGGAGATTGGGGGCCTGGTGGGAAGCATTGCTGCTGGATACCTTTCTGATAGAGCAGTAGCAAAAGTAAGTCATGTGCACCCTCGTGCATACGGGGCAGGTAAAACAGTGGCAATCTGAGCTGCTTCACTAAGGTGCTCAGGCAGGGGGCTGTCCCTGTGAGCATAGCACAGAAACCAGCCCTTAACTCAGTTCTGCCCTGTGCATGGGCACAGCTGCCAAACACTCCAGAAGGTGCTGGGGAATAGGTGTGCTGATGTTAGGGGTTGCTATATGCCTGTCATGTTTGAGATATTTAATCTGTTTAATTTGTTTGCTTTACTGTGGTCTCCAGATTTTCGTGTTGAAGAACTGTTTGCTGATAGTTGTCTTCTGGCTGGAAAAAAAACCCCACATTAAAATCCAGTGGTGGGATCTAGAGCCAAATTCAGGGTGGAAGTGGTTGATAACTGAAGTATCGTTCATCACTAAGAGCTTTTGTTTAGCACAGTTTGACTGTGGGCGGCCCATAAACCACACTAACAAGGTGTGCCAACAGACGTGCTGTTGATGTGCCATCCATGTTTCTGACTGGGCTGTGGATGGTGTTAGTCACTACAAGTATAAAAAGAAGTTTCTCCAGTTTCTGACTCTCAGCTTTCCTTCCTTATGTCGCAGGTGGGTCTGTCAAGCTATGGGAATCCTCGGCATGCGCTGCTGCTTTCCATGATGGCTGGGATGTGTGTGTCCATGTTTCTCTTTCGGGTCACAGTCACAGGTGACTCTCCCAAGGTAATTCACATACAGCAGCTGGCCATCCGTTATAAGGATAGCTCTGGAACGGGGAGGTTTGATGACAGGGAGCATGATGGTTTTCTTCACCGTTCCCAAGGGTTTCTTTGCGCTATGGAGAAGCACTGACTTAGCCTGGCTTGGGGTGCTCCTGCTGTCCTGTTGTTGCAGGCAGCCTGCCTTCCCAGCTTTGCATTAGACGTGACTTGCATCTGCCCTTGTGATTGCTAAATAAATAAAACTTCTTTTCTTTTCTCCTTTCATTTTTTTCTTCTTCTTCAGGAAAACCACTTCTGGACTGTAGCCTTGCAACCTCTAGCTGATCTTACAGGCCTAAAAGAACATGAGGTTTCTGCTTGCATTTTTTCTCCCTCTGCCTGTTTCTTCTTTCTCTGGTCTGCCTTACTCCTATCCTGAGAGGTTGGTTAGCACCTCAGAACTTAGAACCAGGGCATTGAGAAGAGATTACTGTAAGTTTGGTAAAATAAACATTTTCTTATAATAATTTGAGTACACTAACTGACTTCAAAACGTCTAACTATGTAACTTTTAAGCTTTATACAGAAGGTTCTGAGGACTTCTGTTCATCAGGTAAAATACAGCCACCTAGGGGGTCCTGTGGATGAGATCAGAAAGAATGATTCTGCTCTGGCAGATGCATTCTTACTTAGTTTCTGGCAAGTGTTTTCCTAACTCATTTCTGTTTCACATCTGGAAAGTAAGATGACACTTAACTTCCTCCTGGGCTTTTTGAAATGGTGTTTGCAGTTCTAAAAGCATGCTGTAATGTGGAGGTGTTACTTACCCTTTTTTGTGCAAACAAGAGGCTGACGATTTTGGGCCCGATAGGTTTCTTAGAGCATAAGCTAACACTGAAGTTCAGACTGTTGGGTTTTTTTGTGGGTTTTTTTTTTTGTTGTTGTTGTTGTTTCTCAGTTTAGTAACATAGAGGTTATCAGAGAGAGGTGTCTCACAAATAAACATGCTCTGATCAGTCCCATGCATCTAAACTAAGAAAAGCTTTCGGTTGGTAGCTCCAGGATTGTTTATGAAAGCAACCTGATTCACAATTCTTTCCTGTGGTTTCATGGGCTCATTGCCCTTCTCTCTTGGATGTTCTGTTTCTTGCAAATCAGCACAGGATATGTTACATGGGGTGGGGGGCAGAACTGTGGGAGGGAGGAGAGCTTGCACTGGCCAGCAAGATGGAGTGATGGAGATGCAGGTGGGCTTTATGGATGTGAGGTCTCTACAGGCTTGAGCTCTTCTGGCTGCAGGCCAGGGAGCTGGTGTCAGCCTGAAAAGGTCAAAACTCCCTGGTCCTGTGTATGGAATCTGAGAATTGTCAACAGTTGCTAACTGATAGTGGTGAGACTCACAGATCCTGTTTCTGATTTTAACTTACTTTGGCAGCTGTGGATTCTGACTCTGGGAGCTGTGTTTGGATTCTCCTCATATGGGCCAATTGCCCTGTTTGGGGTCATAGCCAACGAAAGTGCCCCTGCCAACCTGTGCGGCACCTCCCATGCCATAGTGGCCCTCATGGCCAACGGTAAGTAATACCTGTTTCCCCAAAAAACAAACAAAACCCATGCACATTCTTGATGAAGCATGGTCTAGCCCCTGGGTGCCAAGTTACTGATTGTGGGAAGCCACCTAAGGAGAGAGATAATGGAGCTGGAAGCCTCAGAGATGCTTCCTGCTGTGCCTGACGGGTTTTGTGTTTTGCTTTAAGTTCAAACTAGGCCTGAGGAATGTTTATATATGCAAAACCAGGTATTGGTAGATAATATGGGAGCGCACAAGTGTTGTTAGCTTTCTGTTTGTTTTTCATTACAGTTGGGGGCTTCCTGGCTGGACTGCCTTTCAGTACAATTGCCAAGCACTACAGCTGGGCCACAGCCTTCTGGGTAGCTGAAGTCACCTGTATCGCTGGCACGGTGGCTTTCTTCTTCCTACGAAACATCCGCACCAAGATGGGCCGGATTTCCAGGAAGGCTGACTGAGGATAAGCTGCTTGATGGAAAGGATGTTCCCACGCTGATGTGAATGATGCTCGTTTTTGTTTAACTGGCCTAGGAGTGAGTTTACCTATTGCTGCAACCTAGATAAAAATGTCTCAACTTCTCATCCAGTGTCAGGTTCCAGAGGGCACAAGGTTCCTGCTACTGATCACTTTTTCCCTCAAGATGTGATAATTCACCTAGTTTACATTTGCAATGATTTTACTGTACCTCACAGCACTGTTAGTGAAGCAAGCAGGCTCTGGAAGCCTCTGAGCTTCCCCACTACAAGTGGTCTGAAATGACTGGCTTCAGGTGCACTTACCTCTAGTTTTGTCATTATTGTTTGTCTCAGCCATGAACTGAGACATTAATCAGTTCAGCTTCGCTGCTCAGGGGCCCTGAACCGAGCCTTTTCTGCCTGCATCCATCCCATCCAGCTGTCATAAGCACAGCTATCCCAGCTCACTTCAGCATGAGCTCTGTGTGTGCTCAGCCACACGACAGCAGCAGAGCAGGGAATGGTGACATCTGGCCTGCTCTGACAGCAGCAAGGCTTTAGCTGTACCTGGGGTTAGTTGCTAGGAGCAAGGGAGTGTGTTGCTGTGGACAAGTGGAACAGCAGGACATGCTGCAGCAGTGCATGCCGCAGCATTTAGAAATAGGCATGTTCCCTGGGAATTCATGGCATTTAGAGAAGCTCCTTCTAGTGAACCGATCCCATGTGGTGCGATGTCTGTGTGCAATGTTAATGATTTGCAAGGGAGGCAGCTGCTGCCAAGGCAGCTTGTAGCCAGTGCTCTGCAAATCACCCAGAAAAACTACCCCAGCAGAAAGAATTGCAACAGCAGCCACCACCAACCCACAATTTCTGCAGCTGGGTTTCGTGAGAACCCACATTTCTAGCATTGCCTTGTATTTTTTCAGTACAAGGTGTGAAGACTGGGGTGGTTCTGGTCAAGAGTTGCGTCTCTCGTGGCTGCAGGCAGGGGCTTGGGCTGCCTCTGAGTCAGCCTTAGCGGAGCCATCACTGACAGCCTTAGCAGTCAGGCCCAGCACCCTGCAATAACTACACTCAGGTTTTCAACCAGGATTTTGTTGAATATTCTTGGTTTTTCCCCAAAAGGATTTACTGCTTTAGGGTCCTGAAAGAGGCAAGTTCAACTCGTAAAGAACCTGCATGCAGGTACTTTGCTGAATACCTTGGTTGCAAGAGTAGTTAGCTAGCCTTAATTTAAAAAATGGAAGTGAATTACATTTTGTATTTAATTACACGATCTTCTTCTATATGTGAAATAAAAATGGAGCAGTGTCACAAGGGCCCTGGTTGTCTTACGGAGAGTGGTGCAAGCAAAACCACCCAAACCCACTTACCCTCTTGAGGTGCCACTGGCAGAAATGTCCCTGCCAACAGAAAGCAAACAGCCATTTGCCTCATTAATAAACACTTATTACTTCTATACAGAAACCCTCTGCAAGACCATAAGTTAGAGCTATACAGGAAAAATACGTATGTGCATTTATGACAGGAAAGAAAAGCACTGACTGTGGTAAGGCCACAGACCTGCACCTTCTCCTTCACCCAAGTGCAGCAGAGCTACAACAGGAAAATAAGGCCCTGTGGCCCAATGTAAACAGTGCTAAGGAATCTGTTTAAGGTAAGTTTTGCAACAAAGGGGATAAACCAGTATTTTGGGAGATATTGAAGCATGTTTTGGGGATGTGCAGTCTCTGCTGTGGAGAGGGGAGCTTTGTGAGAGGCCAGCCAGGGAAAAGAGGCCCCCCTCTTCAGACGAATGAATCTGTGCAACAGGCAAGGCTTTCTCTATGATCCAGGTCCGAAGGGTCCGGCTTTCTCTGCCACCTCCAGAGCAAGCTTCAAGTTCTGATCAAACAACTCGCACCTGAAACAGTCAGAAAGCAAAAGGGATGACTTTTACCTACAGAAGTGAGTTAACAAAGCTAACAAAGGCTCTCCGCATTCTTTGGCTCTGCATCCTTCAAGGAGAGATTCAGGAAGTTATGACACAGCAACATGACTGCTGTCGAGGTCTGACTTGGTCCTTAATTAAGATTAAAGCTTCTTGTATGGACCCGAATAGACGGTAGGACAGCAGGGTTTGTGCCAAGGAAGTGCACCTCCCACTTCCCCAGCAGAGCCAGCACTGGTCTATGTCCTCTCTCTGCAGCAGTGTGGTGTGGCTTGCTTCCCCTTCTTTCAGCCAGTTTTGCTACTTAAGGACTGTCTGCATTTGCTGCTGTATAGGCAGAAAGCAATGAGGGGTTGCAGCCAGGTTACTAAAAGTGGGCTTTTCCTTACCTTATTGGCATCTCCAGGGAGTAGAAAGGATTCTTCAGAGCGAAGTCTGAGTAAATCTCATAGATTTTGCGGAGAAGAGCGTCTATCCCTGTCTGCCTTGGGTCAGCAAGAACCATGAATTTGATCCCTGGAGCCATAATGCCAGGAGCATAAGGAAGGCCGAGCACAGAGACAGCCCTGGCAAAGCAGAGCGGTGCCAGGTGCCTAGGGGCCCGATGGTACCTGTCAGTGTCTGGAAGCAGTGCAACTTGAAGGTGTCGGTCTCCAGCATCTCGATCCCGGAGCTCCCAATTTCAGGTGACAGCTGTGACCCGATGGCGAACAGCCTGTGGCGACAGGCCCCTCAGCGTCCCTCACCACCCCTGCCCGTGCCACCCCCATCCCGTCACGGCCCACCCTGACTCACGAGTGGAACATGGAGGCCAGCATAAGCTTCTCGTTGGAGGAGAGCCGGTGGCGGCCAAAGCGGATGGACACCGGGTAGTTGGCGGGGTTACCCAGGAACTCCAGCACGTCCTTCCCGTCCGCCGTGAAACGACCGTTGACCTCGGCGCCGTTGATGGCGAGCACGGCGTGACCCACTGCGGGGACAGCGCGGCGGCGTCAGTCAGTCTGTCAGTCAGTCACTCGGACAATAAGCCCGGCCCGGCCTTCCCCGGCCCGGCCTGCCCCGCCCGGCCCTTCCCCCCCGCCGCACCGCGGATGCCGTCCCNTTTCTCGGTGTCGGCGCGGGGCGCGTAGTGGTCCAGCTGGTAGATGAGGCCGCCCGCCTTGTTGACCACGTAGACGCTGAAGATCGCCATGGCGCAGTGCCCCCGGCAGAAGCGCCCCCCGCCCGTCCCGGCAGCGCCACCGCGTCCGCCCCGGCAGTGACGTCGCGCCTGCCCGGGGCCCGCCCCCGCCCCACGCCTGGCTCTTCCTTTCTCGCCGACATCTTGCGGAGCAGCCGCGGCCGCATCATGGTGAGCGGGGCC
>VWZW01002361.1:23785-50090 GCA_013397115.1 Edolisoma coerulescens
TTACGGGGGGGGGCGCCCCCGCGCCTCGCCGCTCACCCCCCATCCTTCTCACCCTCTCGCAGCCGCCCAAAGACGACAAGAAGAAGAAGGACGCCGGCAAGTCCGCCAAGAAGGACAAGGACCCGGTCAATAAATCCGGTGGCAAAGCCAAGAAGAAGGTGGGAGCCGGCGGGGCTGTGAGGGCTCGGGGGGCGGCGGGATCCCCGGGCCTGGCGCGTGTGCAGCGTGGCCGGGCCCCGAGAGCGGCGTGAAGGCGGGGCGGGCGTCTTGTTAGAGGAGCCAGCTCTTTATCTGCCAGCAAGTTGTACATAATAGTGTTAAACCCGAGTAACAGAAGGCTTTAGTCCTTTTATTTTTAGATACTGCAGGTATTATTTGCAACACGTTCATTTATAAAGGCGATTTTGTGCATCTTATTAGTCCTTTCGTTTTGGATGTGATACAGAGACATTTGATGGTGTAGTTCTCGGGGCATCCTTTAGTCCGATCTTCTGTTCTTGCTTACAAGATGGCTTAGGGGGTGTTGTTTTTTCTCCCTTTTCAAGTAGAAGTGGTCCAAGGGGAAAGTGAGAGACAAGTTGAACAACCTTGTCCTGTTTGACAAGGCCACCTATGACAAACTGTGCAAAGAAGTGCCCAACTACAAGCTCATCACACCTGCAGTTGTCTCAGAAAGGCTGAAGATTCGAGGCTCCCTGGCTCGGGCTGCCCTCCAGGAGCTGCTCAGCAAAGGTGAGCACTCAAAACTGGAAAAAAACAGAAAGCTGCTTGAATTGGCTGTTTGGTTTTCCTTGCTTGCCCAGAAGCTATCCTGCAGCATCTGAGGTGCTCCATGCGTAAATTCTTTTTGGGGAGCCACTGCCTCAGCTTGCGTTTCAGAAGTGCTGCAAAGTATGGAGCAGCAGTTCTGCTACATAGAGGCATTGCTATACTAGGAAAAATGTTGCCAGAAGGATGGGCTGTGATGTAACTGCAGCCAGATGGAAAGACTTGCATGAGCTGCTACACCCTAGTATTTCCTCTTGTACCTTGCCCTGCCTCTCTAGGAGGGACCTCGGCATCCCTGGCATCCATCAGTACATGCACACTGACATAATTTTGTTTTTTCATAGGGTTGATCAAACTGGTGTCCAAGCACCGAGCCCAAGTGATCTATACCCGAAACACGAAAGGCGGAGATGCGCCTGCTGCTGGGGAGGACGCATAGTGAGGTGAGACTGGGTGCTGAGGAGCCGAGTTGTGCTGTCAGGAGCTAATGGACAGCTATGCAATGTGTAATGGGCAGCTTCCACATGGCTGTGGTGGGCTGTTCTTTCAGATGCTCCAAAAGTATTTTGCTCGCATCCTGAGCAACTTCCTGGGGGAACATTACTGAGAACACCGCTTCTCCAGAATTAAAGAGCGATTTCTGATTTTGTCCCTGTGCCCATTGGATGGGGAAAGCATCGTTTGTTCCCCTTGCTGTGGGGCAAATGGGCACTTGTCCTCCCTGCTCTCACAGGGCACCATGGCCAAGTGTTCCTGCTGGAACAAAACTGTCCAACTGTTTGCTTTGTGCTAGCCTGCTTTGACCTGGTTTTCTGATTAGGGACTTCTTGCTTTGCAGGTTCTCCAGTGACTTTGTCAACAATGCGTCATATGTAATGCACACAATAAAATTACTGATTATAATTTTTCTTGCTTTTTCAAGAATGTGTATGTTTCATTACTGATGCATTATTGATAGTAAATTCTGGTAGAGGTCATGGCTGTTGTCCTCTACCAGCCAGTTTTTGCCTTTATTAGTGTTACAGATGTGTTGCTAAAAGGGAAGAAACCTCTGCATCACCTACAGCAGCCAGTGATGTTAGACCATGTAAAGGATGAATGTTAGAATGAAGGAAAGCAATATAAATTTGAATGAAAATGTCAGGCACCTGGCATTAGTTGCCTGCAGGGTGGGCCCTGCATTTGAAATGAGTTTCAGTTGGTCTACAAACACAGAGGCATTTAAAAAAAGTTTATTTCTCTGAAAAGTCTTTCTTTACTGGGATGCTCCATGTCAGCATAGGCCACTGGCATCGCTTGCTGTATAGAGTAGGCTCTCTGATAGTGAAGATGCGGCAGCCGCAGGAGCCTGTCCTTGCTGGCAGGACCTGAGTTTGTGTGGCTTTAGATGTGATGCTCAGATGGACACTGTGTCCGTACAGCACAGTCAGCAACAAAACTGCAGCTACCTACAGTCAGCCTTTCCACAGCAGAGCTGGGTGTCTGGTGTTCCTTATCACCTTTTTTTCTTCTTTTCCCCTGATTCAGTTCTAAACTGATGCCTGAAAGAGAGCATAGAAGTCAGACTGCAGTAGCCTTTAGACAGAGATAAATAATGAACACTGTCCTCGAAAGTGTTTTAGCATGGAAGCTCCCTCAATATTTTTGTTACCTCGGTGCGTGGTAGCTCCAGCTAGCTGACAGAGAGTTCTGGCACATTAAAAGGCGCCAGTATGTGGCTCTGAAAGGTGAACCAGGCATGAGGCAGATGCCTTCATGTGTGCAGCCTTTACAGCCATGAGCATGCTTCACCTCACAAGCCATGTGTGCGCTGCTCCAGGACAAGAATGATCCTCTGCCTGGATTAAGCACTGTGTGGCATAACTCGTATGGCAGGATGTCTCCTTATGCTTGCTGCTACCTCAGAGCCTGCTCCAAGTATAGCTTGCATGGACAGAAGCCACGGACGTCTCCCCCCTGGCATCCATCTGTGCTGCCCTGAAGCTCACCGGGACTGCCACCTCCTGCCGTGATTCCATACACGCCCAAAGGAGGGGAGCCAGCTGTCACTTGTCTGAGAGGTATGGTCAAAGTTGGCACCAACTCGCTCCACCGGGAGCTTTTTCAGCTTCTGCTTCTCCTCTGAAAAAAAAAAAAAAATTACAATTGTAGAGTGGTTTGGGTTGGAAGGGAACGAAAGGATCATGTTGCTGCAATGCCCAGTACCATGGATGGGGACACTCCCCCAGACCAGGTTGCTCAAAAGCCCAAATACTTTTTCAGCAAAAGTTTTTCAAATTGTGTTTGGTTCTCTAGTATGGTAAAATGACTGTAAGGTTAACCAAAAGGTGTGCAAGCTGCTCACTGTGTTTGAGAAATTCTTCATAGGAAGGTCCGATTTCTTGTTTACTTCCATCTTCTTCCTCTGTTAGCCATGGAGGTTTTGCTCCTAGAAGTCACAGGGAATACTTACTTAGCCACTGATGTTATCCTAAACTGTGACAGGAAAAAATGTGTCCCCTCTTCCCCCTGTTTGCTGCTCGCCCTACCAAGCAAATGACAAAGTAAGTGTTCTGAGAAAAAGGAGCTGGCTTCCTCAGCTAAGGCCATGGCAGATCACACCCCAAATCACACTCCCCACAGCAGCAGCATCAAGAGTTTTTACAATGCTGAAGCATTTTCTTCTCCTCTAGTATATCAAATATTGCCAAAAGAGTGAGCACCTCCTGGTTATGCTGCAACTGCTTCAAAACTGCTTTGAGTTATCCCTGTGATATTTGCAAGCCACAAGGTAGCAACCCCGTGAGTCATGATGCAGGTGCACTTACCCGTGTGGACATTTCCTTTTCCTTCTGTTTCCTGTTAACAGGAACATAAAATGCTTATGAGAATCTTATGTTTAAGAGTATCTCTGAACAGAAGAGCATTGTCTTCATTCCCTTTCAGAATCAAGTTCTATTACAAAAACGCAGAGGAAAGCTCTTCTCTACTTTTCTTTAAAAGAATGGTTGGTTAGGGTTTTTTCACAGCATATTAAAGAATGTTTGCTTAATGAAAGTTAAACCTGGGTAACTGAAATTGGGCTAGCTGGTTTTTTTGTGATGGAGACCACCCCTTGTTCTGCTTTGTGACATGTGCCGTAGGTGACTTGCAGTTGAATTGAAGTCACACTCGCTAGCCAGTCACCCCTACCTGGTGGCCAATGAAGGTCAGAATGTGGCCTGATTCCATCCAGGCTAAATCAGGTCCTGTCTGCATTCCGCTCGGGCCAGGCTGTTCTGCAGCACAAGGGCTGTCCCTGAAATAAGAGGCCAGCACTTACTGTAGTCCAGACAAAAAGTTAGCAAAAGATTTGCAAGATCCTGGTAAAGACAGTGTCAAACTCCCCGCGTGTTGGCTGCTTTGAGCAGGGATGCATCAGCCACTGCTAAGGAAAGTGCTGCTCACCGTTCAGGTCCTGCGGGGGGCCTGCAGACAGGAGGTCCTGCACAAAGTTCTGGCTCTGTTTGAAGCTGAGTGCGATTCAGGAAAAAGGAACAATATTTCTGGTACTGAGCACAGCCCCCACCTAGCCGCCCCTAGCCCCTCCCGAGCGCACCCGGGTGCCGGTGGGGGTGCGCAGAGCAGTGCCCGGTCCCCGCCAGGGTGCAGCCAGGGCAGGATACAGCTCACCGACCTGGAGCGCAGCCTGCACCGTCTCTCGCTGCCGGCGCTCGGCCTCCCGGATGTCGGCCGCCATCTACGGCGAGAGAGCGGTGAGGCGAGGCCAGCGGAGGCCGGGCTGATGCCGATGCGGGGAGGTGACCGAGGGTACCTGGAGGATGCGCTCCTCCTCCCGCCGCTGATGCTCGGCCAGCGCCCGCTCTAGAGCCTGCGCGAAGCGCTCGTACTCCTCGGCCGGCACCAGGCACCGCTCCCGCAGCGCCGCCTCCGCCCGGTTCTCCCGCCAGAACCGCGCCGTCTGCCGGCGGTGCTCGGGCCTGCGGGACACCGCGACACCGTCAGCGCCGCCCGCACCCAGCCAAGTGCCGCAGCAGCCTGGCCTGGGGCAGCATCAGCCCGCCCCGTTCCTGCCCACGCACNGTGCTCCGCTGGGTCGTAGCGCCGCACGGCCGCGGCCACATCGGCCACGGCCGCTGCCGCCGCCCGCGCCGCCGCCGTCGCCTCCTGCAGCTGGGCCAGCGTCTCCCGCAGCCGCCGGCGATGCCCCGCGCTGTACAAGTGCCGGCGGCCCGTGAAGGCGCTGCGGCGGCACAGCCCGCAGTAATGCACGGCCATGGCGCCCGGGCCGCGGAGCGCAGGCGCGGCGGCGAGGCCCGGCCCCTCCGAGCTGAGCGCCCCGGGCGTCTCGGTGCTGCCATCCAGTGTAGCCAGCCCCGCAAGCTCGCGCGCTCGGGCCGACCGGTTCCCTGCGCGGTCAGGTGCGGGACTGACAGCTGTCTGTATCTCTCTGACATGAGTCTCATATCCAGAGAAGGGCAACGAGGCTGGTGAAGGGTCTGGAGCGTGTGTCCTGCGAGGAGCGGCTAAGGGAGCTGGGATTGTTTAGCCTGGAGAAGAGGAGGCTCAGGGGTTAGCTTACCACTCTCTACAGCTACCTGAAAGGAGGTTGGAGCCAGGTGGCCGTCGGTCTCTTCTCCCAGGCAGTCCCGGATAAGACAAGAAGACATAGTCTTAAGGTGTACCAGGGGAGATTTAGGTTGGACATTAGGAAGAATTTATTCAGAAAAAGGGTGATTAGATGTTGGAATGGGCTGCTCAGGGAGGTGGTGGAGTCCATCCCTGGAGCTGTTTAAGGAAAGACTGGACATGGTGCCGTGGTCTAGTCGACATGGTAGTCTTTGGTCCTAGGTTGGACTCAAATGATCTCAGAGGTCTTCTCCAACCTAATTGATTCTGTGACTGCTACAGCGACTCAGGTGATATTAACTACACAGACCTGCCCTGCTCGGTGGTTTGTCAGGAAAGCTACCATCCTAGTGCGTGCACTTAGGCGTGGTCACATCACTTTTAACGTTCTGTTCTTCTATGCTCTCCTGGGCTTGCAGGTGAAAGTAGCTGTCTCAGCCCAGTCATGTGGATCCTTGCCCACTGGTTTTACAGCTGGGCATGTAAAAGCCATATTTCACGGCTTAGAATAGCACTTGTGTGGTAAGGGCTCCTCTCAGTCAAACAGCTAATGTATTCCTCTGCTCAACCTCTAACCTGTGGGCTGAGACCCTTTGTCAGGGACCAGATGAACTCTGCAGCTTAATCCTCTGCACTGCAGGAGCATTGCAAGAAGCAAAGCTTGTGTGGAGGACTTTGCGTTGATGTTGTAGCAGATGCCACATGTCAAAATACCTCTGCAACTTGAGATGTGTGCAGCTGGACAAAAACTTGCCTTACTGAAGGAAATTAGATTGTTCATCTTTCTCCTCACCCCTTCTAAATCTGAGTCCTTATGTAATGATGCTCATAATTTCCACATCCAGTTCTTAGAATGCTGCCCATGGCAGCACCTGAGAAAATAGGCTTGGTTTGAATATACATGGTACAGGAATGGAAAGGAATCATAGACCAAAGAGAGATCTTATGAGATCTGCAAAACAGAGAGAGAGAAAGAGAGAGAAATTGCAACTGTTACTTGGGCCACAACAACTGCTTGGGCACTGGTGCTGCTGCCTCAGTCATTATCCACGTCAAGCTGCAGGCATTGTATTGCTGAGCAATGCGACACTGAGATGAGGGCTTTGTGGTGAGTGTAGCCTATCTTATTAGTCTCACTAGGTTGGTTTCATTAGAACGGTTTCTTGGCTGGTCTCGTGACCTATCCCTGCTGGTTGGGGGTATCTCTATGTGGCATGGTGTCATCTCCTAGACCCAGTGTCGTGGTGACTGTGTACTGGCTTGGTTTGTGTTATGAATGGATGTTTGCAATACATACTCATCCTATTCGCCCACTCGCCATCACTCTTCTGCTCACGCACAGGGGAGATGGGCGATGGGGATGGAAATAGAGCAGCTACAAACCAAAATCCAAGCCTTATCTTAGTACCAGCAGGAATTAGATCTCAGACTCTCCATATGTTGAGCATTTTGTAGGAGAACGCAGGTTATGCTCGTAGTGGAGGAGTACATCCAGGAGTTGTTGCTCGTCTGAGCAAGGAGACGAACAGAAAGAGGCTGCTTTTGGCAATTGCTGGAAAAAATTGCACCATAATGTTAGTGCTACGGTGTTGGGAGAATCTCATCTTAAAAGTGAATTCTTTGACCCTTGCATCAAAGGTTTGGCTTTGAGTTGTTTGGGTTTTTTTCTGTATGATGAAAGAAAAGGAGAAGGTGCTTTTTCCTACAGCAGGTTTGCTCTGCCAAACTTGGGGCCAAATGTTCTTGCACTTTTTGCTGTCACTATTCTCACCCTTTGCGTCTTTTGAGATGAGATGTTGAAAAATAAGTTGAACACCAGACCAATCTTTCCTTGAAAAGAAAACCTTCTTCCCAGAGGATCTGAGATGCTCAGTTTTGCCTCTTCAATAGTGTGGTAGTTTGTACTGTATCAAGGTTTGCTTAGTTCTTGTTAGGCAATCCACAAATATCAATCAGTATGATGTTGCTTTTGCTACATGCAAAAGACTACAGTCACATGGTTTTTCCACCTTGTGTGACAAAGTTCAGTCATTAGCGGAAATGACGCTGTCCCTGTTACAGTCCTCAGGTACAAGCAGGACCTACTCGGTTGGCTGCTTTCCTCAAAAACTCTGTGCATGCCCCAATCAAAGCCCTTTTCCCTTCCTGAGACTGAAGTTTGGTATTTAACTTGGGATGTGTTGCAAACAACCTGGCTACTATAGTTTAATAATTTACCACATATCACTTGACGTGTTGCACCACAAAGTTGCTTTTCCCTTCCTGCCTGGAGTCAAACTCTCACACAGTGGTGTATGCATCAGCTGAGGCATGGTAACCCACTAAACCTATGATTATCTATGTGCACCTTCACATAGACACTTCACCTACCCACATAACTTTGGTACTTCAGAAGTAAACTCACTCAAGAGTGCTAGACTGAATGCAGTTATGTTAATAATCTCAGAACAATGTGAGTATTTTGGGGGCATAAAAGAAGTTCTGCAATAGCTGGACCTTGCTTGCGGATGAAGTCTCTTGGCTTGCTTGTTTTTCAGCCAGGCATGGCTTTTGAAAGACATGTGGGACAACATGTGTGAATAAAAGACAGAAGAATATTTGGATGATGGACTTGTCCGTGAAGACACGGTTCTCTGTGCTGCTTCCCAGGAGCTGCCCTGAGAAGAGCAGCCTGGCAATGCTGGAGCAGGATAACCGGAGCCTGTGGCTTGGCCGCCAGAGGCCGTGTGAGCTGGCATTTTGCAGGGAGTGACTGAATTCACCTGTAGCTTGTTTGGAATCGGTACCCCTGGAGTTTGGTGGATGCTCTCCAGCAAAAGCTAATTACAGAGCAATAAAGGAGGGGAGAAGCAGCTGCAGAACTTTTAGGGCTGGTAGCAGAAACAGGCTGCAGATGATCAGTTTTCTTTCTCCCATCTTGCCCCAGGTTTCTGTGTCCTCAGAGAAGGCTGTACTGGTGTTTGGAAGTCCTAAGTAACACTAGGGAAGGGGAGGGATGAGATATAACATAATATGACACAGTGCTCCACCTAGAGAAGCCCTGAACAGTTGTACTTAGACCATGCTCAAAAAAAAAAGGGTGAAAAGAGCTTGCTAGTATTTCCTGCCTCTGCTTCAGCAATGGAAAGCATTCCCCCATTTTGTAATGTTTACCCCTTACTGGTAGAGATTTGAGATGCTGCCGTAACACACACAGGTAAAGAAGGAAAGGAATCCTGTGGTCGGCCTGGTCTGTTCAATGAAGCTAGCAAGACTGGAAACAGAAAGGTTGGTTCTCAGCTTCAATGTTTTAAATATATATGTTTGTAACCACAAACCTTTCCCTGAAATCCAGGAAAAGGCTAAAAGGCCTTAATTTTGCCTTTAGCTATTCAGTTGCTGAATCCTAATCCTGTTGGTTTGTATGCTGTGTATTCTGCATGAAAGCATGTAACCCCTGAGCTCTGCCTTGCTGCCCTTGCATTCCCAGGGAGAGAGATCTTGATCAGACTGATAGAGCCAATTTGGGGCAAATTGAATGTAAATCTGCCAGTTCTTTATGGTTTATCCAGGAGCTCATGCTTGTATCCTAAAGCCATGCCATTTTTTGGCCCCCCTCTAGCTTCAGAAGGTGGAATAGAAGATAGAAGAGAACTTGCTGTCACACGCAGAAGGCCAAAGTAACCCAGCATTTCTGTCTGCATAATGAAGGAAGCTTTAAACACAGAGAGGTGATGAGCTGGAGATGCCTTGGCTCAGGAGATCTGGATTCTTCAAAGCTAGCTCTTTTCAGGTGAGTGTTTACCTGCACAGAAGCCAATTGATGGGATAGTTTAACTGAAAGTGGGTCTCGCCTACTCCCGCACACTTGTAACCTCAGTTACTACAGGGAAGTTTTGTAAGGCTGTAGGTTGGGATCGAGTGCAGTTCTTGTTCTTTGCTGATTCCCATCTCCTGGCACTTCAGCTTAAAACTTGTTTGCAAATCAGGAGAAAAAACATTTCAGATTTGAGACTTAATTGTGAGCGTGCACAATTGCTTCTCAGGGTGTCTGACTTTTGTGTGTGCACGTAAGATGTAGGTATATGCCTTCAGCCAGGCTTATGCCTTCATGTGAATGTACTCTGGGGTCTTCTCAGCAAGCCAGAGACACTGTATTTGCTCCTGTTTTTGAAAAATGTTAGGTGCAAGCTCCCCTGAAGATAGGGCAGCTCTATAACTTGGCTTCCAATTTAGAGTTGTTACTCAAGTCTGGCTTGATGGCTCTGGCATTCCTCAGTCCTTGAAAGCTTTGAATTTGTACAGAGTGACATCTGCTTGTCTGTGGCAACACCAGAGTATCAAGGGTATCATGTCTTGTTTGGGCTTTGCCCAGCCAATGGCATTTGTTTGGAAGCAAGCTCAGTGGATTTGGTAGGGACCCTTGAGGATACTGGTCATGCCAAGCAACTGCGGGGTTTATATATTTTTTTTCCCCCCTGTAGTAGAACAGAGATTAATTTCCAATTAAGTAAGTGGTCCTTTTCCCCCTCTTCCTAGTACAGGGTGTACAGTAGATGCCTCACTTATCATCACACCAGGCCACTCCTGCTCTGTTGGCATTGCTTCAGTTCCTTGTGCTGCAGTAAATAGCTGATGCTGTGTAATACAGACTGAGCTCCCAGGATTTGCATGGGCTGGGGTTAGAAACAATCCTTTCTGTTAAAGAGAGGCAGCAGGGAAAGTACGGGCAGGCTCAATGATAAGGAAATGAGACAGAGATAAGGCTGTGACTGGTGAGAGATGCTTGCTCCATTGGCACAGGACTCGGAGCTGTGTCAGGGTGCCCAGTTATTCCTGCGAATGCCTAACGTGTCTTTGATGGTACCATAGGTAGATGCTGCTGTCATTGTAGCTGTTCATAGCCGCCTCAGGATGTGAGAACACCACAGATGTATTTGATGAGCATCGCAGCCTGTTTTATTAGCTGTATTCTCTTTTCTCTGAATGGATACACTATTTTTCTGGTGGGGGAAAGGTGGCCTCTTACCCCCTATGTCCTCAAATTCTGTGAAGTTGCAGTAAAAGAGCTGAACTCATATCTGCCCCTCCTCCCTGATTTTTAAAACCACTTCAAAGGTGAGCTAGCAGACGACTGAAGCGACCGGTTCCGCCAGGCTCGTTGCTGCTCACCTTTCCTGCCGCTCCCCCGTGGAACAAAGCACAGCATTTCCCTTTGATTTCCCGCTTTGAAAGCCTTAGGGGACAGAGTCTGAAATGGCCCACAACTTTTTTGGTCTCTTCTCTGGTACCTTCCTGAAGCTCTGGGTGGATCAGGACAGGACTCCAGGAAGGAGACCTGGCTTGTGGCTAATTGACCATCTGAGCAGGCTGGCCAATGGGATGCTCCATCCCTCCTGGGTGTTGCAACTGGCATCCCCCAGGTTTGTGGGTAGGGTGAGGTTAACACTGCAGCGACAGGGGGAAGGAGCCACAGTGTCTGGGACTCGGTGGCTTTGACTAACACACGCAGGGCTTCCAGCGTCCAGCCTGGCTGCCTGTCACCAGCAGTACATGCTACCTTCTGGCACAGCTACTGCCCCAGAGACAGAGGGGTCTGCCCTGTTCTCCATTTCTTTCTGCCAAGAAGAGAGGGCACATGGCAGAGTGGAGTGCATGCTGCCAGCCTCCTGCCAGGTAGGGAGGAGAAAAGCAGTGAGTTTGGGTGCCTCAGCCAGTGCCCAAGGCACAGGCTGCTTGCCCTCTCTGAAAGGGATCACATCACAAGTCTGAGGCTGGATGGAGAAGAAAGCAGGGCTTGTTTTTGCGATGTGAGTTTCTTGGCTTCCTCTTGTGCTATCAGGACTTGAGGGTTTGCAAAGCTTTAATACATAGGGCTGTCGTTTGCAAGCAGGCAGTGATACAGCCCTTCCCTGGCCTGGTGCAGACTATGTAATACCGAATCTACAACCCCATTTCAGTGTCCCAGAGCTCTCTTAGCAAAATACAAACAGAGCTTGTCTCTGCTCAGCTTACAAGATGACAGGATCATGCCTTGATGCAGTGAAGTTGCACAGCACATGCATGGTATTTAGTGCAGGTGCTGCAGGTCGTGGCTGTGATTCTCAGAAACATTGGTATGCTGACTCAGTGCAGGGAGCAGTAGGATAATAAAGCAGTAGGAATTGGTCGTGTTGAAGGAAGTACCAGATGACAGTCTTGAGTAAATTAATCTGATCTCTATTATTATGATGGAACTCTCCATGCTTTATAGTCACTTTTGTATGTATTGTGAAGCTGCAAAATCAAGAGGAAACCTCCTTTGCTTGCTTGTTTCAGGGCCAGGCTGGATGCCTGTATAAGGCTGCTTATGTGACAGTGTTGAAAATGCAAATACATTTGTGTGTATGTGTGTGTTTTTGTGGGTTTCCGTGGGTTTCCCTCTCAGACCCCAGGTGCAAGAATTGATGCTGGAATCATACTCAGCTCCTTACAACAGGATGACCCACGTGTTGGGGCTTAAACCTCTGTATAAGACCACTCTCTGTGATTTAACCCTGCTCATCCTGCTAGTTGAGAGTCACTGAGATTAGGAGGACCGTTTCAGTGAAGGTTTAGTCTGAAAAAAACCGTTCTCTTAACACTGCTGCTTGAAACAGGGATGTTGTATCTTTAAGGCACCCCCTTGTCATTCCCCTAATACCTCTAGGCCTCTGAATGATTCTGGAGGAGAGGATCAGTGCAGGAGTTTCAGGCATCTTTCCCTGCCCTGCTGCACTGCTCACTTGCTGCTCCGAAGGCTGTGCTTTGCTGTTTCTATGGAAACCATTAGTTGCTAAGCAACTGGAGCATCATCTGTGCTGAGCCCTCGCATCTAATTATCCCATCACAGTGGCTGAGAGGGGCTGGGGGGGGGGATTAACTCCTCTACCATGGCAGATCCATTGACAACACTTTAGTCACATTTAAAGGGACACTGTCTCCCTTCTGCCACACTTACGAGGAGGAATAGGGGGTTTTCTGCAAGCAGCGGACACACTGTCTGTGCTTACGGCATGCTTGGAGCTTCCATGCCCTTGCATGGAGCTCTGCAGGAAGCTCTTCTTTCTGTTCAAGTTATGCATGATGCACATAGCTGTACATTTGGATCATGCAGTCTTTGCCCTGTGGACTGTGTCTGGGCCATCCTTATAGTCGTTCGTGTATTTTTATTGTGTTGTGGTCACCTCGATGCTGCCCTTACTGTCTCTGTCCCAAGAGCCTGAGGTCATGTCTGCTCTGTGAGGTATTGCCAATTCTTCAGAATTTGGCAATGGAAAAGGTGGGCAGCTCTCTGTCTTCTGTCTGTCTGCAAACATTGCATAGCTTGGTGTTCAGTTCTGTATTACCTTACTGTTTGCTTCTGGGAGGGACAGAGATTGTCATCAAGGAGCACTGAAAGCCTGAGGGGTCAAGTAACAACTATGGAAAACCTAATTTTCCATAGTTGGATCATTTTCCAGATCTCTGTAAGTGGAAAAAGCCACCAGCAGCCTGGTGAATTTTGCACATTCAGATAAAATAGTCAGTCTGAGAGCTGATTCTGATTTTGACTTTGCAAACACAAGTTTGATGTAGTGTAGGACTCAGTCTCCCCACTGTGACAGATTGCATCTGAATGAGGTTCCCAGATTTGTGAGGAGAGTGGTAGTGGTTTGAGTTACCTTCAGACAAATGCCTGAGTTTAGTGAAAACCTGATTGCACCAGGTCCATGCTTGGGTACCTTGTATCTGCTTCTTGCCTGCTCCCCTCAAGACGGATAGGGACTGAGTCCTCCTCAGTTTTCACTTTCTGCCAGAAAATGGATGCTTTGTGATTTACTAAGGTGATTGCTTTTATAGTGGCTGAATCAGTGAGAATGGGGAGATCTATTAGAAAGTTTTCCTGTTTTTTTACTGCCTAGATCTGTGAGTCAGCTGACAGTTACTGCAAAGCTCCCTAGCAGCGTTTGCTGTGCTTTGTACAGACAGGGAGGATGTGGCTTCAGCAGGAGGGTGGCCCATTCTTACTTCTGAAAACAAGAGAATCCCTAATACCTCCCCAAACTGACTTTGTTTCTGTGTCCACCTTTGAATTGTAATGTTTTTCACTGCGGCCAAAGCCTTCAGGCACTATACAGCCCTGGCAATATGTCGTGCCAACATATTAGCACTGCTTCCGCCCCTCCCCATGCACAGGATCAGACCAGAGCATGTGGGTCTCCAAGGACTGACCCGGGGCTAGGTGGGACAGGGTAACTTGGGAAGATGGAGCAGGTGCCCCCCTGCCTCGCTCTCAGAGTAGAGAGATGATGGTGATTATTATTAAGAGTTCTCGTAATGATATCAGGGAGGGGCAAGTGGAAGAGGGAGACATATTTTGTCATGAAAATGGGAAATGTAATTTAAGTCCACATGTTAATTAAGAGGTGAAGGGGAGAAATAGAAGGATTTCTTCCTGAAATCTCATTGGCATTGGCAGTTGGGCACTCTGCATAATGCGAATCAACAAGGAAGAAAGGCTTTGGAAGAGAGGCGTGAAAGAGACAAGTTTTGCACAGAGGCTCCCATGGCTTTGAATGGAGCACATAGTGTCAAGGAAAAGTTTTGTTTTGCCCAGCCAAGGCTGGGAAACTGAAAAGAGGAACGGTATCCACAACCTTTTGCATTTGGTTCCTTGGTGTAAATTGGCAGTGTCAAGAAGAGGTGGTCCAGGCCTGATCCCCCATGTGTGTTTCTCTCTGGCCTGCCTAGGCACCTCCCTCAGACAAGAAATGGATGTGAGAGAGTTCCTGAGCTCCTGCTGCCCCATCAGCAGTGGGCATTCCAGCCAAGCACAAATCTGGTGCAGCTCTTGGGACAGAAAATGAGGATATCCCACAGCTCCATGCAGATCAGGGCAGCTGAAACCTACTCATCTGCCCCTCTGGAAGCATGTGAGAAGGCCAATCAGGTTCAGGTCCCTAGTGGTTTCAGATGCTCTAACATGGAATTTTATGCTTGCTTTTCTCTCACCGGTCAGAAACCTATGAAATTACAGCTCTGCTTCTCTGACAGGGCAGGTCCAGTGGGAGGATCTCACAGGTTTGGTTCTTTGACTCTTTTGCCACATGGGAGAGATCTGCAGAAACGCATTTGGAAATATCTTCCCTCTTTGTAGCTTGGCACTAATGTATTTAACAAGGGGATCCTCTGCTCCTTCAGCTGTGCCAGAACCCCATTACCACAGTCTGGGGAAAGGGGCTGACTTCTACACGTGCCTGTATGGGAAGTGGGGTGGGAATGAGTAGAGGGGCTGTGAGTATAGGGGAGTGTGATGTACCTGCTTATGAGAGGGTACTGCAGAATTTGAATGTATCTGTGAGGAAAGAGTGTAGTGGTCCGTGTGTGTATGATGCTATTTAAGGGAGTAGAGGATCATTCTGCTTCTTTGCAGAAGTAAGAAGAAAGTTGTCTGCATGCAGAACTTAAGGGAACTGTTCAAAATGTAGTTTGCCATGTGCTGGGGACTCACAGGGATCAGGGGAAGCAAGTATGCAAGCCTCTGACTCATACATGATGTCCTAGAATCAGGAAGGAGTAATCTAAAAGCTGCTTGAGCCATGTGCTGCATCTTAATGAGGGAGGCAGCACTCACAAAAATGCTGCAGCCCAGCTCCTGCTGCCCAGCTTTGCTATTTCCCTGCAAAGACCAAAAGGGCTTGTGCTGTCAGACTGTGTCTGAGGACTTGTGCAGAACAGTTAGTGTGCCTCCTGATGCCATCCAAAGCTAGGTGGAGCGCTCCCTTTGCACCCATGGGTTTCTCGGTGGAGAGCAGCAGCACCCCTCTATTCAAGCAGAGACACCTCCATTCGAGCAGAGTGTGGCATCAGGCAGAACCAGGGCAAAATCTAAGTGCCAAGCACGATGAATTTGATTTGTAACATTGCCCATGCCTCTCCTAGTGGATGAACACCCTGCTGGAGCAGCACATGTAACTACACAGTGCCATTGCACAGTAGTTGGGACCAAAAAATTAAAGTGAGGCAAGGAAATTTGGAAGATAGAAAGTCACTGTTAAAGTTGGAGCTTGGACAGAACACTGAGTTGAGCAGCGAGACTTCTGGAAAATGCTGAGGGATTTGTAATCACTTGTTTGAGATATGGTGCTTGAAGTATTGAAGTTCCTTCCAGGTGGCTGGCTGGGTGGAATGTTTCCCAGCTATCGGATGGCCAGCAGTGTTTGTAGTTTGCTCCCTGATCTAGAAGTGAAACTGGGTAATGTCTCACTCTGTCTGCTGGGCTATACTGCATCCTTGTTCTTCCTTTTCACTCTTGTGCCCTCTCTTTTGCTTTTCATTTCCTTTTGGCATCTTGGGGCTTAAAGCATTTCCAAGAAGAATTGACGTTAGGAGAGCAGCCGCTGAGGAAGCTTGCCAAATGCTCTACATTGGCTGACAGCTTTTCTCAAAACCAGATGGTTACTAATTAAAGGGACTCAAGTGGGGAGGCTGCATTGGCCTTCCTATTTCTTTTTCCTTCCTTTGATTAACAGAGTTTGTGACCTGGGAGAAAGATCGTATTCCTGTCTTTCCAGGGAAGTCCTCTTCTAGTGCTTGTAATCTGTGGCAATCCCAGTGCTATCTGCTGGGTGCAGGATCTTTCTGAGGAAGCAGGCTGACTGTGTGCTCTATGCACAAGGTAGCTGCCATGGGTGGTAGGACAGAAATGCAGTTGCAAAAAGAAAATACAAAGTGGGAGAGGAAAATGAAATACTGGGAAGAGTTCTTCTTGGAGATCTTCTGTGGGACTTTTACTTGAAGCCTTATACTGTCAGTAGAAGAAAGACTGATGTACATCCTCAGGCAACTTCTTGTTCCTCAGCCTGCTGCACCTTTCACACGGAGAAGCCCTTTACATGGCCAATCTTAGGCCATCTGTGTGCACGTGGGCTGCTCCATGTGGCTTTTCTCCATGGTACTGGGAGCTGAATGGCTGGGAAGATGAAGGGCAAGCACATGCTTCTTTTATTTTCAAGAACATTTGGTTTCTAAAGCCAGTCTTAACAGATGCACTGTCAACGCTTAACGATTCAACCTTGTGTGGAAGAACTGGGTATGAAGAAAACTGCATTGGCAGTAACAAACACCTCCCACTCCAATTCACGTCCAAGAAAAGCGTAGCAGTTTTGTCTTGATTGTATTCCAGAGCTGTAGTCCTCCACAGGTTCCCATGCTGAAATCTTGCTCCTCCCCTCTGCCACTGTCCTTTCCTCCTTCAAATGAAACCTCTTGCCCAATTTGAGTAAATATGCCGTACTGGAAAACACCAGAGCACAATTACCTAAGGAGCAAAGACGTGAACAAATGACAATTCATTAAAATATGTTATTGTAATTGTTTGCAACCTTCTGTGCATGCTCTTAATCTGCGAGGCCAAAGCACAGATTTTCTGAACAAAACAAAAGACAGCAAGAAGGTGACAGTCAAGAGCCTGGAGCAGCATCTCCTGCCTGCCTCTCAACCACACAGCAGTCACCACACCAGCTTTCCTGCAGAAACGGGCAGGAAATCTCTCAGCTACAAGGAAAAGCCACCTGGGCCACCAGAGGCAAAGCGAGACACCCTTGAGGCAAGCAGGCAAACTCATGGACTTGCCATGTCGGGGACTCCCTTTCAGAGGTGTGGTATGAAGAAAAGACCAAGCTAAAGACCACTTGAGCAGAATTATTTCATCTAGTAACTAACAGTCTTGCCATATTTCCCCATTTCCTCCCGCTAAGCACTGCCTTTATCCCAGTTCTCAGAAGCCTTGCAAGCTTCCCCATACTCTGATAGCCACAGCTCCATGTGTCTAAGGCGGAAAAGGGCAAAGAGACAAGGGGGGGAAAGGAGTTTTTCCAGAAGCCAATGAATAACAACTGTGAACATAGTTCCCATGGTAACAGCAGGATCCAGGGGAAGGAAAGGAATGTAAATCCGATTATCAGGGGGATGAACAGGAAGGGATGAACGAACCAGTTGCATCCACCAACCCAGCCAGGCTGCTCAAGCACCACCTGCACTGTGTGCCTGCGTGCTGAATCCTGTTCACACCTTAACACCTGTCCTGTGCTGCATTTCCCTCTGCTTCAGAACCACCCAAGGAGACGAGGTCCCCACAACACAACAGAGCTCATGCAGGTCACTGACGGAGTCCTATCTCCCCACACTCACGGCCCAGAAACTTTCCCTAGAGTGGAGCAGTCTCCCTGTAATTGATGCAATATATTACTTTCACTGTCTGACATCTTAACCATAAATGAGGAGGAGGCTCAAAAATTCCCTGAACATAAAAAAAAAAAAAAAATCCAAGAGAAGTAACTCACAAGACCCAAGATCTACGCTCCTCCATCCACAGGGGAGAGTGAGTACTCCTCCGTGACACTCTAGCAAGGACTTACACTCTGTGGAGTGAATACAGTGAAATCAAGGTGGCTTTAAATAACGTCAGGAGAAGCACAGCCATTCCAGCATCAGATTGACTTAAACCAGCACATCCAACAGCAGCAGAGCCTGTGTGAAGCAGGGCTCCCAGGCTTGGGAACAATCTTCTCAACCTGAGAAAGGACTCCAGCATTTGGGGTGCTCTCTAGACCAGTCTCTCCTGCACTGCCTTGGCTGCTTGCTGCAGACTATCTGCCAGTGCTTTCCAGCATGGAAAGGGTTAAATCTCAAAAGCACATCCTGGGGGTTTGCTACTTCTTTTCACCTCTGTTTTATTTCCTCAAAGACAGAGATCAGCTGTCTGGATCTGGCTTGACCTCACAGCAAAGCCGATGGCCACACTCTGCAGCACAGATTGCCTGTCTGCAGAGGGACACACAGATTTGCTGCGCTGTAGCCCTTTTGGAGGTGGGCATGAATATTTCATTACAGGGAGAGGATGCTTCAGCAGCATGATGCAGATGTGGATTTGCACTGTGCTGTAAGGGACAAAGGAGAACAGACCCCAGGTCAGCATCTCCAGCTCCCAGGAGGTCCACTGAGAAGAGAAGGCTCCCAAGGGTAAAGGGACCTCCTGGGCCCCCCCATCTTTTTTCTGCAAGGCCAGTGGTACAATAAGCCACAGGTGGTGCCAGCAGCTCCTGCGCACACCTGCCATCCTTTACCTGGATGCAAAATCCCAGCAGAGAAAACTGCGGGGGATAGCCGGCCACCCCTTTCGGTCCCCAGGACATTCCCAGTACCTAAGACCCTGTCAGAATGCTGCACCATCTCCAAAATACAAGAAGTAACCAAATGGTCATTCTTAACTGGTGCCTGGGTTTCTAAAGAGGCACAACATCTAACTGGAACCAGACTAGACATCTCATGAGGGACTGGACTGAATTTGGTACAAACTGTATAGATGGTCTGTAAGCACTCAATACAACTTCCTCCATTCAAAAGGAGAGTGAGGTTTGAGATTCTGTTTGGACTCTGCAATGTGTAGAATGGGTCATGTCTGAGAGTCTCTGAAGGTCTGGCACAAAAGGAGCGATTATGTCTCTAGAGTACATGCAGAAGAGCAGAAAGAAAATGGACTGAACAGCACAACGCAGGACTGTCTGTGGAAGGGTTCAGCTCGTCTCAGATTCTTGAGCATGATTCAGCAGCAATATGATCAGGGTCTACTACCAAAGTGTGTTCCTATCTGTCGTCCCAGGTGGAAGGAACGATCAGCCATCCTGGTTCAAGTCCCCCAAAATCCAGCCTTGCAGCAGTGACGCAAACAGGTGGATGCTGATCTTGCTGCCTGTGGCCAGACACACAGCCCTCCTGCAGCTCTGGCATTGCCTCCCACCAGGGACATCACTTGGTTCTCAGTGTCCACGACTCATAGAGGGCAGCTGTAAACTGTGTTAAGGTACCGGTTACACAGGTATTCAAGAAGGGTTATCTATGCAGGAAAGCATGATCTAATGATCTAAAGGACATAGTCTTAAACTGCACGAGGGGAGGTTTAGGTTGGACATTAGGAAGAATTTCTTCAGAGAAAGGGTGATTAGACTTCAAAGTGTGAATGGACTGCCCAGAGAGGTGGTGGAGTCACCATCCCTGGAGGTGTTCAAGAAAAAACTGGCCACGGCACTTAGTGCCATGTGGTGGTGTTTGGTCATAAGCTGGACTCGATGATCTCAGAGGTCTTTTCCAACCCAATTGATTCTGTGATTGAAGTGCCAGCTGTACACTGCTGTTGCTGCTGGTGGGGATGGAGGGTTTGTTTAGCTCTTCATATTCTACCGCAGAGACAAGGATAGTATTGCATGCTGTGGAAATCCATTTCCTTGCTTCTACACCTGGGTGTTAAAGCCCCATTCGGCATTTGTCACCGGAGCCATGGTTTCTCCTTTTCCTCTCAATTAAGACATCCCCTTCTGCTGTGCACATGCTGCTCTTCTGTCGTGCACAGCCTCGGAGATGGCTGCATCTCCTTTGCATCATCAGAGGGAGGAAGCGGGGGAAATACAATAAGGCAACGTGTTTTCTGGTGTTTCTTGTCCCAGCTCTCGTGCTGCCCCTCGGCAGCAGGAGTACGGAGGGACAATCTGGCTGCGGTGACAGCCGCCCCGCCATCCCAGCACGGGCCCGCGGAAGGGCCGGAACGTGTCCGCCCNGCTCCGCGTCGCCCTCCGCGGGACGGCCCTGCCGCCCCCCGCCCCGGCCGTGTGTCCCCGGGCGGCGTCCCGGCGCCACAGTCGCGTGTCCCCCGGAAGGGACCCCGCCCCCCGCCGCCTACGTGTGCCCCTGGGGAGGGTTCTGCTGCCTTCCGCTATGGCCTTGCGTCCCCCGGATCGGTGGTGGCGGGAGGCAGGCTGTGCGCGCAGAGCATCCTCCTGCACTGGGGGGGGGCCTTTCTCTCTCCTCCCTGTGCCCTCTCCATCCCTCTGCACACTCAGCGAGGGATGCACGAGTGCTCCCAAGGCTGGAGCAGCCGCCCCTGTGTGTAAGGGCGCCAGGTACTAGCATGAATGTTCAATAACGCTGACACTGGACAGGAGGAGCTTGGGGAGGCAGCCAGCCTTCAGGACCGAGCTCGCCGTGCTGGGCACTATGGCAAGGTCAGGCAGGGGTTTGAGAGTTCCTCTGAGTCTGTAGGGCTGCATGCAAAGGGCAGGTTGTCAGAGAAGGTGGAGATATCTGGAGCATGAGAGGACACTGAACAGAAATGCAAGTAATAAGTAGCTCCTCAGGGGTGGGGTGGTCTTGACAAGAAGGACCTTTTTCTTGTCCCAAATTCTGTAGAGTCCTCACAGCATTTGGACAAGGTGCTCAGCACTTTTGGCCTGGGAGTACCATCAGACCTGTGTAAATGCACACGTTTTGGGAGACAGAGGTACAGGTGAAACACGGCTGGATGAAAACCTAGGAAACAGAGCCTGAACACACAGGCAGAGCCTGTGGCTTCACTCAGATGGTCACCCTTGCTGGAACATGCAGGGCACATGGGCCTAGCCAGGCAGCTGGGTGTTGATGCAGGTGAATCTGGCCGTGTCAGCCCTTTGTGCCAGGGCATACGCCCTGCTTCCCTGCAAAACAGGTCTGCCCCTGAGATGTTGTGGGAGAGGTTCTTCCCCAGTTTAGAGATTTGTGTGGTTGAGGCATTGCACACGCCAAGATGCACATGACTGTTTTAGGAATAGAGATTGTATGTGGGAATAATGGGGCTCTCAAATGGTAGTACAAGCTACCACCAAAATAAGTCCTTGTCATGCTGGCAGATGGCACAAGGCAGCAGCTTGCTAACTTTTGCTGTTATGACCCAGTTTACAGAGTGGTGATTTCAAGTGACCCTAAATACTAATAGAGACATTCTATAAAATTGAATCTGTATCAGGCCTGTGACCTTTCTGAAAACTCTCCTGATCTCTGCTCTGCACAGGCTTGCACATTTTGCAGTGGCCAAGCTTCCGGGCATCTTCTGGAGATAAAATCACTGAGTAAATAAATCAAAGGGAGGGATTGCTCTGTTTCTAGTTCAGCCTTACTGTAAGACTGTAGTAGCAGTGACAGCAAAAGCTGTTCTTGCACCTTCCTTGACTATGTCCTTCTTCCCTGGTACGATGCACCACAGACTGCTTGCTCTACAGTGTAGCTCTAGGGCTGGCGCCCATGTGCCGTGCTCCCTTCCTGCTGTTTGCGGTTGCACATGCTCGTGCGTGCCTGCAGAACGTGTGTCTGCCCCGGCACAGTTGCCAACACCCATCCCGGGCACATCTGCGCGATGATTTGCCCGTCTGCGATGTGCGTTTGCCTGCGCACGTGAGCACGGTGCGTGCTGTGCACGCCGAGGCTGCCCGGGGGTCCCGCTGTGCCGGGCAGGGACGGGGGCGGCGCAGAGCCCCGGTGAGCGGCCGCGGGCGGGCTGGCGGAGCGGACACGGAGCTCGGGGAGCCGCCGGCCTGTTCGAGCAGGCGCGGGATCCCGCGCTGCCCGTGTGGAGGCTGCTTCTGCCTGCGTGGCCGGCCGGGATGCCCTGGGATGGGACATCCCGCCGGCGGCGGCAAGCCCCGCATCCCTGCCGAGACCCTCCCCCCGACTCCCTCCCGCCTAGTTTTTGGGCGAGGGCTCTGCGTGCTTTGTGTCGCCAAGGGCCGCGGCCGCGGAGCCAGTCCCGCCGCTCAGTGTTTCCAGATCCGCACTCGGCGGAAGGCGCCGTATCAGGATAAGAGTCCCCGCCGCCGCCACCCGCCCGCTCCCGCCAGTCCGACCCCGGGGGCGGTGGGAGGCGCTGGCTCCGCCGATGGCCGCATTTATCACGCTGGTGGCCTCGCCAAACGATTTAACCCTTCGCGCCCCCTCCGCAGGCGCCGGCAGCGGGCGCGGTGCCCGGCCCCGCAGACTGCCCGGTGGGCTCTGGCTCTCCTGGCCCTACCGGTTGGCAGGGGCAGAAGTTCCCTCGCAGCTCCGGCTCCAGTAAACCTCAGCCTTTTCTCGATTTGCTGCTTGGCAGGGCCTGCCCTGGATGGCAGCAGTGTCCCCAGATCGGGGACAGCCAAGCCAGGGCCCCACGCAGAGAGCTCAAATACATCGAGAGGTAGCAAAGGCCATCTGAGGCCAGGCAGTTGTGGTAGGAGTGAAGCTCATATCCCATGCCAGGATTCCAGCAACATCAGGACTATGTGGACCTGAAATTAGTTCCCTAGGGCTGCAGTGAGCATCTGAGGTGTTGGGAGGATAAGGCTGGCATTCAGGGTGTACAGGAGTAACAAGAAGGGAAGAAGACTTGAAGGCCTGTATCCTGCCTGCACCCATACAGGCATGAGGAGTGCATCAGTGCAGCAATAGCAAGGCATCCAGGATGCTGAGTCTTGGTGTCTTTGTGATCCTGGAACCATGTCAGGAGTTTGTCTTGGCTAGATGATGGTCTGTCAGCCATGCTGTAGCTGCAGCAGCATATTTTCATTTGGAAAGAGGATGTCTCAGTTTGATTAAATTCTCCCTCAGTACCTCAGCGCAGGCTGTGTTTTGCTTTTAGGACTGCAGCAAAGGAAAATCCCAGCACATGGAGGGGGCCATTGCCCAGCTCTAGCATGAGGATGCTAAGCAGGAGACTGTGGCTGGCTGGCTGCATGGCTGCATTGCTTCATGTGTTGTCTTTGAGCGTCTAAGTTTCTTTTGACTGCAGTGGGCAAAAGGTCTTGGTCTGCTGGAGATGTGATGGTTAATAAGGAAAGGTGATCCTGTTTAAAAGGAGAAGCCGAACTGGGCACTCCTGATTCTGTCCAGGTCCATCTAGACAATGGCACAGGCTGCCTAGGCAGCTGCAGAGGTGGCAAAGGTAGTGTAGGCTCCTTGCAGTGGCCTGCTGCTGCAGGCTGCCCTGCTCAAACTCCAGTGAGCATGAAATGAGGGAACCCATTCTTCCCCAGCTGGCTGCAGGATTGGGTGTGCAGACCTGGGGCCTCTCCTAGGCTGGCTTTTTTCCCTTTTCTCTGAGTAATGGCTTTATGATACCATCAAAACAGAAGTGGGAGGGAGACTTTGCAATGCAGTCCAAGGGAGATGAGGCACATCAGGGACTCATGAGACTATAGGATAGAATCTGTGCCAGTGTCTGAGCAGAAGAAGAGGACATTTTGGCCATGAGTCTGCATGGGGACGGGCAGAACTGAGAAGAGCATGGGAAGTGATGAAAAGATGTTTTTGGGCCTGAGTCTACCTCAGCAGTAGCAACATAGCCTCTTCCATCTTCTTGCTGCACCATTGCCTTTCTGTGGGAGAATATAGGATGAATCTGTGTGCTAGGTCTGTGAATTTAATGCTGGACTGCCACCAGCTCCCTGCTCCATGGCTACGTGGGTCAGCAAAACAGAGAGCTGCTTCCCAAACAGGCATTTCACAGCCCCAGACTCGTTTCCTTCAGCACAATTCGTCTGGACTCTTCTGTCTCTGGGGCCTCTGCTGGGGATCTGCTGGAGTGATCCACTGGGGAAATGCTTTGCAAAGAGGCAGCTCCAGCTATATGTGAGTCACATAATTAATTCCAGTATAGTTAATTGGACCTAATTAATCATATTCATAAGTGTAATGAGGGCCTTGCCCCCAGGGGTCTTGTGAAGGTCTGATCTTAGGGCTGGTGTTCTGGAGAGTCGATGGGAATGAACAAGTCCCAGCACCTCGGGCATAGCTTAGGAGCAGCTTCCATCTACTCCACACATCCCTGTTAGCAAAACACTACAGGACAAGGCCAGTCCTTCTGACCCTGTAGTCCTGTGTTCTCTGCATCCCACAGAGGTAGAATGTGTCAGGAGCTTCTGGGTGGTCAGTCCCAATTCTTCCCAGGGAAGGCTGGAGTCACTGTCACAGATGGCTCCCTCTTGGTCCTTAACTAGTTTGGGAGACTTCTGTTTTGTATGTTGTATGTAAGTTTTGTGGTCCAAAGGCAGGAAAACCCCATGCAAGGGAGGAACAGGTAACAGCCAACATCTGGGCATCTTGGCTGAGGCTTGCTAAGGTGCTGCTGTACCAGGCAGCTCCTGGGATGAGCTGCTGCCATGGTGGTTGTGGCTTTGGCAGAGAGAGGAACTCCAAGGAATCTGCTTCACCATCTCCTTCCCTATCTGTCTCTCCTAGCGTGGGCATAATGATAGAGGAGGGAAGGGGAGACTGGGAGTCATCATCAAGTGCAGGCAGGGTAGCTAGCCTGGCAGATGTTAATTAAAGGCAGAGGCTCAGTGCTGAATCGGCAGCAACTGGTCCTCTTGCTGACCTTTCCCAGTCTTGCTTTGCCACTTGCATGTGCACAGGCTGGGAGAGATGTGATGTGAAGGGCTGTGATGTAGAAAGCCCAGAAGGTTGCAGGGAAGGAGCGGGAAGAGAGAGGCAGCCGGAGGACCCAGAGGACAGGTGGTTCCATGCGTCCCCTATGCACCACACCTGGCTGGAGGGAAGGAGCTACCTGTCTGCCTCTGGCACTGAGCTGTCATGCCAGATAGTGGTGGCTGGGCACCATTTTTAACCCACTGCACCTCCGCATGCTGTCTACAGGGACATGAGCTCAGTGCTCCTACTGGGAAGGATGAAAGTGTGAAAATATGTCACTGCTTGCTGATGAGACACTTGGGAGCTCACCAGAGAGGCAGGGAGATGTATGGCCTCAGCACTCCCCTGGAGGGGTATATCTCCCTTGGGTGGCTAGTGTAAGCAAACGATGCTCGATGCAAAGGGGTTCCCAGTGCCTGCCCACTCGTGCCGACTGCGGCCCTCCGAGGTAAAACCCAGAACATCCGCAACCCGCCCCTTCCGTCTGCTTCGGCCTCGGGCGCTTTCCACTGGCACTTCTGCAAACGGGCCAAGCCACCCTATGCCAGGTGCCAACGAGGCGCCTGCAAAGACTGATGTCGCGTCCTTCCAGTTGTGGTTGGAAGCAGCCGGCGTTTCTCCCTCCTTCCCTCCCTCCCTNCTGGGCCTCGCTGCAGCAACGTCTGCCCGTGGGGAACGGGAGGGCTCCGCCGCATCCCCTCACCTGCCCGTGGAGAATAGGGGTGTTCGGGGTTTCGCCGCCAGCCCCCCTCGCCTGCCCACGGGGAACAGAGCCCCGTTGCTGCCGATGCCGGGGCTCGCCCACGCGGGGCGGGGCGGGGCGAGGCGCTCGCTGCCCCGCCCCCCAGGGAGATGTCCCCACGCCCTGGCAGGGGGCGCTGCCGCGCACCGCCCCCGGTTTTGGGGGGTGACGCCCCCACCCCTGTCTCTCATCCCTGTCCCACACCGCCGCCGTTCCCGCCTCCGCTCCCGGGGCAGGCCGGCTCCTCCGCCCCGGTCCAGGCGCTGCGGGTGTGAAAAGAGGGGCGAGTCTGTTAATTTTCAACCGAGGCCGCCGCCTCCCGTCAGTGGAGCTGGAGTGCTTGTCCCCACATCACCTTGAACTCTGCAACTCTGGGGATGCTGCCAAGTGGTCCCTGCCTCCAGCCCTCTCCTCCCAGCCCCACCCCGGGCGGTTGGTGCGCTTCAGGCAGGAAGGTGACACGTCCTGGTTAGGATGCTGGTGGCATCGCCCAGGAGCGGGCAGGCTGCCTCCACAGCCTGGTATGCGTGTGTACTGTGCGGCTCCTGTCCGTGGAGTGTGTTGTTCAGGGCAGGAGGGTGGTTAATGCCTGGAAAATTTGTTGGTAAAGATAGTAACATGCTGCTCTTCTCAAGGGCTGGAGCCAGTCCTTGTGCCTTGTGCGTAGAATTACAAAATACCCTGAGTTCTAAGTGACCCACAAGGGTCATCGAAGTCCAGCTCCGCATAGGCGCTGGGAGATGCGGCAAAGAGGGGATCAGGTGTGGGACCTCCCCGGCACAGTGAGGCTCGAGAGCAGGACACGCGGGGTGTCGGCCCGAGCAGAACGAGTGGCTTGCGGGCCGGTATTTCGGATGATAAAGGGCAGAAGGATGCTCAGCAGGAGCAGCCCCCGTGTGTCGCGGGGAGGACTGGGATGCAGTTCTGCAGGTGCCGGCGGTGCTG
>VWZW01002361.1:50477-183216 GCA_013397115.1 Edolisoma coerulescens
GGGCTCGCCCGGCCTACCCTGAGCCGCTCCGCCGCCGCCGCCGAGGTGAGTGCCCCGCCGGGCCCGGGCAGCCGCCATCCCATTGTTCCGCCCCGGGGGGGAGCCGGGGTTCCGCGCCGGCCCCGCACCGACCCCTTACCCGCGCGGCCGGGCCCGCCTCGGGGCTGTCATCCGGACAGAGGGGCAGCCGGCAGTCGCCGTCCGAGCCGGAGACTCCGGGCCAGCCGCCGTACCACCGCTCCCGGGGGCGGCGATAACCTGATGGGGGGACGGCGCCGGCCTCGGCTCGGTCTACCCGCCGAGTCTGGCCGGCTGGGGATGAGCTGTCAGTGTCCTCGCTTGCCTTGGACATTGCCCCTGGTCTGCGGGACTCTTCCCGATTCGCTCTCACGTCTCGGGGATCGCTCTTCCCAGGTCCTTGTCACCCATTGCTGCTGCGGCCGCAGGCGATTCCTCGAGGACAAAAGTACCTCGACTGGGGCTTTTCTCTAGGTGCAAAGAACTTATTCGGGTTGCGTCTGGTTTTACCGGAGCTGGTCTGGATTTTGCAAGACGTTATCGGTGCTGTTAAAGCCCCGGGGAGGATTGGAACTCGCCACGTTTCACATGGGGTTTAAACAAACACTCCTGTGAGAGCCCATCCTAACTATCAGGGGAGACCTCTCTCCTCTCTTTGCGGTGTTCTACTCGATAGGCTTTGGTTCCCTGTTGAGATAAATCAAGCATGTGGTCGGCTTGGAAGAAAAATGAGAGAAATACCACATGTATGTATTTTCCTCGCGCCCTGAAAGGAACTGTTGTAACAAAACCTCCTCTGCATTGTATTAGGGACGTGTCTTTAGCAGGTGATGAACTTGTTCCAGCCCCGCTCTGCTAGCAACCACTTGCTGGAATAGAAATGCGAGAAGGATGCATATCTGAACACATAAGTAATGCTACATGACAGGGCAGGCTGTTGTGTTGTTGTGTGCGGCGGCGTCTGCACGCCTTGGGGGCAGCTCCGTTTGACAGGGTGTCAGGCTGCGGCAGCATACGGTTGTGTCCTGGCTCTGCCAGGCAAAGGGCTGCCGACTGCGTAGCACAGAGGACAACCATGCACCTTTGGCTGCGGAGTGATGCTACAGGAGCCCTAGTTGCTCACTCTTGACCTGCAGGATCTGTTCTGCGAATGTGGGTACCGCTCATTACCGTGCCTAAATGCAGTTTCATGCCAGGCATGCAGTAATGACATGCAGCTCCTTCCATCCATCAGTCACATACAGGGGTTGTGTGTGTGCCATGCTTTACTACTTTGGTGGCAGGAGGGATAAGAACACTGAGTCACCGAGGAAGTGATTTGCCCAAGGTCACTTGGCAAGGCTGTGTTGGTGCTGAATCAAGACCTCCTTTGACTCTGGTGCCTGTGGTAATGCTGGCTGCCACCACACGTGGGTATGTAATACACACCCAAGGCTGGTACTAGTGCAGAAATGTTCAGGTCGATGTTGTTGCCTGATTCTCCTTGGTGGAAAGATGAGCGTTTCAGTGTGCTATCTCTACAACAGCTGTCTGCTCCATTGGGACTTTTTCCAGAGCATTCATAACCTAAGTGCTGAAGAACCTTTTTGTTTGGTTTTTAATGTGTGTGTGGCCATTTTGGCAGAGTAGATGGTGGGATTGGTTGCTCCTTACCACCCTGACCTGCATCTTCATTACTTAGAAAATCCATTTCATGGTGTTTTCTGCGGTGCAGTGTTGTAGGTGTTACTATGTCTCCCTGCCCCTGAAAGTCCGTTCTCTCTTTCCAGATCCCCGCCACCAGAAAGAAATAAGCAGGCAGCAGTTAAAGGAAAGCCTGCTTAGAAACTAGAAACCACAGTTGTTCAACTGAAGAAAGTAAAAGAGTTGTGTTTTGTACTTTTAAGCCCTTTTGCATCTCATTGTGTTGCTGTTGGAAGGTGGCTCTCTGGCCGCTGTGTGACAGAGGGGACAGATAGCTGCATGAAGCAACTGGGCCATCCCAAAGCTGGATGTAGCAAGCTCACGGGGCTATGCTGCTCCAGGGCAGCTGCCAAGGATGCACTGGAGTTGCACTTTAGTTCCAGGCTAACTCCAGCCTGCGAGCTGTGGACTTTGCTTGTACTGGCCTGGAGTTTCTGAGGTCCGAGCTCAACTCAGCCTTTGACTTTTCTATTGAGTTGTCAACCCAGTTGGCATCATGTCCTCCATACTTGCTGATTTGGGGAGAAAAAACCTTTGGTTTTTCTTCTCTCCACTGCTGTTCTCTTCTTCTGAACACCGTGAGTGCTTTCCCTTCTGGCAGCGCTTGCTGTGTGGAGGGATGTGGAAGGGAGGGGTAGCTGGAGAGGAGGCTCTTGGTTCTCTGTGGGGAACATCAGCTGTGTCCCAACCAGTGGCTGTTTCTTACTGCTGTAGAGATGTTGCTCTTTGTTACTCTGGTCATCTTCAGCTGGTTTCAGAGTCCCAAGATGGGTCCTGGGGTTGTTTTCTGTTTCTTTCAGCCCCATCTCTTGTCAGTACAGTGTCCAGTTCAGAATTGGCATCAGAACAACCCTTGCTTCTTTGCCCTGTGTCAGGTGACTGCATCAGGCTTTGCTGCTGCTAGGAGGGAAAGTTCTTAGTGGTCAAAGCACTCGAGGATGTGTCTGTTCCTCGGATGTCCAGATGTGCTACTGTAATGGGTTTTAATCTGCTCAGGTCTAGTCATTTCCTGGAGATGGCACAGGCTGGCTTCCAGCTCTTAATTCCTTAGGGCTCCATCCAGTTTTAAATATGACTGACAGATCTCTCTAGTTGGTCTCTTCTGGGAGAATAAGTCCCTTGTGGAAAAGCACACGTTTGCTGTTCCTGTCTGAGAATGCATCAGCGGTCTGTTCCACCTGTGAGCCTGCTCCTGAGCTTCTGTCACTGCCTCCTCCCAGGGATGTCGGCTGTCCCCCAACAGCCTTAGCCAGGCAGAAGCCCAGAGCTTGCTCTGAAAATGTCATTTTCCTCGTGCTGTTGCTCTTTTGGCAGAGACCCAGCATCATGCCAGTGCCCTGGATGGGGGTTGGGGGGGGGTGTGGGGGTTGGGAGAGAGGGCAGATAGGAGACTTGTGCTGTGTTTGACTACTTCTGACATTTTTAACAGGAAACGTGGTATGTAGATGTATGGATATATATAATATAATGCAGGGTAGAGATATCGTAGTGATATGATGTACAGATGCAGCAATATTTTGTCAGTGTTATTTAAGCTGCATCAGTGAAGTGCAAGGAGGATTGCCAGCATGACTCTTCTGGAAAATCAGAATCTAATGCAGGTCAGGACTTGGTGTCAGTCAGCTCTCCTTTCCTCCCAGGAAGATGTTGACTGGCAAATGCATTTTCTGGTGATCTCGTGTGTGGTCCTGTGTTTCCAGAGGGTGGTGGGAGTTGTGGATTCTGACTTTATGTAGTTGATCTCCATGAGATTTAGCTACCCTATGAGGTTTCTCATAGTGCTTAAGCTGTGGAAAAATACACCCATCTTGGAGCGAGGGGCCTAGGAAGTGTTGTGGCGGCTTTGCTGCTCAGTTGTGCATCTTCAGCAGCCCTGTGTGGTGCAGATTGTGAGGATGGTCACAGTGATATTCCTCGATTCTTCTTGACTTCTGTTTTGAAGTTGTGTGCTGATTTCTAATGGGCCAGTCTTTGCTGCTTTGGTTTGGCTTCGTTTCTTTACTGCCCCTGGCAGCCCTGAGTGGAAGGTACCCAGGGACTGTTACTGGGGATGGGTGGGCATGGTTTCTGTTGCTGTATTTTGCACATCATCAGCCTCTCCTGGGGAGGCAGCACCAGCCAAACCACATGGCATGGATGAGAGGCACCCTTCCTTCTTCCATGGTGCCTGTTGCAGGTCATCTGCTTAGCACCAGACTCTTCCTGGGAACAGGGAACTGGTTTTGTTTTCTTCCTACCTGATCTTCTATGAAACTCAAAGGTGGAGAGGGTGACGGATTTTGTTCTAACTGGGACCAGTTCATGACAGCATTTGCAGTTGCCACAGAGTTATGCTCAGCAGGAGCTGGTGTAGAGGAAGCAGTTAGTTCTGTCTGGCACCTGCTTCTGATTTAAGAGAAAGCCATGCTATGGAGGGGCAGCTTGTCAGGAGTCCTGCTCGCTCCCTGCATCCTTGGCCAGCACATCAGTGCTTGTTGGTCCCCAGGGCAGCCTGGGCCATAGTGTGGCAGGAAGATGGAGCATGGGTCATCTTGGCATGGCTATCTGAAGCCTGTACTAAGCCTTGGAAATGGGTGTGGTGGTGTTGGGCATCCTGACTGACTCCAAGTCCTGCTTGCTTGAGCCTGGACCTGATGCTCCTGCTGCTCCTCTTCCAAAGTGTGGGATGGGCCATCTAAGACAATACGACTCCGAAATGGACAGGGTTGCCTTGATGCCAGCTACAACCCTGCACTGGAGAAAGCAGTGTGAAGATGATCGGCTGCAGTGCCCTGAAGAGAGAAGCGAGAACCTGTTCTGCTCTCGCTCTGTGTGTGTCCATGCTGGGCACAGTCAGGGCGATGAAGCCCGCTTCCCACTTGCTCAGTGCTTTATGAAGAGGTGGTCTGGTTCTTTGACAGCTGCTGGTGTCTGGGCACAAGTGGCTTCCCTGTATCCTGGTATCCTTGCTGAATTGTCAGATGGGTGCATTGGGCAGTGGTTTCCAGCCCCTTTTCCGCTGCCTGTGATGGGAGGACAGTGCCTTCACCTGGCATCATCCTGCTGCATCTTTCTGGGCACCTCCAGGCAGAGGAACATGCAAGCTATGTCCGGGCATCTTTGGGAGACAGGACTTCCCCAATGCGGGCAGCTTGTCTGGTAGCTTCAGCTGGAGCCCCTAGAGAAAACAGCACTTTGATGCTGTGTTTTTCTTCCCCCAAAGAGCTGGAGCTATGTTTGGGTGTTGGGTTTTTCAGCTGCGACTCAGGATGCCTAGAGCCCCAGCTGGGGGATAATGGGGAGCCTCTTCTGATGCTGGGGTAATAGCCTCAAGATGGCTTTAGGACTGCGCTATGCAGTGTGCCCAGAGGTGGGGCGTCACCCTGTTTGGTGATGAGCACTACTGGAGCCAAGTCCTGGGCCAGAAGCCAGGTTTGTGATCCGTGCCAGAGAGGGCGAGACTTGGAAAGCGAAGCAGAGCTCCTCCTAAGTGAGAGATGGACTGAAATACTGAGCAAAACCACAGAGTGCTCCTTGTTCCTGCCTATGCCTACTCGTCTTCTTTCTTCCCAAAGTATGTGGGAGGCCACAGGATGGATTTGCTAGGGAGCAGGAAGGCTGTGCTCCTCAGGCCCGTCTGCATCATTGTGCCTCTTCAGAGTGCTGGTTGGGTTAGTTTTTTGCAGTTTTATTTTGTTGTGGTTTTTTTTTTCTTTTAACCCTGCCTCTGGTATTGCTGGACCTTCCCCGTCCTTGCTGCTACTGGTTTGACAGCCACCTCCTTGCAAGGTGTGCTGTCCAGAGCAATGCTGTGTTCAGTTGCACTGCTCTTTCTGTCATAGGTCAGCTGAGCAGCTTTCCTTTTCCTTGCTCAGCTGCTGCTCCTGTGGCCGAGAAGAGGAATGGGCCAGGATATGGTTTGTGTAGAAGATGCTCTGTGGCACTGCCTGTTTACAGACTCTGTACGTCTCAAAATGTAAGCACAGGAAATGCCAGGCTCCGCTGGGGTTTGTGCGAGCAGCGTGGCTCCTGCACACTGGGTGTCTTGCAGCCTCTGGCCGCAGCAATCTTCTGCCCTGTCACAGGACAGAAGAGGTTTTAAGCACTCTGCAGAAGCAAGGGCTTGCTTTTTTTTACCTCCAAAATAAAGTCTGGGGGGAAAAGTGAAAGGAAGTGACTTAACCAAAGACGGGAAGGGAATATGTGGCAGAGCTAGGGACAGAAGCCAGGATTCCCAATTCCTGCTCATCACTCCTACTCTGCTGCCTCTCTGGGTCTCAGCCTCCTGTTCAAGGCATAAGCAGGGTTTTCTGCTCCTCTGAGAAGCTGGAGGTCAGGAGCTCCTCTCTTAAAGTATCTTCATTGCTTGGTGCATCTTTGAGTTTTCCAGCAGGATTTGCCCAGCTGAAGTTAGAAAGCTATGACTCATGTGATTACAGCAGAGTGGCAAACTGTGTCCTTGGCTACTGAGTTGAGCTTCTGATACTCCAAGCAGCACCATGGTCCTTGTCCAATGTTCACCCTGCAAAGAAATGCTGGTCTCCAGGAATGCTGTGCCTTTGTTTGGAGGGCCATACCCAACTTTCTCTTAAGGGTTTACATTAAAAGTCCTGCTTCTCTCTGCTTGCAGTGTATCCCCTGCTGAGCTTTGCTTCATGAATGGTCTTCCTTGACTCCCCACCCAGGGCACGGTACCTGTCTGATCAGGTCTGCATCAGTTGCCTCGTTCTGCAGGTAGGGACTCCGGAGCATTGCAGTCTTCCTAATAGAAAATAAAACCATAACATATTCTTTGGAAGAAAGATCCTGCTAAATAGCTGTGTATCAATGAATAGCTGTACTCCCCTTCAGATGGGCAGGGGCTCCACCAGTGGGTGCAATGACTGTTGCTTCATTCTGTTGCCATGCTGGGCTTCAGGCCTCTGGAAAGGCTGCAGCTGGGAGAGGATGCTGGTTTATAAAAAGGTGGCTTATAAAAGGCAAGGGTCCCACATTGTAGGTCTCCCTGCTCAGGGTGGGGAGGAACTGGATGGGGAGCTCTGAAAGGTAGTAACTGAGCAGAAGGGCTGCGTCTCTGGTCAGCTCTTCTCAACGTCAAGCTGGCCAAGGCTGTGGAAACCCCTGCAGCACTGGAGCTTTTACCACTTCCTCGGCAGGATTTGTTCCAGCACTGATCTGTAGCAGAGGATCGGGCCAGACAGGGCCTGAACGGAGCAGGTCCGGCCACAGGCAAGCCTCAAGCACAGCAGTTAGGCTGGACTGAAAGCTGCCTGTGTCCTGCCTCTGTGCAGCCTTCTTTGAACTTTCCTCTGGCAAAGAGCAAAAGGAATCGGGGAGACCTAGGGCTGGTCCAAGCAAGTTTCCTCTGTTTTGTCCGCCCCCAGATGCAACGGGGGGGTGGGGGTGAGAGCAGCAGCTCCAGACTGTCCTCCCAGAGCAGAGTGGTTTTGGGGGGGCTTTGGTCATGGCAGCTTTTGAGCATATGTTTCTTTGCCTCTGGTGTTCCCTGCCCCTTGGGCAGGGAGGGGGAAGTGAAACTGTGGTTCAGACCGAGTCCTCTGGATGGCAAGAAAATTGCTGAGTAGCCGGTTTCCAGGTTGCCGAGGTTCTAGCCAGGGCCCGGTGTGGCTGCCAGAAGCAACAGGCTTGGAATTTCCTCCGCTCGGTGCCAGCTCCACTTCGGCTGGCCGCAGCACCTCTGCTGGGGCCATGGCTCCGCTTGAGCTCTGCAGATGGGGCGCTCCCAGAGCAGGGGTTACACTGGAGCTGGAGCTGCCCCCCTCATTCTCACAGCCTGGTTTCTATTTTCTTTTCCAGGGTCCAAGATGTTTTGAATTATGCAGCCTGTGCCTCCCGCGGGGCTCCTTGAGCAGCCGCCTAACGAGCTGAGCTCCTGACAAACTTTGCTCTGGCTTGGGCTATGCTTGGAAAATTTTACAGCCTTTTCAGAAAAAGGAAATGCCAGGAAAGGCCTGTCTCTTCTTACTTTTATGAGGAGGTCCCAGTTAAGAGAGGGTGAGATGAGTTTGGAAAGGAAGACAGGAAGGATTTAGTATATGGCAGTATATACACTTTCTAGTGATCAGAGTGAGTGGACTCGGTGCACCTTCCCATAGTGGGTACAGTGGGGGCGAGACCTGTAGGGCACTTGGCGGATGCACCATGGACACAGGAAGCAGTGACTCCTTTGCTGCAGGGAGGTGGTGGTCTGTGTCTCCCCTCCAGCTGCCAGCATAGCCACTGGCTGTTTAATCTTTGCTAATTATGCTTTTTCTGAATGGCGGTGGTTTTATTTCTATTGTGGTCTCAGGCTGTGTGGACATGCTGCATGTCGGTCCCCAAGGCTCGGGGGAAGGATTGCTACCGGCTGCTGTGCTGGTGGTTTCCTTATCAGGGGATAGCAGAGTGCCCAGGCAGAGTGTTATGGGCATAGGGGTGTACGAATGTAGGTGCTGCCAGCACAGTGTTTTACCCAAAAGGGATAGTCTTGTGTAATTTCCCCCTTTGGGTGAGAAACCATGTTACAGAAAGAGAAACTGGGACCCAAAATAAAGGGTGACTTGCCTGCCTTCCCTTTGTAAGATGGTGCTGAGAAGGGAGCAAGGAGCCCTCTGTTTTGGATAAACTCCCCCTTGGTGAGTTGCTGAAAGTCTGCCCTTGCGTTTGTCTGGTTTCCTTCAAGAGAGCCCACCAGTGATGTCATGGATCTCTCAACAAGTACTTCTGTCTGAAGAGGCACTGAGGGTCCTTGCCATCCTCCTTGCATATCCTCCCAGTGTCCCACATCCCTTTCCAATGGTGAAAACGCATCTGTGGAGACTGGGATGGGGTTCTTGGTTGGAGCCTGTAAAAATGCGGCAGCCTGGGGAGTTGTGGAACTTCTCCAGTGGGAGGGATCGAGGTTTCTGTGCAATCCATAGGCATCAGCTGCTGCCAGTTGTTGTGGATGAGCATCAGACACGGGCAGTGATGGCTCTGGGTGGGAGGAGCCTCGCACCAGTCCTGCTTTGAGGGCTTTGCCTGTTACACTTATCAGGAGTGTGGCTCTGGATAGCTATTTGATTTGGCAGCCTGTGCAGGCCTGGTAGCACTAAGAGTGGGATGCAGGCACCAGAATTGTGCCGTACTCTCCCTTTTTTCATCACTCTACCCATCCCCTGCTCTCTGCTATTTTGGACGGGAGAAAAAGCACCTCCTCATGGCTGTGTTGCTTCCTCCACCTGAGAAATGAGTGATGTATCCCCTTTCCTTTCTCGGGGCTCATGCACAGAAGCTGAGATTACATTTGGCAGGAGAGGCCAAGCACCTTCACTCTGCTGCTGGGAATGATGAGAGTGGCCCTCCTGTTGGCTTCTCGCAGTGATGAGCTTCTCCGTCCCAGCTCGTTCTCAGAGCTCAAAACGTGTGGGAAGCTGCTGGGGACACTATTGAAAAAACAGTTAAATACTTTATTGTTATTTATTTCTGTGATGCCATCTGCATGTATATGGTTTAGAATGGCTGAAGTGGATGGTTTTTGTACTCTTTAATTTTCAGTAGGGAATCCTGTTTCATGTGAACTTGACGCTGTCAAAGGAAAGACCAAGCCCTGCTTGTCCTCTTTGCCGTCAGAACAGTACAAACCCAAAGGAAGCACAGATAAGTGCAGGGGCATGGCTGTGCTTCAGTCCGTGGTACCTCTCCTTCCGAAACATTTCCATAGGTCAGAGGTTCAGTAATCATCTGCCTAGACTGACCACCTCCTTTGGAGAATTCAGTGTGAGTTTTTGCTCCTCATTCTCTTAAAAAAAACCCAAACAAACCAAAAAAACCCACCAAAGCAAATAAAAGCCGCTCCAAAACCGAAATCTGTTTTTGCTCTTTAAAAGTCACTTTCATGAGTTGAAATTGTAAACATCTTGTTGATAAAAGAAGAGTTGCTTTGCCTGAAGGAGAGCTTCAGCAAAGAAGTGTCCAGCCATTTGCAAATATTTTGATATAATTTTGGCCCTGATGTGTTATTTTAGTGAGAAGAGTGATTTTTCTACCTGCTTGTGTGGTCAGGACCTTACCTGAAAGCAGTTGCTTCTCACCCCACCTTGTGATTTCAGAATATTCGGAGACTCAGCTACTGGTGGCAAATGTTTATAATTTAGTTTATTATGCTTTTTAATCAAAAGCAATTTCACAAAGTCCTAGTCTGATTAAAATGTATTCCTTATAATAGTAGGTTTTAGTCTTCCTTTTTTTTCCACCATAGTATAAGAGCCCCAGGCATTTTTGTAATGCTGTTGCAATAATAGGCTACCATTGATAAGTCCTTTCCCCAGAACTCCCAGCAGCAGCCTACAGGCCCTTGGGGGGGCCTATGGAGGTCCACTGTGGGTAGGTTTAACACCAGTGGAGCAAACTAGCCACCCTGGGATTTCTGTTTCTGAGGCTGATGCTGGCAGTGCCATGTTCTGAGCTCTTTCCCTGGAAAGGGACGAAGTTGACAACGCTCAGGGCTGCTGATAACTGTCTGGGTGATGACATTTATATTCATCTCACTGCAACCAGATGGAGAAGTTAATTGCTTTGCCCAGCCTCGGGTTGAAACAAGACTGCAAAAGAGGGTAACTGGCTGATGATTAGTTAGTTGGAAGGGGAGAGAGAAGAGGTGAGCATATCCAAGAGTAATGCCATGTTTTGGCCTTGTCCTTCCTCCAAGACGTGGTCCTGAGCATATTGGGTGGGTGCTCTTTCACTGTTTGATCTTGTGGCCGTTTCTGTCCATGTGTGGTCCAGTGGCTGGGGCTGTGGTGGTTGTTTGCAGTGTTTTCAGAAAAGCTAACGGGGGTATGCAAAGAATTGATCTTTCTTGGAAACTGATAGAAGAATCCCAATAGCAAACACTCCAGGAAGTCAGGCTCCTACTTCTCTTGCTACCTTCTTGCCTCCCCAATGGGCACAGATATTGATGTGCTCGTACTTCAACTCAGATTGTGTGCAAGTGGCTCAGCGTGAGGTGAGAGCCCAGCAGTGCTTCTGCCAGACATGACATGGTGATGATCAGGGAGGGGATGAGGCAAAGCTGGGACCTGGCTCAAGAAGAATATGTGCCGTCCAGGCTCTCTTTTTCACGCAAGGTATGCGTCTGTGGGGTCCTCCCTGCTCTGGTGAGCCATGGCTAACGGCTGACCCTGGGCTCGGAAAGGAGGAGGGGTGTGGGGGAGTTGGGATTTTAGCATTGAAACAGTGAGGAATCTGTGCATTGCCCTTGGTCAGCAGACTAGTCTAATGCCTTGTCTGATTTGCATATCAATTAATTTTTATTTTAAGAGGACTTAAGTGGACCCCAAGTGCCAGACTGCATCTCAGTATGCTGTAGGAAGAACCCAGGAACTGCTTGATTTGATCTGAACAAGCCTATGGATGGTATCGCTTAATAAGCCAAAGATACCCCTCTGGGTGAAGTCAGTTCCTCTCAGTCTGAAACGGGCAAATGCCAATTTTTCTGGGGGTCTTCAGGTCCCATTGAACAGTCTGGGCAGTGATTGAGTCTTGTAGTCACTGGTGATGGTCAAGATCCTCTCTGATGGTAGGATGGCTTGCCTGGGACCTGCCACTGCCCTCGGGGGTCCCAGTGCCAAGGGACCAATTTTCTAAAGTGCTACTTCCCATCATTGTATGACTTGTCAGACCCAATGCTGCTTGGCTGACCACATCTCGGGTTCAGGACAAAACCCATGGGAGAGGGGTGGTTGCAAGGTAGCTGCTGGTTGTAGAGCTTCTCTGGTCAGCCTCACTGCTGTGGGGTGGGGAGAATGCCAACCTCCCCTGCCCAGAGGCAGGTAATGAGAACCACGTGGGCTGACTTGGAGCCTCACTGGCAACACATGCTTGCAACAAAAGCAGTGTGGCTGGGATTTGGCTCACTGGCTGACTGCCATGGCGCTGGTGGCCTTGTTCAGTGTCCTCCATTTGCAAAGGTGGGGGGCAAAAGGAGTGTCCCCGTTTGGCTCCAGTGCTCAAAGGGGGAAGCTGCAGCCAGAGCTGGTCTCTCTTTCTGCTGTGCATCCACCCTTAGGCACTTGTCTGGGCTCTCACTGTGAGTGTCCAGCTGTTGCGTATGCCAGGAATAAAGGCCGCTCATGGGCTGTGGCACTCTGCCTTCGCCCAGGCCCCTGTAGACAGACTCGGCCCCAGCACAACAGCTGTGCTGGGGTTTGCAGCTGCCGCTGCTTCCAGAGCAAGAAGGGTCTTGCAGTTTTCATAACAGGGATTTTTCCTCCTGCATTTGAGGTCTCTCATCCTGAAGTCTTTCTCCAATCCCAGCTGAGGTACCAGGACTCCCACTTCCCATCGCTGAAGTAGTGGTTATCGGAGGGAAAAGCAACATAAGCTTTCACGGTGGACCCTGTCGTGTTTGTCCTGTTGCATTACAGTGCAGCAGCAGTGGCACCAGCCGCTGCCTTCCTCCCCTCACTGGGCTGGAGCGCTGCAGGCTCTCGGCAAATGCTGTCTGTGGACATCTGCTGCCTCCTCCCCCACTGCCTCCTGGCAAGCAGCAGCAGCTTCCCAGCAAACAGCCTGCTCTTTGCATCACCCCCTGCACACCCGACCAAAGCTCCCTTCTGCTCTTACAGGCACCTTCGCAGGACCTTGAAATGGTGGTTTCCCTCGTGCTGGCTTGGCTCCAAGCAGCCTTCTGCTTCACAAGACCATAGCTGAAAAAAATCAGGGTGCCTGATGGAGGAGAAAGGCTTATTAAAGGTGATGCTTACCGGGTTCTGGCTCATGATTCAAACAGGCAGCCCTCTCTTTGGCAGGGCTCCAGCCAGCGCCTGGAGCCTGAGGCAGGCACGGAGTCTGGGGCAAAAAGCTTGGAGCTGTTTGACTGGAGCAGATGTGGCAAGGTCAGCTGTGAACTGCAGCCCTGGTGCCAGAGCTGGATGCTTTGCGCCAGTGTCTGGCTTGAGTATGTCATGTGCAGCTAAGGCAGGCAAAGTTCACTATTGCAGGTATTCATGTGGCCCCTTCCAGGAGACAGGAGCTTTGTTTCTTTCTACTCTGGCCAAGTGGTGGGGTGATGTGCTCCTTGGTTGTAGACAGCCACAGGGCTGTGGGTTTCTGTCTCCTGAGAGTAACCTCCAGGCTTGATAGTCCTGCCATCTTGGCAGTAGGAAGCACCTGGCAAAGTGGCATTTCTGTGGGTTCAGTCTCTCAGTGCTGCTGCACCAGGTTCCCATCTGTGGGTATTAGCGTTTGGCACCAGAAGGTGTGGCAGTAACCTAAGAGATCTTTACCTCAAGCCCAGGCAGTCCCCTAAGCCACAGTTGCCAAGATGCCCTGGCTGCATCTTGTGTGCTTCTAGCCTGGGGACTTCTCTGGAGAGCAGAGATGCTGGGAGGGATGGAGCTGAAGGATTTTATGAAGTGGGCACGAGAAGCGTAGCAAACTCCTTTCTCCTGAAACCAGTGAAGCAGCAGCTGGGAGCATGAATGCAATGCCTGTCTGTGATCTCAGGGAATGCCCAGAACGAAGGCTGAAGTATGTGGATTAGTCAGAAGAGATGGTAGAGGATGAAAGAGGATTTAGCAGCTCTGACTGTAAGTAAAGGCAGTTTTGGACGAAGGAGCTGGAGGGATTGCAGGTGGGACATGTAAACAGGAGCTTGGAAAGATGAGATTAACAAAGCCAGTAGGGAAATTTGCCATTTTGTACCTGGATCAGAAAGATGTGAGCACAATTTGAAGTGATTTAGACAAGAAGGCACAACTCTTGTGTTTGGAGGGAGAAGGGATCATCATCTTCACTGTGACCATCTTTGCAGTGGAGGAGTGCAGAGGCACAGCCAGATCCCCCCAGGCAGCTTGGAGGAAGCTTGGTGTTACGTGGAGAAGTATTGCTTGGCACACAGTTGACAGTAGGTTCTGGCCCCCCTGTTTAGTTAGTAAGGCTGTGGTCCATGACCGCGCCCGGTGTCAGAAGAAGTGGTAGTGGGAGAGCTGTGTGGATGCCATGTAAATGCTGCTGGAGGAGTCTGCGAAACCATCTAAATGCCTGTGATGGATGTGGCATAGAGTCGGAAGCTATGGGACAGGGTGTCTGGCTGACAGCGAGCAGTGAGGCCAGGGGCTGCATGGCAAGCAGGGCCAAGGCTCTGTGCTGTCACCAGCAAAGGGCCCTGGTGCACCTGTCGGCACACTTCTGGGTGCCAGCCTGTGGCAGCTGGGCCCGGTGCTGCTGCATGGAGGGAAAGAGCCTGGAGCAGATCCAGCAGCCAGACCCAAGTCAAGTGCTTGGGTGTGTTATCTGCCTGGGGAGTAGCTGCAGGCCCCTTCTCCTTGTTGGTGTGGCGCTGAGCACGAAGGAGATGAAGCAAGGGAAGGATGAGGCATGTGTTTGAGAGGGAGATGGGAGATGCCACTGAGAAACAGAATTGAGCTCTCTTCTTTTTGTGCTGTCAAATACTCGGTGGGATGGGGGCAGAGGGGCTGGGCTGCAGGCCAGAAACACTCACACACATCCCTGAGAGGGGAAGCTGAAATGCTGCAGGAATGCATGCACAGGTGATCCAGAGCTGCTGCAACTCGGGGGTGACACAGCAAAGCCATGCCTCCCCCAGCCATCTAGACCCTGACCCAGAGCCTAGGAGGAGACAGCTAAGGAGGTAAGAAGGCTCTGGCAGGCAGCCTTTAAAGTCCGCACTGGGGAATAGGGGTGTCACCAGCAGCTGGAGGCAAGGACTGGAAGGTTCTGGTGTTTACCCAATGCTGAGGAGAAGCAGAAGGTGCCATGTAGAGGCCAATTGTTGCCTCCCCCCGGGAGATCAGTGTGGGATTGCGGAGGAAGGCAGCTGGGCACGATGTTATCCTGAGAAGAAAGCACTGATAGTTGGAGGCAGAGGGAGCACCAGGGCCCAGGAGATTGCTAGGGAGGACATCCTTCCTTTGAGCAGGGAAGGGGTGCCAAGGGTCCAGCAGGACCCTGGCCACGGGAGCGCTCTCTCCTGGGAGTGCCTCAGTTAGTGCCTCTGCTTGTGACTTTGTACCCAAAAGCTTCCTGGAGGGAAGTAGCATGGCAGGTGCAGGTGTATGGACTGCAGGGACTGATGCTGGGCTCAAGGAGAGCGGTATCTGGCTCTTCTCCCTTCTCTGGTGGTGCTGGGTGCGTTCCTATGAGTTACCATTCCCTCTGTGCCAAGGCTGGTACAAGACTTTACCCCAAGTGCTCGGCTGTCACTCTTCTGGGCTCTTGTTTTCCTCTGCAAGGAGTCCAGCTCCTGGACTGGGCCTGCAAGCAGGACTCTGTCGCTAGTGGGTCAGGAGCAGGCTGAGCCAGCACATGGGGAGCTAAGCACAGGCCCCAGGAAACACTGAAGCACCAGCTCGCCCTTTTAGGAGGCCAGTGGACTCCCTAGCCGAGACTCGTGTGGGGTGGCCCCAGTGGGCCTGCAGCAGCTGTCTTCCCTGCACTGTAAGGATGGAGCCAGGAGAAGGGGAAGGGAGAAATCAGCCTGCAAAGGGTTAATACTGGCTCCAGCCTGCTGCTCAAAGCCCAGGCCCTGCTGCAGGAGTGGTGTTGAGCAGCCTGCTCCAGTTGGCATCTGTCCCAGAATGCTTTGGAAAAGCACTGGCCTCTGACCCCCAGTACAAACTGAGCCCAGCACGTGGGAGGGAGAAATTACTCCCAGACCTTCAGGCTCCAGGGTTTACAAGCTGCCTGCAATAAAGCAGCCATTTTTTCCGACAGTTATTAAATCTCCCCTTTTAGCTCGCTGCAAACCTCTGCCTGTTGTTCCCCTACCCTGTCCCCAGCCCCACGTTGTGCTCCTCCTGCTCAAGCCCAGAACACCTCTAGAAGGTGAGGCAGGCCTTCCTGGGGAAGGCTGAAGGCTGGGGAGAGCTCCAGCCACTGGTTCATGAGCAGTGCCCCTCACCCTGCAGCGGCGGGTCCCATCCGGCTTGGCTGCTATACTTGCGTCTGTCTGCCTGCTTCCTGCATGAGCCAGTGCAGGCAGCAGCAGCCTCCCCAGGTGCCTTGCTGCAGCAATCCCTGGGGAAATCCTGCACCTGCTTCCCCCACTTGGGGGGTGCACATCTGCACCCCTCTTCTGAGCCCCCGTGGGGCCAGTGGGGCTCTGCTGATGGACCACATTTCAGTGTTGTCTTAGTGTCCATGCTGGGGACTGGGAACCAAAGGGCAAAGGTTTTCTTCTTGGCCTTGCTGATGGTTGGGGCAGCTATGGACAGAGCCTTGGTTTTTCCTTGCCTCAGTTCTGCTGCCTTAAAATGGGAATAGGAACAGGGTTTGTGCTTACCTGTCATCAGCTCCTTAGGTAACTTATTCTGTCTGCACTCCCTGCAGTGAGCGACGGATTAATTGCCAGGGAGGCTGGCCAGTTTCTATGGGAGATCACTGCGTGGGAGGCTCACGAGGCTTCCTTCACCAGCTAGTGTTTGTAATGACTGCTGCAGCTGGAAAGTGCCAAGAACTGCTTATTCACATAGGATTTTGTGACCATCCAGTTGTATGGAAGTGCCGAGTTGGCGTGGAGCAGTGAGCACTGCCTGTCTGGTGCTGTGCTGAACATGCCAGCATGTTGAGTTGCTGCAAAGGGTGTGGGGAGCACGTGTTTTTGTTTGTACAGTACTTTGGGAACAGAACACTCGTTACAAGTGGCTACCATGCCATGGGCGCTGTGGGATCCAGATAAATAAAATGGGAGCTGGTATTTCAAAACAACCTCTTCCCTGCTCCTCCCACTGCCTGTGTACGTTCCTCTAGTGAGGAGCAGGCAAAGGTGAGGAGGTGCCCACAGAATGCAGCCGTAGCCCATGGCCTGAGAGCAGCTGCAGCAGCAGGCAGTCTAGACTCCACAGCTCTCTTCCCATCAGATGTAGGACACATTGAATGGAGCAGGTCGCCTTGGCTGTGCCACCCATCAGGCAGGTGATATGTGCCTGGGGACCCAGACTGCAGTACCTAGCCCTTGAGGTAGCTGGAGGAAACCAGCTCTGAGGGTAGCCCTGGAACCTTAGGCTTTCACTGCACTTCTTTTTCAGACCCAGTGGTTTGCCAGGAGCGAAGTGCCTTAGCGGGAGTCTCACACTGCACTGGCACCGGCACCGGCAGACCTGTGCTGCGCCTTGCTCTGTGCTGCACCTCTGGGCACAATGAGGCAGGGAAGTCATTTTCCTAAACACGTCTCGGGCCGGTCTAGGATTTACTTGACACACAAGAAAAAAGCACATTCATCCGAATCCCCTTCTCTCCTCTCTCCGAGGCTTGGTTTTGTTTTTAAATCCATATGGCAAGCGACCAAACTGGCTGAGTCAGTCAGCTGGCGGGCCACCAGAAGTAAAAATGCGGTTTTGTACCCTCCCTTGTTCCAGCCCCCTTCCCCCTGGATTTTTTTTCTCCTTCACTTAGCGACAGTGTCATGTATTTACAACAAACCTCTTTCTGCCTCCTTCTCTCTTGGGGCTGGGACAAGTGGAAGCTGGTTTTTATTTTCAGAATCAGCCTAGGGAGAGAAGGTGCAGGAGGGCAGCCTGGCTTTGCCTTCTTGCTTCTGCTCACAGTGATGCTGCCTGGGAGGAGGGAAAGCTCCCTGCTGTGTTCAGGCCTTTGCAGGCTGATGGCAGCATCTGCTGTCCTACAGGCAATTAGATAGAGAGGTGAAGTGCCCTGCCCAAGGCCATGCAGGCCAGGCCTGGGATGATGGGAACTGAGAGTCAAGTCTCCTTTGGATGCTGACACCCAGAAGCCATGCTGGCCATGGGCTGGCTTTCAGTGGGCAGGAGGCTATGTGAGGTTCCTCAGTGTTAACCAATGCTCCTGGCTGCTGTGGTGTGGGGATGGTCTGGTTGAAATGTGCCCTGAAGTTGTCTCTTTCACTGGGAAGATGGGAGCCAACAACACTCCTGTGTGAATAGCCAACATCTTGCAGAGGGGCAAGATGCTCTTTTGTTAAGGGGGAGCCAGGGATGTTTGGCCACTGCTGGCAGTCACCTGCACGGGCAGCTGTCCAGGTTTCAGGCACTTCATGCTGTTGGGTTGCTCACGATGCCTGTATCCTGAGGACAGGAGCACAAGGGGTGGTTTTCTTGCTGTGGCCTGTGGTTTGGCCATCAACATCGTTAATTCCTAGGCATCCAAATCTGTAGCCCCATCTGTGGGCAGCCTTGTGACCCATTCCTAGGGTGGAGAGGAGATGGCACAGGGGGTGAAGCAGGTGTGATCCAAGTACTCACTCTGCTCCTTCCCTCCTTCCTTGTGGCAAGCCTGTGTTCCAGCCTGTGGATCGTGACAAGTCATGGGATCTCAATGTGTGTCCCAGCTCCCAGCGGGTCACTGGGTGCCGGAGCATGTGGCACCTCACGGAAGTAAAACTTACTGAGCTGTAAATAAAGGAGGCTCCTCCAGCGAGAAGTTTTCAGATGCAAATTGGCCAGTTGGCTTCAGAGACAGATTTTCCTAATTTCTGTGTTGATTTTTGCTATTTCAAATGCATACAATGCAGCAAATTCTCCAGTCTGACTCTGGCTTCCATGTACTTCAGCAAGGGGGCTGCATGAGAGTGAGCAGCTGGCTGCCTGCTGTGAGCCACGCAGTAGCTGAGGATACCCACATTGGTCTGAACTAGTTTGCTGCTTCCTCTGTCATATATCACAACTTAATCGCAGGACATACTTCCAAGGCAGCAAAAGTGGGGAAGGGGAGAAACCGATTTAATGTTTTTTATTTTAGCAAGGATGTGATGGGCTAAGAAATGTTAAAAGGCAAAATAAATCCTTCACAATATTTTGCTCTGTTGAAATGAAGGGAACTGAGGCTTGAGAACACAGTGGGGAAAGGTACCCACAAATTGCTGGTAAGGCTGAGCCTCTTTGCCACATATCACACAGGGAATGCAGACATGAGGGGAACGATAGCTATATTATCCCCCAAGAAGTATGTCTCTGCACATGTAGTTGTGCCCCCACCTCTTCTCTGATGGCTGGTGGCCATCTTTGATGGTCAGCTATATGGTAAAGCTGGAGGTGGCTGTGAAAGTGCCGCAGTGTGCAGACATCTGCCGTTCATACAGGAATTGTGGCAGCAAGACAGAAGAGGTGAGGAAAAGTGAGAAGCAATGCTGGGATCTGGTGTTGGCAGAGATTTCTGGGACTGGAAATTAGTAGAGGGTAATGGATGCTGCACACTTGCTGGGTGGTAAGGGGAGCTTTGAGGTCAGGAGGATGCTGGATGTATCTCCTGCCTAGTGCCTAGTCCTCAGCCAGTGCCTAGTCCTCATCCTGTCATCACTTATCTTTCCTTTCCCATCTCTTAAGGGCTTATGCCCATGGGCTTGAGGAGGTGTGGGAAGAGGAGAGCTCTGTAGCGATACCCGAGTGTCTCTCTGATGGAATCACTGACAGAGCCACACTTTTTCCTTAAACTTATTTGTGGTCATTCACTCAGCAACCATCCAAGACAGAAGAAGAGGAGGAACGGTTTGGTAAGGAATGTAGTGGCCTGCAGTTTGCTGGCACCTGTGGCCAGGTACTGAAGTGGATACCATTGTCTTCCACCAAACATGGAGCACACTGGGGACCTGACCTGGTGCAGGAACTTTTTGTGTGCAGTGCTTTTGGAAATTGTCTGTGTTAGTGGATGTCTACTTGATCTTGGTACTTAACCTGTTTGCTTTTGGTTTTGCCGGAGAGAAGGAAACAAGACTTGTCATTCAGTTTTGTCCTAGTTGATGTCATTTTTCAGTCCTTGCCTAGCTGGATTGCAAACCTGTGGGGATCTTGAAATCCCATTGCTCTTTCTGACAGATGGAGGTGGGGAAAATAATCCTGAAATTGATCTGCTGTTTAAATCCTTTCCATCTCATGATCTGAAACCTCTGATGAACTGCCTGGCCTTCAGCCCCCCTGTTTACACCCTAGCTGGACTCCTCAAAATGCTGGCGCTGCCTTACAGCTGTTTGTGGTGTTCCTCCACCCGACAACAAGGTTTTTAAAATTGAGGGAGTGGAGGAGGGAAGCATCCCTGAGGGACTACTTAACTTCCAGACTTGCTTGCATTCTGCTCCCCAGGCAGGTGACTGGAGTTTGGCACAGTCTGTTTCTAACCTCATCACCAGGAAAGATGCTTGTAACAAGGTCTGACCCATGGGCAAACTTCTAAACAAACACAAACTCCTGCAGCAAATCAATACCTGGATCAATGGGGTTTTTTTCCTCTCTCAGAAATAGAGTACAGCTGTGTTGACTCAGTCTGCTGAGGCTGTTTCCTAGGTCATCTCCCTGCCAAAGCCGGAAATGAAGAGCCGGAATTTCAAGCTCTTTTCCATTTCTGTTGTCACCTGAGTTGAAGGAGTACCTGCATTTTAGGCTTCACTGAAAGTCTTGCTTATAGTTCTTGGAGTCAGCTGGCTATCTCTAGTACATCAGAGGGGTGAAAGGCACCGGGCAGCTTGGCAAACCCTGAGCAAAACTGTGGTGGTATGTACTTCTTGCCTTCCGACCTTCCTACTTGTCAGGTGCCCTTTTGAATGCACTCTGGAAAAAGACAAATGACACTTCAGCGGACTCAGTCCCTTCCACTGGCCCACACCTATAGGGACAGTTTTGAGGGAGCCCCCCACAGTGTTTCCCGCCAGTGGGCTCTGTGTGTGTGTGTGTGTGTGCACGCACTTGCCTGTGCTGGACAAGGGGGCTTAGCACCACATGTGCTGTGCTGTGGCAGGTGTTCGCCATCACATCACCATGGGGGTTAGGGACTGGCAGAAATTGAGCAATTTGAAACAGCCCCATCCTGCACAGAGAGGCACTTTGTGTTTGGAGCTTTGTCTGTAGTTTTACTTGGTCTGGAAGGGAAAATCACTCTTGTGGAAGTAGTTAAGAGATGAAAATGTAGCTTCTATCTCATCCTCGGGCTGTTGTCACTGTGTGGAGGATGGACACTGCATGTTTCCTCCCTGGGGCCGTGCATGTACATCATCCTATGATGTGGTGTCAGCAGGGGCAGCAGCCAGGGCTGATTTTCTTCATGATGGTCTCCAGTGAAGAACGGGTGTTTGAGTATGAGCTGTGTTTGGCACAGAGCAGGTGGACAGTACCGTGTCCTGAGGATGCTCAGGAGTATGGTCTGTCTGCTCCTGGATGATATATCTGGATTTGGACAGCCCATTTCCTGTTTTGCATTTGACCACGAAGATGACGTCCCATGTGGAGTGAGGCTAATGGGCTTGGCAGTTAGACGGGTGAACCCCCTCATGTCTGTGATGTTTAGAAAGAGCTATGAGGGACTCGGAGCCCACTCTGCTCCAAAGCTGTTATATCTGCAGCCTTGCCTGGGCTCTCTCTGTGGAGTGTTTGAGAAAATCCTGCAAGCCGCAGCTGGATGTGAGTAGGGCGGTGTGTCCCGGGCCTCACGCGTATCAGGCTTTACTTGCTTTTGCAGTGAGTTTCTGGTGCCCAGAGGTGGGACTGCTGAATTTGCTGAGCCAAGCACTGAACAAGAGAACTGGTGTCCTCTGTTCCCTGCTGTGCTGTATGGTAGGCTCCCTGTCTGGATTGGAGTGCCAGGGCCTGGGTACAGCAGGACTTCTCATGCTGAGGCCAAGCAGGGCTGGGCTGCAGGAGGAGAGGTGCTTGGCTGTGCCCTGCAGCACTGCTGTCCCACCGAGGAAGAAGGCACGGCAGGACTTCACATCCACCAGCAGAGAGGCTTCCACCTTCTCTCTCACCCACGCGCTGGTACAGACACGCACACGTGTACAGGTACGGGTTCATACCAGCGTGAACACGCTCGTGCGGATTCACATGAATTTGCAGTTAAGCAGGCACACCCACGCCAGCACGGATGCAAACAGACCCATGCTGGTGCAGGCCTGCTTGCTGTCACAGAGGCAGACGTGTTCATATTTGCACGACTCCAGGCTTGTGCTGGCACAGGCGCAGGCATACATCCTCCTGCGCTCACAGACACTGGCAACGGAGCTAAGCCATGGCACTGGTCTATTTTTGGGAGCACTCCTAAGAATTGTGAGCGTGTTTCAGATGTTAGAGTCTTAGATGGGGGAAAGCTAGAACAGATGGCTGGAGGGTTCAGAGCAGCAGCCCTGCTGAGAACAGATATTTATAGGCAGATTTAACCCTTGTGTGGTCTCTGGAGCCACGTTTAAAGGGACGGCATCTGGAGCAAACGTGGTAGAGTCGAGTGATGACCTCTGAGGGTGTGCTGTCCTATCTCATTTCTGTGAGCCGATTATCAGTGTAGTCTGGAAATCCCGTCTATGCTCTACCTCTTTCTCAGGGGATGCAGCTTTCCCTAGACCATGGAGCCTGGTTTCTATAAGCCTTGGTGAAAATGGGCTGGTTGTGGTTATTATTTGCTGACCAAGCTGGGGAAGTGGGTACTGCGGCTGCCCTGTGCTTGCGTGACCAGCAAAATGAGGACAAAGATTGTTTTGTCCCTGTTGCCCTGATTTTTTTCTTTTTTTTTTTTCTTTTCTCTTTTAGCAAAAGGTTACCCAGATTCTTCCTTTTCCTTGCTGGAAGCAGATACTGTGTTTTCTTTCAGGCACGCCATCTTGTAAAGAGATACAGATTAAACCCTGCCCTGTCAGATCCATCAGATGTTTTTACCTGCCCTCATCTTGGACTCTTGTGCTTGAGCATTTAGGAAAGAGCAAAACCCAGCTGGGGGTTCTGCTGCTTTGTTGAACAGAGTTGGCTGCAAAATGAGGAGCATGGCAGGTGCAGTGACAGCTCTATTTGCAGTCCTTTCTTTGAGACCATCTAGCCTGCCTTTTGGGGTCTGAGGTAGTGTTGTATTTAACTTGTCTGGCATGTCTTGAAGTGGCCTTCACAGAGCTGAGTATCAGACACAGGAGAAAGTGATCTGGGGGGAAGGAAGAAAGCCATGCCCTCAGGTGGGACATGTAAAGAACTGATAGAGTAGTTATCTGAGAGTTGCAGGGAAGAAGGCACTGGCTTTGAAAGCATGAACTGGGGTGCAGACCTGGAGAGCTCTGTGAGTCTGTTCAGGCTGCTTTTCAGTCTGGCTCTGGCAAAATTAGGGAGCAGTGGTACTCCTGGAGCTAGTGCAGGGCACTAAGAGACTGGATAAAAAAGAAACGAAGGTGGGTGCTACTGGCAGATTTGGTGCTGCCAGGTCAGAGAACGATGGCCTGTATTTGTGCTCCTAAAAATTGGAAGATTGAGTCTAGTTGTGAGATGGGGGAAGCAGCTGCAGCATTGAGTGGAAAAGGACATTCCTCCCCTACTGACAGGCAGTTGATCCCGTAGGGTTTGAGCTGCTGTAGTTGTGCACAGTGGCACACACGGCATGCACCTGGGCTGCACCTTTCCTCTGTTGGGACTTCAGCTAATCCAGATATTTGGAGCTGCTCTCTTCCTGCCAACTTGAGCCTAGCATGGGGATCCCAGGGAGGCAGTGCTGAGTCTTACAGGGCTGTTTTCCACTTGTCTTTGTATTGCTATGCTCCTGTGGACTAGCAGTGCTTCCGATGTTAGAGGTGGCATACAGCAGCCCTAAGTCGGGCTATTTGTCCAGAGTTAGGTTCTCGGCCAAAGGTTTCACGCAGATGCTCAGTGTATGCCTCAATGAGCCAGGTTTGTTGCTGCATACCCTGATTCCATGCCCAAGGGGGCATGAAGCCGTGCTGGAAAGTCTGGGAGTGTGACATAGAGTGCTGGTCTTGCCTTGGGGATCAGCTCTGTGCTTTGAGGATGTGAATTCAGAGCATCCCCTAGTTTTCTGTACACTGATGTGCTGGGCATGGGAGATGCAAATCTGTAGAGAGTGGGAGTATGTTGGAGCTGCTTGCTTCCTTGCTTATTCATTCCGCTTTCAGATTGTGGAGGCTTGGAAAGCAGTCACCGTAGTCCCCCCACGCACAGTTGTGTTCTCACTGCTCGCCTGTGTGTCACATGGAGGAGTTCTCAGGTTTCCCAGAAGCTCTTGGTCCCAGGTCAGCACTTGCACCCACAATCGAAATGTGACTTTACAGTGAGAAAATCTGGTTTCAGCTCCTGCAGCAACCCCAGCCCCCGCCCCGCATATCCCGAAAGCACAGCTGATCCTGCTGGATACCCAGGTGTGAAGCTGGCAGTGCTGGCAGCGCTCAAACAGCTCACAGTCTGGTCTGCTGCATGGTGGTGTCACATGGCAGCTTTGTGTCCGTGGCTGTCTGACTGCATTTTGTACCCAGACAAATCGGTAGGAGCGAGGTTACTCGGCAGGGCCACCAGGCACGCTGACGTGGTGTTCCTGTGGCTGGGCTGGCCAGTGTTCTTCCAGGGCCCACAGGAAGGGCCAGCAGCCACCCGCTCTCCTCCTACCTGAGGAGGCAGAGAGAGAACCTGGCAGGAACAACGCGCCCAGTTGGGTAACTGCCAGTCCTGGGATCTGCCCACACTTGCCTACAATGGCCCCATTGTTCCTGAGAGGGCAAGGAGGAGGCTTCCTGCAGCTCCCTGGGCATCGTTAACCCTCTGCCTGCCAGGAGCAGGCTGCAGGATGGGCATACATGGGGCAGGAGGTCCTATGGGCAGGTGGAGGAACTCCCACTGCCCTTGAGTGCAAGGAGGGGAGCTGCCGGGGAGCACCAGACTGTCTCTGCCAGCTGCCTCTAAAATTGCCCCTTGCTGCTGTTTTGAGGACAGCTAGCACGTGCCTGTGCTAAAGACACACCGGAGAGGCAGGGCCCCGCTGAGCCTTGATTTCCTCTGGCAAGGCATAGGGAAGCTCTCTGCCTTCTGCAGGGTTAGGCTGCTTTCTGCCGTGACCTTTCCTCGGGAGCAGCCACCAGCGGCTGGGTTGCTTGGGCCCCGATGTGCGTGCCAGAGCAGGACATGTCTTTAGGAATGGGACATTTAGGGTGTTGGGGGGCTAATTGTAATGGCTGAGATGTCGGTGTGGAACCTGTTTAAAGCAATTCCAGACTGATCAAAGTGCCTTCTTCCTTCCTGTCCTGTAACGTGATCTCGGGCCAATGAGCTGCTCGAGGTCTGCTGTGGCTTCTGGTTCCTGTTGTTGTGGAGACAGAGCCTTGGAGGGCACAGGCGTGCCTCACTGCGGGTGCAGGCTTGGAGCCAGAGCACAATATCCGTGTGCCGAAGAGGACAACAAGTACCCTGTCGCTGGCCAAAGGAGCCGGACGATCGTGTCCCACTCTGCTTGCTGGCTCTGCGCTGTCCGTCTTTCGATAGCAGTTGTGCTTCCCCACAGCTTTCTGCTATGTGTGTTTCCTGATCAGCTGATTCCAGGGGTTATAGGGCTGCCTCAGCACCCCTGCTCTGTCACAAATTTCCTCTCCAGAATCTGTGGGACGAGGGAGAGGAAGAGGCATTTGACTAGCATGCCAAGACTCTGTATGGGAAACTTTCTGCATGTCAATCTTCAGAGATGTTGACCCCGATGTATCTCATGCTAGCTCAGAGACTGGAGAATTGGCTTGGTAATCCAAACAGCCAAGGACTTCAAAACCTAATAGATACCTTGTGAAAGTCACCAACTAGTTCTTCGGCAAACCCCATGCTGACTTGCTTATATCATTACCTAAACGGCCATCCTGCTTCCAAAAGATCTCTTATTTCCTCCCACTCAATAGCCTTTGCACTCTTCTCCCCTCCTTTGTACCCTGGTCTTTGTTGTTGCAGTAACTTTTCTTTTTAATATGTTCTGTTTCTTAAACAAGGGCATAACTAGAGTTAACTGTGGAGGGCCAAGGGCTGAGTTGAGAGCACTTGATGACCCCAGCTACTGTACCTAGTGCAAACCGTGCTGCTTCAGAGCTTGATCTGGCTGAATCTGGGCACCTGGCCTCTGGCCATAAGGACCACTGCAAACCCCAAAGCCTCCTGCAAACCTCAGAGCTGGAGGAATGTCAAGCCCTTGCCCACTGGGTCAATCATAAGTTAACAAGACCTCTCTCTCCTGGTGGGGAAGAGGGGCTCTCTGGGGGAGCCCCAGGACAGGCTTCCTCTGGGCCCTTCTCGTCATCTGTGGCTGTACATCTGCTGCTACACAGAGGGCTCATTGCCTCCCCGGAGGGCTGCAGTTAGTGAGATGGGGCAATTCCTAGCTCTTCCTACCTGTTTCCTTTTGGGTGGTTGGAGGACTGGCCAGGGTTAGATCACTATGTCTCTGGAGGAGCTCTGTGAGTTGTGTGAGTGTTTGCGTAAGGGCAGAGTAGCCCCTGAGACTTGGGACCAGGTCTGTGGGGAAGGCCGTGCCGCTTTGCACCCGTCGAGCGGCAGAAGCTGGGGAGTTTCAGCTTTACTTATGGGGGAGGCTTCTAGGGGTAAAGGTGAAGCATGTTGAGGAGGCTGAGCGGCTGCTGTCTTGGGGTGCGCAGTGGGGAAGCCTCTCTCCAGATCGGTGCTAGCCCAGACTCTGATGGTAAAGTCAGATGGGGAGCAGTGGCTCTCCTCTCCTCGAGGTCTCTCCCTCCCTTTCCAGCCCAACACTGGAGTCCCAGTACTACCTGCAGGTAGCAGCCACCACTCAGCTGCAGGATCTCTGCTGCCTGTGCTGATCCTCTCTGCACTGGGGAAGGTGAAAGGTTTCCCAGGGTGGAATTTCCTGCGAGGTAGTTGCATAGCCGCTTCCCCTATGACCTTACACCCCGATGTGCCTTAGTCATGATGGCATGCAAATACGAGGCAACGGGGTGGGGGCTGGAGTGAGCTGCTGGGAAAAGGAAGTGACCTCAGCCGTGGTTTAAATATAGAGCCCAGCATTTTCTGCTGCTGGCCCTGGTATTTATAATCTTGGAGGAGTGCTCAGCAGCTCTCTGCATCTCTTCTACAGTCGGGGCTGGCAGAGGGCAGTGTGGGGGGCAAGATGCTGGGGCAGCCACCCTGCTTCCCCCTCTTTCCTGGATTTCTCTGCCAGCTCCCTCTCCCTAGGTGTGCTGGGGTACATACATGTGTGTGCCCAGTTGCACAGACGTGGTGCTGCAATCCAGGCAATTTGCAGGCCTACAGGTGTTCCAGCCTCTTCCTTTTGTGCAGGTGTGTCCTTTGCATGTTGCATTTAGTGCCAGGATTGGGCACAGGAAGAGTCCAACTCTTACCCAACTCTTTGCCATGAGCCTCCTCAAAGGCAAACAAACTTGTTGCACTGCTGGTCATACAGCAGGGTGCAGCTGGGGTACATGGTGCTGAGAGAGGTGGCAGGGGTGTCCCTGCCACAAGGGTTTCCTGCTGGAACCCTGTCTGCAAAGAGTGTGCTGTTATTCAGGCTGGAAAGTGATGTGAGCTTGCTCAAAGGGAGAGGTAGTGTTTTGGGGAGATTTTCTGCAAGGTGGTATGGGATGTCTAGCCCTATGTTGCAGTGTGCAACAGGCATCTCCGTGCTGCTTTAATCTGAAAGAGCATAGTAAACATCTGCTGCAGGGATGTGGTGCACGGCTCTGATCCCCAGCACAACCCCTTGCACACTGTGGAGGCCCTGGTGGGAGGGCTGAGGTGCCAAGGAAACCTGGGGTCCGAGTACACACACCGTGCCCCAGCCCAGGCGCCGCTGCACTGGCAGGAGGTGCAGTGAGTTGGCCCGTGCTCGGCCCTGGCCAGACTGTGGATGCCCTGGGTGATGGTGACACCTAGTGGCTTTGTCCCATAGGCTCCACTTCGGGCCCAGAGGTGGGGCACCCGGAAAATCTGATGCTTCTGGACAGCTGGCATGAAGCTGGACTGGCCATAGGCAACAGACCCTGCAGTGCTCAGGAGCCCTTGTGTCTCTGGCTTGGAGACAGGGGGCAGGGAAGGCACCCAGTGTGATGGCCCTGCTGACGATGGCTAGTCTGTCACAGAGCCCTGCAAAGAGATTTTCTTCTAAAAAGAAGAACAGAAACTGTTGTGTTAAAGCTTGGAAGCTCCTCGTGAAGTTCTGGCATTGCTGGGTTCCAATCCTGAGCACTGCTGGCATTGCAGACTTTTGTCATTGTCAAAGGATCCCAAAGTGAGTCCTAGATGCAGCTGAAAGACTGTCCTCATAGACTCAGCTACATCAGCTGTTTATACCTGACGTGTGTGACCCTAGGCAAGGCTTGTCTCCCTTGCGATTTTTGTGGAAAAGTTGCGGTTTTAAGGTCTCAGCTGTGAGCCTTGCTGCTCAAGAGAGCTGGTGTAGCAGAGACAATGTGAGGCACAGCTCACTAGCTAGGCTTTTTAGCGTTACTTGCCCAGTCCCAGCAACCCCAGTGCACACAGTGGAAATGGCCCGAGGAAGTCTCTTCATCCCATGTAGCAATTGTCCAGGGAGGTCTGTGTTGTGGCCTTGCATTGCAGCCTGTGGTGTTATCTGCCAGCAGGGTTTTCTCAGGGAAACCACCCCATTCATGTACAGATGAGCTTGTCTTTGTGCGTCCCAGCACAGCCAAAGGCTGCGTGGGGGTGTCCAGCTGTCACAGCAGCCCATGTTCCTGGCCAGATTTCATATACTGCAGGATGAGATCCTGCCTCAGAGGAAATTGAAGCTCCCTGAGCAGCAGCATTACCTTTGGAAGAGATTTCTGGCTTTGCTTCCTGACCTGCTAGATGCTGTTACTTGACTGCAGTCTGCCAAGCTGCAGCGCACAAGTGGCTATAGTGCCCGGCACGTGGGGCACCCGCAGCTTCCTGCAGGTCTGTCGCTGACCCATCCCCAGCAAGTTGCACTAGCCAGTGTACGAAGCAGTTCCTTGTTATCATCCCAGGGGAGCTACATGTGACTGTCGAGTAATGTCTGGCACACGCAGGGTTTCTGTAGGGAACACACCAGTTGGACTGGTTGTCGTGGCTCTGTTATCCTGGCTTCCTCTCTTGCACCGTCTTCCAAGAGGGATAGCACGGCAGCAATGCCAGCCAGCTCCCAGATGTGGAAGCTGCAAGGCTGGCGGCAGGCGTGGGCTCTGCATTCTTTGCAGCGGTGTTGGGAATCCATGTTATCGTCCTTTGGAGACAGCGGGAGCATGATTCACCAGAAAGTCCTCTGGGAATGCAGCAGGGTTTCAGGTTTCTTCAACTATCAGCTAGCAATTCCCGGACTGCAAATATGTCAGCCCAGTCTCTCCTGCCCAGAGCTTACTCCTTCTCTCCCTCTGCTGCTGTTCAGACTGTACTGGAGGAGGCTTGCTGAAAGCAGTTTTTGTTCTTTTGTTTCAAGATTTCTTGTCTGCTAAGGTCCCAGCCTTAGATTTAAAGCTGTGGCTTTTCAGATGTACCAGGTGCAAACATTGTCTACATTTGGATGTAGTCCTTTGTTCAACAGATACTTACTGTGCCTTGAAAGCCTCCCTCCCTCCCTGCATGAGGTTGGCTGGGTCGTCCCCCTGTGTAATGATGGGGGAATCAAGGCACCCAAAACCCATGCATCTTGCTTAGGGTCACAAGTGGAATTGGTGGTAGCCGGGAGCAGAAGCCAGGAATCTTGTCTCCTTGCTTTAACCACTGGGAATTAAGTTTGCTATTGTCTTTAAAACTACCAGGCTGGAGTGGGTGTGTTGCTAAATTGCAGAGAAAGATTACTGTGCAGTCTTCTTTTTGTCATGTTCTTTTCAAGATGTTTTGAATTGTTTGTCTCCTGGTGTCAGTGTATCTACTTTCTAATTAATTCTCTTCCATGGCCCAGATGTATGACATGCCTGCTGAAATCTAGTTTGAATCTCAGGGTATGATGTGGAAGGAGCTTACAGCAGTCAAGATGCCTATTGTCATGCTGTGGCCAGACAGATGAGAGGCCGAGGTGGATCCCTGCTATCCATCTGCAACAGCTGTTGCTACTCCTGAAAGCAGAGTAGAATCTTCAGGCAGCTGCTTCTGGCATTTGTCCCATTAGGAATTGTGAGGCAAGTGTTATCCCTCTGAGTGGACACTAGAAGAGGAGGGCTTTCCAAAGTTTAGCCAGGTCCCTCTGTCAGCCCAGGGTAGCTTTCCATCCTGTCTCAGGCAAGGTTTTGAATGATGTCCCTGGAGCACCAGCCTAGTCCAAAATAAAGAAAGAAGGTAGGTGCCCCCCAAATGTTACATTTTGGAGGAACTTCACAGCTAGTGAGGCTCATCCACGCTGTAGGCAGTGCCTGAAGGTTTTGTCATGGTGACTGCCAGGTCCTTTGGGATTGAGGTGTGTGTTCCATGCAGTCTTATCTGAGAACCAGAGGGACAGGAGGTCCATCTCTGGACTCTGCAGGCATGGGCTTTTCAGGGCCCCTGGCTTCTTTCTCCTTCGCTGAGGTATTCACCGTGCTGGGCTGTACTGCTGCTGAGGGTTGTGCTGCCGTGCTGCTGAGCATTCACATTTTCAGTGAAGCATTTTGGGATCTGTTTCAAACATGATATCATGCCTGTGCAGATGTGCCACAGGCAGACCTGGATCTCCCAGCCTACCACTGAAATGGAAGCCCCTCCTCAGCGGGTGTAGCCACGCAATGGCGTCAGTGGGGTTGTGACCCTCAGGACTATGGTGCAGCATGTTGCAGGGATTGCAAGTGCGGCAAAGCAGAGGTGGTGGTGGGGCTCTGGGCCACCAGCAGCAGGAGCTGCTGCAGGGCTTGCTTTCTGGAATGCTGTCTGGCAGCAACCTCTTCCAGTGGGACTGAAGGCTCTGTGTGGCTGGCCAGCCAGCGGCTGCAGGCAGCGTGTGTGCTTAATGCTGCAGCTTGTGCCATATGGACCTTCTCCTCCTCCCTGCTTGCCCTCTCGTGTCTCCTTCCCTGCTCGGCTCCCCTCCCCCTGCAAGCAGTTTGACAGAGCAATTGGGCAGGCACTGGGACAGCAGCTCTGACATAAATCTCTCCTGGTGTGGAATGAGGGGTATAAATATCCAGAGAGTGATGTGATCTTTCCAGCTGCTATTAATAGGTCTCTGGAGAACAAGAGCAAGCAAGCGAGACTGGCTGACACTTAAAGGGCTAGCAACTCCCTTATGTGCTGTGAAAATTAATCAGTGCTGTGGCTCACCATCTTCCTCCAGGCTAGAGCAGAGCCCTCACCGAGGTGCATGGGGCGGAGATGGAGGAGGAGGGAGCAACTAACAACTCCTAGCTAGGAAGCAATGATAGGCCAAGCTGTGCACGAAGGATCCCACTAACTAAGGAAGAATGCTTGGGCGGGCCGTGCCACAGCACTGTTTGCATAGCGTGCCAGCAGCCCCCGGCTCAGCTTGCAGGGAGGCAGGTGCCGAGAAGGCCCTTTTGCAGAGAGGGCAAAGACCCTTTCTGCAGGCATAGAACTCACTCGTGGTGCATGACAAGCTGCAGCCTGCGCCTTATGGTGATCACAATCTTTTGGGGATTATGGGTCTGCCAAATGTGCTTCACTCTGCTTTCTTTGCAAAGGTGCAGTGGTTTGCCCTGGCAGAGCGAGCACTTGGCTTTTGCTGGTGGTGTCTCCAGGCTCATCTTCAGCAAGGCAGGAGCAGCATGCATAGCGCTGCTGAGCTCTTGCGGTGCTATTTAGACACATGGGGTTTGGTCTGGAGCCGGTGCTTCCTGTCCCTGGGTGGCAGAAGAAATCTGTGCACAGCATCTGGCCCGCGTGGTCCAAATGGGAGGAGCAGACCACAGTAATCTCCTCCTTGTGTGCTGGGAAATTTCTCTGCCTGCGCACAGGAAAGCTTGTTGGGTGCATTGTGGGGATGTCACGGAAAGCATATAGCGGATGTGAGCAGAGTAATACCTCAGCTTCCATGTACATGTAGTTTACTCTCCTTCCCTCCTGCTTCCCCAAGAAGTAAAAACGACTGTGACAGGGTTAGGATTAGGGTGTAGTTACCAGGGTTGTCTGTTGGACCAAGGGTTTGTGGTGGCCTTCCAGAATACACAATGTGATACAGAGCTGCATCCCAGTCATCTCTAATGCCTGTGCAGAGCTCCAAGGGGAATATTCCCAGTGTGAGCATGAGACTCTGCCAAGGCAACTAGGTCCTGCAAGGAGGGCTGCTGCAGCATTGCTTAGCTGCATGCATGTCCCTCAGCCCAGAAACCCTCTGTGTTCTGCCCTAACCTCTTATCTGCCAGGCTCTGCCTCAGCCTGCAGAGCTGTTCAGAAAGCTGAGCTGGGTTTGGAGTAGGAGAGCATCACCCTGCTATCCCAGCAGGCCTGTGGCACATTGCATCATCCTGCTGGGCTGGAGCTCCTGCTAAAGTGGACACCTCCTCACCCAGAGCCTTAAAGCAGGAGCTGGAACTGTCCCTCAGGCCCCTGGGAGAGACAGAGCTTGTCTGATGAGTGCCTGCACTTCCCGGCTCTGCCCTTGCCTTGCAACCCACTGCCCCCCTCTCAGTTGCCTCAACCTTTGTCCCCTGCTCTGTCCCACTTTTCTCTTTATAGGCTTGTGTCAAGACTGTCTGCTCAGTTGTCTTCTGTGTGTTTTGCAGGGCAGAGGAAACTTACTTAGCAGCAAAAGGGGTCCCTGAAAACAGTAGGGCACCAGATTTCTCTCTGGGGTCACAAAGTTGTCTAAGCTCTGGGAACACCTGCAAAATAGCTCTGAGGATCCTTTTGCTCACCAAAGGGCCAGGCTGGCATGGAGCACCCATTTCTCGTCATAGCCTTGGAAATGAGGGCTCTTGTGTCTGTGGCTGTTCCTTGAAGTATTGGCAAGCCTGCCATGCCTGGATGAGAGTTTACAACTTGTCAGTGTGTGAGTGAATAACTGCAGAGCAGGATTTTTTGGTCAAAGGGCCCAAGGCTAATTCCCAGTATGAGCAGCTCTGGGTTATGCCTTGCCATGGGCTTTGTCTGGCCCTGTGACCAAGTAGCATCCCCAGTGCACTGGCCCTGGGCTGTGCCCCAGCAGCAGCACCCATGTGAGGGGCACCATGCTGACTTCCTGCTCTTTTCTCTTGCAGGCTTCTGATCGAAGGGCCTGGGAGCTCCCTCCACTGGCACTGTGGGAAGCTTTAGCCAAGCCAATGCACCCTGACAACAAACTGCCCAGCCATGGCAAGGCAGGCAGCAGCAGTGCCCTGGCCCAGCACCACAATGTGAGCCAAGCACCCACCTGTAACTTGGGCTCAAAGGGTGTGGGGGCAGGCAGCCATGGCAGCAAGGCCACTCAGATCTCCCCTGGCAACTCTGGACTGAAAACCAGCCAGAACACTGTCCCAAACTACAGCTCCTTGAAGGGCAAGGTGAAGCGGGAACGAAGCATCTCGGTGGACTCCGGAGAACAGCGAGAAGCCAGCACCCCATCACAGGACACAGAATCGAAAGGTAATGCTCTCCTAGACCTTGCCTCAGCATGTCCTCCTCTCAGTTGCTACAAACATCCGGGCTGGACTTGGGATAAGAGCATCTTCGGTTTCTGTGCTGTGTCTTCTGTCCAGGCTTGTCCTGACTGCCTGTGGGACTTTGCATCATTGCTTGTCACATCTGCAGTTTTTGGACCAGAGTGGCTGAGTTCTCATTTGCTTTGCATTTCATTCCCTAAACCATTTGTTACACCCAGAATCTGGCACTGGTTTTCACAGGCTACTGAGGCCATCTAAGCAACAGCACGGTTCACTGAAACGACACCAAATGCCCCTGCATGTGCAATGTGCAAACTTTCAACTTGAGACTGAGTTGTTTTCTATCTCCTTGCTGTTGGTAGAGAGCTGCTTTGTGGTGTTCTTGCAGCTGCCCAACAACTCAGTCATGGTTACCAAGGAGGTGCTGTGAGGGTCACTGTCTGAACAGTTCTGTGATTTCATCAGCAATGGATAACTCTTGTGTTACAGTATGTGGCTTCTGGAAAAGGGCTGAGTCAGTGCTTCTAAACCCCCTTAGTGGCCTTCCCTGTAACCTCTTGCATTCCATCAAGCTCTGAGCTCAATGGCTGTGTGGGATACTTGAACATCTCACGGACGGTTGTAGGAGGAGAAATTCCAGTGGTGCCCTTGGTTCCAACCAAGACTCACACCCGGTCCACAGATGCAGAGCTGCTGTTCTGGCTTGTGCCCCTAAGGATTTGTTTTCACAGTTAAAGCCATGTTGCCTGACTGTCTTAGGCCAGAGCTGTGCCGTGGAAGAACAGGTAGAATGTACCTGAATGGACTTCCTGCCCCCAGGAAGGCTTTCTCCCCATAGCATTACAGGGGGTAACTGTACACCACTGATCATAAGCATTTGCAGGTTTATCCCAGAACTGTCTTGTAACCACACTTCCACAGGAAAGTTATTAAAAATGGCTTGATCAGAAATGCACGAATCTCCTATGTTCCTAATATACTGATAGATCATGTGAATATGGTCATGATGTAAAAAAGATGATGTAAAAAAGTAAGGTCAGACAATGTTTCATTAGTTAAAGCGCAGGACTGGAAGTTATTCATCCCGTGTCTGATTGCTCTCCCCGAGTCCCTAAGTGCCCTTAGGCAAGCCACTTCCTCTCTGAGCTGCATCAGTCCCATCTGAGAGAGGGGACACGTGGAAGGAGCATACGAGTTTATAGAGAGCATGAAGGCCTCTGCCTGATTGATGTCGACAAAGGGCAGAGTCTGTCTCTTGTTCCTAACAAAGGATGTGAATGCACCCTCCCATTCTATAATCAAATTTTAATTGCTGAATCACAGACTCTTTAAATTTACAGTTAATGCTCAAAGCTCTCTAGTTTGGAACTGCAGGTAGACATGTCCTGTGTTCATAGACTCCTTTCAAGCAGTAAGAAATACATCTCATTCTGAAACTCTGGCTCTCACAGGGGAGTCTCACTAGATCCGGCTGCTAAGACAAGGAGCCCAGACTGAGCAGAAGCTTCAGGTTCTTAACCAATGCTGGGCAGATGTTAGCATAAGGCCCAGTGCATCCTGGTTGGGTTGGCACTGCCAGCATGCAGCACCCAGCTGGGCAGGACCCCAGCCTTTCAGCCCCTTACAGATCTACTCTGCGCCTCTGATGGCTCTGTCCCTTTGCAGGTGAGGTGGCTCCCCGTAGTAAGCGACGGTGTGTGCTGGAAAGGAAGCAGCCATACAGCGGCGATGAATGGTGCTCTGGGCCAGACAGCGAGGAAGACGACAAACCCATCAGCAGTGCGCACAGTGAGTGACTGCCTCCTTACCAGCTCTGAAGCTTGAATAAAGCCGGGTCCTTCCTGCGGCTCAGGAGGGCTGATGACACTGGCACCTCTAGCTTTGCCTGTGTGTGCCCACTTAGCTGAGCGTGAGGGGGGCCATTGCAGTTGGTGGTCATTGTGCTGTGAGAATATATGCAGTGAGGTCTGGGACCTGTTTTGTGGAGATGCTACTGAGATGCTGGAGGAAAAGGTGTTGAGGTTGAATGTCCCTGCTGTATGTTGCTCTGGCCACGCTACCCTGGTCATAATGGCAGCCAGAGTGTGATGTGCATTGCTCTTGTTGCAGCAGCTAAGTCTGTGCCAGGCCACTCACCCTTCTCTCTGCAGTTGTCTTGTAAAGACAGCTGAGTCTAAAGAGGCTCTTGGGGTCTTGACAGTGGTTCAGGCAGAGCTGAGCTGGCCCGAGGTGTGCACTTTTTGGGGCAATGAACTGTAGGTCTCTTCTCTTTTCCAAAAGCATTAGCATTCTTTGACATTTTGTATCTACAATTCATTTTGCTTTCAAACTGTAACAGGGAGAATATCTGAGAGATGGGACAAGGTCCTGTGAGGCCCAAGGAGATGCCCATGTTGTCTGATGGAGAACACGAACGTGTAGAAAAGCAAGGAGAGGGTGGCCTTTGTGCCTGCCAGTGCATTGTCACCATCGTCTCCAGAACATCCACTTGCACTTCTCAGCACAGCCTGTGCAGCCTGTGTGCGAAGGGATAGTGCCGCTTCCCTTGTCACAGCCTGCTCCCAGATCTGCCTGGCGGGAATGGGTCACGGTGGGGCTGCCCAGGGACAGGGGCTAGAAACGAGGCAGCGCCTGTGTCCCACGTCTCCTGTGTAAATGCTGCGGTGGCAGGGTCGGGCTGCAGGAGCTGCGATGGGAGAGGCAGCTGGAGGGGAGCAGGGAGCCAGCTGAGTTAAGGGGCGAGGGTAGAGGAAAGCAGGCATGCCTCTGGTAATTGCAGTGCTTATTAATATTAATTATGGATCTTACTTAATAACGGCCGACGATTGACAGTCACCTCTGCCGTGCGCAGCGGCCCCGGGCCGGGCGGCGGGGTCGGGCGGGCCAGTGCTGCCACCTGCTGGCGGCTCGTCCCTGCCGCCCGCGGGCTCCGACCCGGCAGCAGCGCCCGCCCGGCAGCTCGTCTCCTCTGCTCCCGCAGGCTGTAATGTAGCAGATCCTGCGATGTCCACGGCCCCACAACTTGGCCCAGGGTCCAACCCGCTGCCGAACCTGAGCGAGAGCAGTGCTTCTGGCGTGCCCCATGGTGCTGCCCCTGGCTTGCGGTCAGAGGCTGCAGGAGGCGGAGGTGGCGGAACAGGGAAGCAGTCTTCACAGTTTGTTTACGTCTTTACAACGCACCTTGCTAACACGTAAGCGGTAAACCCTATACCTCCCCCACTGGTATTGGCTGGCCTTGTCACACCTGGCCGGCCTTGTCACACCTGCCTGCTGTGTGCAGCAGTTGAGCACAAGAGAGCTGGAGAAACCTGTGTTTCTGTGGTTGCACAGAGTGGGAAACCCCTGGGGTTCATGAGGTATGCCGGCAGCCACTGCAGGTGGGCAAACTTGGACTTAAATGCCCACTTCCTCCCAGTGAGGCCTGGCTCTGCGCTCTGTGTCACCCACTGTAGAGCCCATCTAGTCAGCATCCAACAAAATGATTCACCCAAAGCAGTGTGGGTTGCTGGTCTGATTCGAAAGTATCTAAGGGGTGGGTGTCACAGGGAGTGTAATGTAACACATGGTATTATTCTCCACACAATTCCTCTCTTCTGTTCTGCGTTGACTCAGCTGTAGAGTCTTAGCAGTTAGTTTAGTCTGTTTAGCCTAGTCTGTTTAGTTTTAGAGTTCTGCTGTACCACAGGTTCAGTGTGGGAGATCCCAGAGCATCTTGGTGACAACCACCTCAGGGCAGCAGGCACAAAGCAAAGCCTGTCACGGGACATGGGAAGAGGGAAATTGAATGGCAAGTGATCATCAGATGGAGATATCCTCACTGGGTGCTGTGCAGGACAGATGGGAGGACTCTGAGAACATGCCCCCTTCTTGGTTACCTCCAGAGATTTCCTTCTTCCTGCAGGACTGAAGAACAGAGGTGGCAACTGGGGCCTTGGATGGGTAGGATGGGGCACAGTGCCTCTTCTCAAGTGATTTGTGCTCTCTTCCCAGAGCTGCGGAAGCTGTCCTGCAGGGCCGAGCTGACTCCATTCTGGCCTACCATCAACAGAATGTCCCGCGGGCAAAGCTAGACCAGGTACACCACGTGTGAACCGTTGCTCCTGTTGGCACATGCTGCCGACTATTACCCTTCCCTTCTGACGTAGCCATTCTCCTCCAGCCCCTGGCTCAGCTGTGAAAGAAGGGGTTGCCAGAATGCCCTTTCAGTGGGGTGGGAAGCTGCTTTGCTACAAAACCTCTTTGGCACAAGTCCTTGCTGTTGTAAGCTGTGAAAAGTTTGGGATGGGGCATGGCATGTTCCCCCGCAGCCATGTGTGCAGAGTGCCTGCTTGTGCATTCCTATATCATGTAGTAGGGCCTACATCTTTCCTGTAAGGAATGAAGGTGAACTGCCATGAAGGCTTCATTTTGAGACAGAGTGGTCTCCTGCAGGGTGCAGGGAAGAATACCTTCTTAGCATCTTTCCCTGCTCAAGTTTCTTCCCCTTTTCTCTGCCAGGCACCACCTGCTCCTAAAGTGCTGGGCGTTGCTGAGCCACTTCCAATTAACCCTCCTACTGCCAACACTCCACAGTCCCAGCCACTGGCCCCTCAAGCAAGCCAACCACAGCCGCAGCCTCCCCCACCACAGCCTCCAGCCCCACCACCTCAGGCCATCAGTCAAACACCTTTGCCTGTGCCCAGCAGCCTGCCCCAGGAAGGGACAAGTGAAGATGGCCGGAGAGATCTGACTCCCAACTCTTTGGGGAACAATAGCAGCAATAACCAGCCTGGAAGTAACCATCCAAATACGCCCACTGCGTCTGCCAGCACCATGCAGCCTGGGCAAGTGGACTCCTCTACCACGCCCAGCTCCAGCCTCCTTGGAGAGGGCCCAGGCCCAGGGATGCCAGGGAATGGGCAGGCAGGCCTGGGCCCCAGGAACACTGTGAACTCAGAAGGGCTCTCAAAGGAGCAGCTGGAGCACCGAGAGCGCTCTCTGCAGACCCTGAGAGACATTGAGCGTCTGCTGCTGCGCAGTGGGGAGGCTGAGCCCTTCCTGAAGTCCAGCCAAAATGCGGGTGAGGGGGGGACTGCCCCTCCCCCACAGGCTGCCCCTGCCCAGCCCCCTGCACCCCCTGCCAGCATGAAGAAGTATGAAGAGCCTCTGCAGTCCATGATCTCCCAGACCCAGAGCCTTGGTGGGCCCGGCCTGGAGCACGAGGTGCCCCACCACCCTAGCACTGACATGGGACAGCAGATGAACATGATGATGCAGCGGCTGAACCAGGACAGCCTGACACCAGAGCAAGTGGCCTGGAGGAAGTTGCAGGAAGAGTACTATGAGGAAAAGCGACGGAAAGAGGAGCAGATCAGCATCCACGGCCGGCCCATGCAGGAGATCATGATCCCGCAGTCAATGGGGAGCATGATGATGCGTGGGCCTCCACCACCCTACCACAGCAAGCCTGGAGAGCAGTGGCCACCGGGGATGGGCAGCCAGCTGCGGGGACCCATAGATGTGCAGGACCCTATGCAGCTGCGGGGAGGGCCACCCTTCCCCGGGCCGCGGTTCCCTGGGAATCAAATGCAGAGAGTCTCTGGCTTTGGAGGGATGCAGAACATGCCCTTGGATGCTCTTGGGCCCATGAATGCCATGCAGAGGCCAGTCAGGCCCGGCATGGGATGGAGCGATGATATGTCTCCTATGGGAGGCCCTGGGAACTTTCCGCAAGGCACCTTGCCCTACCCACCAGGGCAAGGGGACCCAGAAAGGTTTATGAATCCCCGTGCCAGAGAGGAGATCCTGCGGCATCAGCTGATGGAGAAACGCCCAGTGGCAATGCAGAGGCCCATGGGGATATCCAGCAACTCCATGAGCCAGGGCATGGAAATGGAGAGGATGATGCAGGCTCACAGGCAGATGGATCCATCCATGTTTGCTGGGCAGATAACGGGTGAGAGCCTGAGCAGTGCCCCAGTTGGAATGGATTTTGCAGGCACTCGGGGGATGCTGAGCCCCCCTATGAGTCAGTCAGGCCTTCGGGACATGGACACACCCATGGGCCCTGGCAACCTCAACATGAACATGAATGTCAATATGAACATGAATATGAACCTCAATGTCCAGATGACCCCACAGCAGCAGATGATGATGTCGCAGAAGATGAGGGGCCCCGAAATGATGGCCCACCAGGGCATGAACCCTGAGGAGCTGGCCAGGGTTAGGGCTCAGAATGGCAATGGCAGTGCAATGCTAACGGGACCCCAGAAAATGATGATTCCCTCCCCGTTCCCCAACCAAGGACAGCAAGGCTTCTCGACTGGGCAAGGGTCTTACCCCAACCTGCCCCAGGAGATGGGCAGTGGCTCAGACATGTTCAGCCCTGAGCAGGGCACCATGCCCGTTGGGAGCATCAGTGGCACCACCAGACTCAGCCACATTCCTCTGCCTCCGGCCTCCAATCCCACTCCCACACCAGGGGGAAACCTGGCCAACATGCACCCAGCACCTTCCCGGGGACTGGGCCGCCGGCCCTCTGACCTCACCATCAACATCAACCAGATGAATTCCCCCAGTATGGGTCACCTCAAGTCTCCCACCCTTAGCCAGGTGCATTCGCCACTGGTCACCTCCCCGTCTGCCAACCTCAAGTCCCCACAGACACCCTCACAGATGGTCAGCATGCCGCCTTCAAACCAGTCTGGACCCCTCAAGTCCCCCCAAGTGATGAGTTCCTCTCTCAGCGTCCGGTCTCCAACTGGCTCACCAAGCCGCCTGAAGTCCCCTTCTATGGCTGTTTCTTCCCCTGGTTGGGTGCCATCTCCCAAAGCCACCATGCCCAGCCCAGGAGTCAACCAGAGCAAGCAGACTCTCAGTATGAACTCATCTGCTTCCATCGGAGCACTGGATCAGGGTATGCTGGGTGTCTTGTATGCGAGTGCATGTCTGTGCTTAGTTTTGGTGAGTGTGTGGTCAGGGTTTCTCTTCCAGCCCACGAGCTCTCTCTGGAGCGGGAAGACACATGTTCCTGTGCCTGGCCCTGCATCTCACAGAGCAAGTACTTTTTCCCAGGACTCCAAACAGGGCCTTTTCAGGTAGATCTGTGACACAGGCAACAAACACTGTGTCTGTGCTGGGCAGTCAGGGGCAGGTTTAAGTGGAAGTCTGTCACTGCTCTGGAGCAGGGTCTCTGCATGAGCCTTCTCAGAGTCCCGAGAGTGCTGGACTGTGCCAGCTCTGTGCTTTGCAGCCTCCTCTGGTCACTGCTGTCAGATGGAGAGGACAGGGTTGCTCTCTGGTGGGAGCAAGCCACAGTGTGTGGACAATACTAAGTTGATCTCTCTCTTGCTTGCAGGTTCTCTCCCTTCTGGGCCTCGGAGCAGCTCTTCCGCACCAGCCAGTAACACCTCTAGCACCATGAATCCGAACATGCCTTTTACTTCCTCTCCAGATCCATCCCCTTCTCAGAACCCCCTCTCACTGATGATGTCCCAGATGTCCAAGTACGCCATGCCCAGCTCCACACCACTTTACCACAATGCCATCAAAACCATTGCCACCTCCGATGACGAGCTGCTGCCAGACAGGCCTATGCTCCCACCTGGAAGTATGTCAGGTATCTACTTCTGGAGGTGGGCTTGCGAGGGCTCAGACCGTCCTGTGGCTGCCAGTGGACCTGAGGCAGCAGGTGGAGGAGGCATTCTGATCTCCCCATGACTGCCCTGTCACATAGCTTAAATTTCCCCTTGTTTGTAACAGTCTGTGCACTTCCCTGCCCTCCGCCCAGGGTGCCCATCAGCTTTTGGCTTGGATGGAAGGACATGAACTGGTCTGGCTTGAGGAGTCTTCTTCCACAAGACCTAGAAGTCTTTTACCTTTACCCATGTAGATGTATTGGGCCTCAGTTTTCATGGCTCCTGGAGTTTTCTTGGGTCCAGGACTTGCAGGCAGAGGTCGGCTGCTTAGAGCCCTTGTGTTCCTATGCAGTGGGACAGGGATGCTCTAAATGGGCCTTGGGAGTCTGGTGTTTTGAGTGGAGCCCAAGTGCCTGCACAGGCAAGGCTGTGTTGTAGCACAGTTGTGATTTCAGTAGGCCAGATATGCTCCACTAGCTAGTGGCACTGGTGAGGACATCTAGGCAAATGAATGTTTTTTGTCACGTGGTGACCAGCCCAAAGGGGAATTCCAACATGCTCTACCACTTGATTTAGGGGTTCAAAGCTGTCTGATAAATATTTTTGGCAGTTTTGAAAATGAAAAATCAATTTTTTGACTCTTTCACTGCTGAGCAGTCACTTAGGTTGACTGCAGGCATGCAAATGCATTGACTGCCTCCACAGGCACTGATGGCTGCTCTGCTTTTCTGATGGGCACAGGCCTTCCCGCCCAGACAGCACCTGTGTTGGGCTGCTGACTCTTCTGCTTTTTTCCTCCTCACCACCCGAGGTTGTGTGGTCACTGGAGCTTGCTGCATGGTAAACCCTGTGGCAGGCAGTAGTGAAGGGTCACTCCTTGCTTCCTTTCAGGCAGCTGAGAGCCCTGCTGGGACCGTGGTGTAGGGCACACACCGAGCCAGCCAGGACTCTAAAATCAGGGGACTGTAAGGAACTACAGATCTAACATGGGACTGGATGAAGCTGGAAGAGCCTTCTGATGCTTTTGGGCTTGGGGAGCTGGAGTCTGGGGCACTTTTTCCCAATGTTGGTGCTTTGCAAGCCCATCTTGGAGCTGCTTACTGAGCATCATGCTCCATGCTCAGGGCATTCTGAGCAGGACTGCTTGGCAGGCTTTCAGGATGTGGATTTTGCAACCCTGAAGGGTCTGTGGGAAGGTCTTAACTCTTCTCTCTTTTTCCTGTCCTTAGGCGTGACGGGGAATCAGCCAAATCAACTGCACTTGAACTCTGTGGGGCCTGGATCCTCTCAGAGCCCCATGGGAATGAACCTGCCTGGTCAGCAGCCCCTTTCCCATGAACCGCCCCCCACCTCCATGATGTCCTCCCCAAACCCTCTGGGGTCCAACATTCCTATGCATCCGAGTGGGCCAGGGGTGGGCGTGCCCCCCCAGAACCCCATGATGCTGCCTCCGGGTCCCCAGGACTCGTTGAACCAGCAGTGTGGCCCTGTGCACAACAGTTCACAGATGATTCCTTCTAACCAGCTCGTGTTCCCCCGCATGCAGCAGCCCCACAATGCCATGCCATCTCCTGCCGGAGGCATGCCCATGGCCCCCAGTGCGGGAGGTGGCCCTGGGATGCAGCAGCATTACCCGCCAGGGATGCCCTTGCCGCCTGAGGACCTTCCCTCCCAGCAGCCTGGCCAGATGCCCCCTCAGCAGCACATGATGGGCAAGAACATCCCTCCTCGGATTGGTGACCCCTACCCACCCGTGCTTCCTGGGGTGGCGTCGGTGCTGAACGACCCCGAGCTCAGTGAGGTCATCCGCCCCACGCCCACGGGGATCCCGGAGTTTGACCTGTCCAGGATCATCCCGTCAGAGAAGCCAAGCAGCACCTTGCAGTATTTCCCCAAGAGCGACAGCCAGGCACCCAAATCTCAGCCTTCCAACCTCCACCTCATGAACCTACAGAACATGATGGCTGAGCAGCCCCCCGTGCGTCCAGGTATGAATGCTCCCAGCCTCCCTGGGCAGCAGGGCGTGCAGAGGGGACTCAGCATGCCCATGTGCCATCCTGGACAAGTGCCCATGCTGGGCAGGACAGGCATACCGCCCCAGCAAGGCATGATGGGCAACAGCATGCACCAGGGCATGATGTCTCCGCAGCAGAGCCTGATGGCCCAGCAGAATTTCATGCTGATGCAGGCCAAGCAGAGAAGCATGTCTGTGTCGGGGGAGATGTATGCCCAGACAGGACATATGATGTCACCTCAGGGCTCTCTCATGGGGCCCCCACCTCAGCAGAACCTCATGGTCACGCACCAGATGAGGCAGAGGAGTGTCTCCCTGGACAGCCAGATGAGTTACATCCCCGGACCTGGGAACATGGCGAACTTGCCTTTCTAACCCTGACTGGCGCTCAGGGCTGGGGAGGGGATGGGGCTGCCCCTACAAACATTTTTAAACCTTTCTGTGGGGGAGGGTTGGGGGCCAATGCCGGTGGAGGACACCACGTGGGATGCTTTTCATATAGGATTCGCCTCTACACAGCAAACCAGATGTGCAGTAAACTTGATGTGAATTGGGTTTCTTTTTCCTTTCTTTTTGGGGAAGGGGAGGGTGGAGAGGCTGGGAGTGGGGCTGTTGCTTTGAACCCTGTGTGGTGACCAGGGACATCCAGACCTTGTGGCAGTTTGTAAAGTTTTCATTTATGGTTTTTCTCTGTCAAGTGTTTTTCTTGCCCTTCTTCCCCCTCTATTTTTTTTCCCCTTCCTTTTTAAGCAACCAAAATGTGCAAGAGGGTTTTTGGAACTAGCTGTAAATAGGTCGCTGGGAAAGGCAAAAGTTGTGCTGGTTTTTAATTGTTCTGTATTTCTGTGTTTTAATCGAAGCCTCAAAACATGTTTTAAAAAAGAGAAAGAAAAAAAAAAACATGCTAAAGGCAACAGTATACAAGGATTGAAGACTCTCCTTGGGGGAGGCAGGAGGATCCCCAGGGTGCACAGGGTGTTGAGAGATCCCATTGTAGAGTGACTCTGTGTCAGACCTGTGTTGTTCATGCATCTGAATGGTTTTGCATGTGTGGGAGAGGGAGTGGTGCAGTGTCATGCAGATCTCAGGTCCCGTGGATACACGGATCCTATGCCGAGTACACAAACATAACCACTGACCAAGGGCCATTGCGGGAGCCAGAGCTGTAGCCCCAGTGAAATGCTGCTGGAGCGGTGCTCATCTGGCAGGGCAGAGGCCACAGCTTTACAGGATGCAGCTGTTGCTGCTCTCTGGAGAAGCTGCTGTGTCTGGGATGGGAAGGATGCTGGCCCTTCCGCTGGAGAAGCATCAAGAATCTGGGCTTCGCAGATGATAACCTGCTGGACCTGAGGATCTTGACCAGCCCTGTCACGTCTACTCCCTTCTCTTCCCTTCATGCTTTGTCCCCTGTAGGCAAGGTGTTATGGTGTGTAGGGACAGATGGGCTGTGAGCTGAGCAAGGTGATGCATTCCAGTGCTTCCAGGAGAGGCTTGCTGGCAACCCTGATCTTCTGCAGCCTTCCTACACCAGTCTATTACCCATCCATTACCCTTTGCCACTGTGTCACGCTCCCCCGCCATTGAACGCTCTCCTAGGTCTTCCTTGTGCTTGTCAGTCCTTCATCTCCAGAGTTTTGCAGGCAGTCTTCACTCCATCATAACCTGAGCTATTGGCGGCAACCCTGCCCTATGGCACAGGAGAGGTCCAGCTGTCGAAGAGGACCTGTCCCTGAGTGCAATACTCCACCTCAGCATTCATTGTCGGCAGCATGGCCATCCTGTGCTTCAGACAGAAGAGGCTGAAGTTGAGTTGCAATCTCTCATTCCTAGGCTGGCAAGAAGCATGCCATTTGGACAACTCTGGCTTTTCTGGATGAGCTTCGCCCTCTCCATCCTGTACTCCATAAGGTCTTCCTGCATGCAGCCCTGATGATCTTTCCCATGTTTTTTCACAGAGGGGAATGTGGCGTGATGCACACGCATTTCTGCACACATCACAGTCTCTCTGGATCTCTGTGGGGACTGCATTCCAGCATCCAGTGGTGAACCTGGGGCACACAATTGCTGGAGGAACACCACTTGGAGGATTATCTCAGCAGAGCCAGGCTTAACACACTACCTCTCTTATAACAGAGCTCACCTTTCCCAGCTTGCTATTGCAGGGAGGAGAGGGCTTCGGAAAGGGAGATTGCCAAGTACTGAGTGAACAGAAACACTTTTTATCATGTTGCAAGCTGTTTGGAAAGGCTGGTGGATGCTGAAATGTCAGCCTATCAGCTGTCTTGATCCAATCCGTGAGAAGCTGAAGTCATAAAGTCCAGTTAGGAATACATTGAAGCTTTGGGGCATTTTGTAGTGAACAGTGCTGGGTGAGAAGCATGGGTTTGGATCTGAGGAAGGCTCTTGCTCCAGTCTCCTGCTTTGTGGGGTTTGTTGTATACAATGTGAGCAAGTAACATTTTCTGAAATGGTTAAATGGGAACAATCACCAGAAATGCTCCTTCCTGCTTTGTCAGTTGGAGCAGAAGAGTGATCTTCAGCCCAGGCTTTGGAACTGACATGTTAGCTGGTTGGATTCTTGATCCTTTCGGTGTGTGTTTCATGCGGGAGGATGTGGCTCAAACAGATGTAGCTCTTTCTAAGCTTGACTCGCCTGAAAGGCTGTAGCTTCTCTTGGCTGCACTTCAGGGTGTTGGCTGCTGGTAGTTTCTCGTAAACATCCAAATACCAATTACAGTCCTAAACCTTGCTCATCACCCACCAGCAAGTCTCGGCTAATTTGAAGCCATAACATTTTCTATATGGAAGTTTTTTTGTTTGTCTGTAGATAGCTGTTGTTTTAGCCTGGTTAAGCTCTCCATGTGTTTGTACTTTCTCTGTTGTCCCTTTTGCCCAGCCCGACACAGAAGTTGCCTGGGGCTTGCAGTCCTCACTCTGTCAGCTGCGCATTGTCCCTGCATCAGCAGGAGCCCGCAGGCTGTGGCACGTGCCGTGCAGCATTCAGGAGACCAGTGCTGAGCGCTCACAGGGACATGGCAGTGCAATGCTATTTCTGCCTGGCGACAGGAGGAAGACCTGTCCTTCAGTGACAAATAAGAAGCTAAGCCTTTTTACTCAGCAGCCCTGGATACAAAAGGGAAATCCTGATGCTAGGTCAGAGCTGAGGATTCTGGAGCGGCAGTCGGTGCTCTTCTCCAAAATCCCACTGCCCTGGAGCCAGCCCTCCCCCTACCACTGTGATGGCTGAACAATGGGGAGAAGAAATGCTGCCTAACACCCCTGTGCCCTGGGCGCTGCTCCCAACCATGTCTGTGAACAGCAATGTGGCAGGAGTTCCTTTGGAGGCTCAGTGACAGCCAGTCCTTGTTAGACCCGGGCAAGGTTTGCCATCAGCTGGTTGCCCGCTGCCGTGACCGTGTGTCTAGTCTTGTGTCTTGTAGTTTATTGCTCGGCTCCTCACCTTGAGTTCTGTGTACTGACTCCACCTAATCACAGTAGAAGATTTGCCCATCTTTTAGCCATGACTTTGCCATGTTTTTCCAGCTCCAAAAAAGCGAATGCTGGGAAACTGCATCTTTCAGTATGTCAGATAATCACACACCTGGAATTAGCTTTCACATTGAGGTAAAGGTGACTGACCTGTTCTCTGTCATCCCATGGAGAAAGTTCCCCAGTCATTTTGTACCATTATATAAATATATATATAAATATAAATATATAAATACAATATGTGAAGACATCTTATTGGTTTTTATTTGAAACAATTTTTAGGCTTGTTTTTGGGTATCTGTGCTGCCTGTAATGTATTGACCTGTTTTATAGGTGCCTTTTTATTAAAAAGACAAATTTCAAGACCTGACCCTGTGCCTGTCTTTTTCCATGTGATTTTCCACAGGACTACAATGGAGACAGAGAGTGCAAGAGGTGCTGGGAGGGTTGTGTGGGCATTGGGGGAGCCCCTTCTCTACAGCACTCCCAGGCACACGTTCATTCATGCGTTCCCTTACTCACACTCACCCGTACACGCTCCACTGCCTGCCACGGCCCTGTGATCACTGTGTGTGTGTAGCAGGATGCTCTGCTGAAACACCCCAGCTCTGTCTCCTGGGAGACTCGGTTGCCCTGCAGGAGATGCAGAGCAGTGTGCTGATGTGAGAGTCATTGTGTTCCCATCTTTGGGGTTGCCTTCATCAGATACCAGGGCTTCCTCTGGTTTGTCTGCTGGAGCCTTGCTTGCAGAGCACAGTCCAGGACTGGAGGTGCAGAGGGTGTGCTGTGGATGGTGGTGACATTGCCTTCCCACACACCATCTCCCTATTCTCTGCAGGAGCCAGCTTGGAGCTCAGTCCCCCTTCCCAGTGGCCTGGGTGGGCAGAGTACACCTGCCTCACTTGGTAGCGGTGGGATAGGGGCTGAGCAGAGCTCCATAGGGGAGGCTGAAGGTCTGCCTGAGGGCTGCAGGGGTGGCTTCGGCAGCGTGAGTACTTAGCAGGGAAGCCCACTCTGGGGCAAGGTGTTGTCACAGCCATGACACGTCTCCTTGAGGAGACAGCAAGGGTTTCGCTGAGTGGAAAGCAGAACTTTCTTTGCGGTGAAGGAAAGTTCCTCTTGCTTTCTTCTTGTCGCCATTCAGCAGGCTGGCTGCAGGCAGCTGTGGGAGCAACAATGGCAGCTCTTTGGGGAAGGTCTGCCAGCTCTGAGCCAAGCCATTCCCAGGCTGTCGGAGCCAAATGTAGGTGCAAGGGCAGCTTCCCAGTCAGGTTAGCAGCTGCTGTAAAACTGGGGCAGGAGGTGCTGCAGTTCGTGGAAGAGGCTCTGTAAAGCAGAGAGGCAATGTAGGTCTGGACTGACTCTGAACACAGCAGAGCCTTCTGCGGCCCTGGTGAAGGGGAATCTGAGCAAGGTGCTCCTCTGAGCCCTTTGAGCAGAGCTTGTCAGAAAGGTGCCATCTGCCCGCTTAGTGCTCTCTAATGCGTCTCCTTTGAAGAAAGTGACATGGTTGCAGACAAATGCTTACAAGCACTATACATGAGAATATGGTGTTTTATTCAACTGTTTATTACAGCTTACCTCAAAACTTCCTAAGGGTTTGTACGTACCAGTGCTAAAAGCTATAGTAACGATAGATGGGTAATCTGTTCACTCTCATTTGCGTGCAGATTTTCTTTTTACTTTGTGACCACTGTAAGAATTTTACACTTTGACTATTATTTTTTTCAGTAACATTTTCATGTAGAAACACGGTTGTCACCATAACCTGCTGGGGAGGTGTTTACAATGCATCTGCAATGGGTTCGCTCACTGTTACAACGATGGAGAACACAAGTGCAGGCTTAAGAGACTTGCCCTTCTCTGCTGCATGTATGTGCTTGAACAACCACAATCACCATTACTTGAAAGTTTGATCTTTGAAGATGCGGTGCTGCAGGAAATGGTGGACTGCCTTATACAAGGTGAGTTTTCTCCTGAAGTCACAATGTGAGATCAAGCTATTGAGATCTCTGCCTGAGTCAGGTTGAGGTAATGTGACCCCTTCCATAATGGCTGGTCTTTTTAGCAGGGCCCTTGAGTACCGTGAAGTTCACCTGGGACCAAGCTCTCTGCTAGTGGGATGAACTTCAGAAGTAAGGTTAGCACAAAATTCCTGCTGCCACAAGAGAACTAACATTGTTTCAACATTGCTTAAAATGTGAGGTGAAGGGTAGAGCCAATTTTAAAGTGTGCTCGTGATGAGGGTCGTGCTCATGTGACATTGGTATGTATGGCTCTCCTACAGTTCAGGCCACAGCACTCTTTAGGAACAGAAATGTCATGGAGCAGTGTTGTGGGCCCGCTGCCACGTTAAACTGTGACAAGACCTCCTAGGCAGCAGCAGGCTGCCTTGGAGTCTGCTGGGGCTTCCCCGCACGCCAGTTTGCGGTGCAAGAATTAACAATGGGGAAAGCTGCTGCTCTTATTTTGAACCAAATTACCATCAAGCTGCCCTGATCTGAGCAGTTTCTGCATACTTGCAGTTCAGGGCAAGATCACCACTCAGGTTTGTCCTCTGTATACCTGGATGCACTTAATCTCTGAAAGCCCTGTAGATGCAGGTGGAGGAAAACTATCAGAAAGCATAGTGCAAAGCAAAATGCCGCATATCCTCTAGCCTTGCTAAAAACAAAGAGAAATTATGCAAATGAGCTCTTTCCCTTACTCTGGGGCAGTGGCTCTCAGAACCCACAAACAGCCATACAATTAGCTGCCAAAAAAACCCCACCGTTATATACCTTCAGCCTTACAAAGCTGTGTGGTTTCTCTCCCCTGTGTGCAGTCACAAGACAGAAGCCATCTCTTCAGATGGTGTTCTTCCTTAAAGGAAAACTTTTGCATAGTCAGGCATTCAGTTCAACAGCCACTCACAGGAGATCGTAACAGCAGTAAAACAGATCAAACGAGTGGGGAAGGATGCAACTGGTGCCAGGAAAGGAGTCTGTGACAGTCAAATCTTGCAGTCTGTGGGAGGACCTCCTGGCATGAGCTGTGTTGGGAAGATGAATGTGTTGTGGCTGGCTGGGGAGATGTCACACAGCAGGAGGACAATGTTGCAGTCAGAGAGTGTCCAGCACTCTATGCCCATGCTATCGGATTGAGCTCTGCAGCCCCCATCAGTCCTACCTGCATCTCTCCAGTTGCTATGAGTCCCACGGCTTCCTTCGGGCATGTGTGTACCAACCTGAGCTAGTGAAATGGAGACCTGCTTACTGACATGACTCATTTACTTGGCTGTCCTTTTTTCCTTGCCCCTGGCACCCCAGTCCCATGCCTGGCTTTGTCCACAAGATGCCTGCAGTCAGTTTTTCGAGGGAGAGGTGGGAATGTCAGGTTCAACCCACTCGAGTTCATCCAGCCCCACAAGAGTGACCATCAGACATCCAGCATTCACCAACAGCTGCCAGGTGGATCTCTACGAGAGCCAGGGAGAGCCAAGCAAGGTATCTCATGGGATTTGGGTGTTTGGTGGCTGGCTATTGGACCTGTTTCCTAAGGAGTGAAGAAAGTTGTGGGGATGCTTGTGAAACTTGTAACTGAGACCACAGCAAGTGTGCCACTAGGAAGGAAAGCCCCAGGCCAGTTCTGCCCTGCAGGCAGCCTCTCCCAGCTAGAAAGTGGAGATGGAGGTGGTGTTGTCAGACTCTATCCCGCTACCCTTCCTTGTCACCTCCAGAATCTCCTGCAGGGTCTCCTGGCTTATGCAGCCAAGCTCCTGCAGGATCCGGAAGAAGTCGTTACGGAACTTGACCCCAATAAAAGCGTAGAGGATGGGGTTGAGGCAGCAGTGTGTGAAGCCAATGGCCTCTGTCACCATGATAGCTGTGTCCAGCTGGTCTTCCAGGAGGCAGTTCTTGGTGAAGGCTTCTAGCTTGGTAAGTGTGTTCAGGAAGATGACGATGTGGTATGGGCTCCAGCAGAGGAGGAAGATACCTGTGACCAGGATGGCCACACGGACAGCTTTTTGCCTCTGCAGGCGCTGGGACTGACACAGTGCCCGGATGATGGCCATGTAGCAGTAACACATGACCAGCAGAGGCACAAAGAAGCCCACGGTGTGGTAGAGGAAGCGGGTTGCCAGCCATGCATTGTTTCCATCGATCCCAACCTCTGGAAAATAGCAAATGCTGCGGTTGCTGTCGTCTGTCCAGACTTCCATGAAGATGAGATCGGGTGAAGTCAGAAGCAGTGAGCAGAGCCAGACAGCCATGCAGGTGAGGTGGATGGAGCGAGCTCTGCGTTTGCGGTAGGTGTGGATTGCATAGACAATGGCCAGGTAACGGTCCACCGCGATGCACCCCAACAGCATGCTACTGCAGTAGAAATTGATCTTGTGGACCGCACTGAGAATCTTGCAGAGGAACTTCCCAAATACCCACCCAGCCAAGCTCTCCACCACACTGAATGGGAAGGTGAGCAACAGTGCCAGGTTGGCCAGCGTGAGGTGGAAAAGGAAGTTTTCTGTGGTGGTGCGAGACCGCTTGAACCTCTCTAAAATGACCAGGACCAGGGCATTGCCCACAGTCCCCAACACAAACATCAGCAGATAGATGAGGGGCATGAAGACTTTTCTGAAGGGGTCTCCCTTGTTGCCAACCACAGATGAGGCTGGGTTGAAGCAAAAGTACCCCTCCAAAGAAGGGGTGGTGTTCTCGGCTTCGTAGTAACCGCTCAGCTCCACCTGGCTCTGGGGAACAGAGAGAGTCTTGTTAATGGAGGGGAGTTCCTGAACACAAGAAACCAGTCCCTCAGCTGCACCTGGCAGACCTAGAGCAGAGCACCCCCATGTGCTGCAGCCCACCTGCCTCAGGAGGAGCTGCTGTCTGCAGTGTGATGACCCTTGGAGGCCCCTCCACTGCCAGGAGGTGCAGCAGCAGGTAGAGAGGGTTTTCTCCATCTGTGACAGCGAGAGCTGCTCAGTCTGTAATCTTTAACTGGAGTATTTGGGGATGTTTTGGTGTCCAGTCAGATGATCAATTTCATCTTCTGGTTCTTGCCAAGTTACCTGCTAGTGAATTTTGCTTTCTCACATAGAATGGAACCCTCGTTTACTAGCTTCCCCAATTTTTCCCACCCATTTCTGACATGGACCACTCCTATCCTGCCTGCTGCCTGCTGTCAGGTATAAAGATGGTAGGATTCACCACACAGCACATCGGTACCTCAAATTCTGTGCAGTGAACCTGTCCCCTTCTTCTCCTCCTTAGAGGCCTGAGAGCTGCCTACGACAGAGCAAGGTGAGGTGGGGACAGCAGCAGCTGTCCTTTGAGATCACTTTCCACACGCTCGGAGGAAGGTGTGGGGCAGGCGTTCAACACAATGGGAGGAAAGCCTCTGAGGCGCTATGGTGCCATAGCTATAGGAATAGATGATGGAGAGAGAGATCTGTTCTGTTGATAAACCTTTCAGTTCTGAATTAATTGCAGTCAGAGCAGGAAAGGGAAGGGAAAACACCACTTGGACCCCAGGCTGACACCCAGTAAGGGAAGTGCAATAGAGCTGCTGCAGATGTGATTCGCCCTTGGCTTGCTGTATCTTCTTGACCAGCCTGTGTTCGGGTTGAGGCTGTGGGCAAGTCTCGAGTGCTGGGAAACTGGAATTCTGCTCAGGACGAGCTCCCTGGATGGTAGTCAGGCTCCAGCTGGCCTTGCACAAAAAGAGAGGTGGAGGAGGCTGGTGGCAAACTGAAAGTTAGTGACAACTGGGAAGAGCTCAGCAGCAGTCACCCTGAGGTCCCCCACCTACACCCTCTCTGGAGACCTGGGCTGAGACTTCAGTGTTGACCACAGCGGAAGTCTCTGCTCATGCTTTCGTACCTTTCACTGCCAGCTGCAGCCGTTTGCACCTGCTGCTACTTCCCTCATCAGCCAAAGTTCCTGTCTAAAAATACCAGCCCTGCTTTACACAGTTTTAGACCTGATTTGGGGGATTTTTGCTCACCCAATGGGCTACTAAGCAAAATTGCTGTGACCAGCCTGGAGTCTTGCATTGTGCCTAGCCAGGGAAGGGTGATTTATGTTTCTTTTCTCTCAGGCAGCTTTCTCTGGGTAATGCACTGGGTGCCTCTGCACATGACTGTGGGGGGTAAAGAGGTCACTTGGCAGCAGCAGGGCTCATCTAAACTGCTCTGCAGATGAAACCATGTGCATGGTTCCAAGAGGAGCCCAGGCATGCTGATGGAGCAGAAGCCCATGGAGCATTACCAAACACGTAGAGCAGACAGCTGGCACAGGCAGTCCCCAAGCAGTGGACGGTAGGAGGGTGAATGAGTCCTTGGGAAAAGTGTAGAATAACCCTGCCCGGCTCTTGCTAATGTAACTGTGGGGCTGCAAGCCTTCGGTGAGAAGCATTTTGTATTACCAAAGAACTTTTATTTTTCTGGTTTAGGGTATGATTTTGGAGACCAGCGATTGCTGCTCAAGACAAAAGCCTTAAGAAATCCCTCCCAGTTATTTTTCTCCACAGCTTGAAAGTATTTCCTGCCTATTCTGTACCTAGACCTTTCATCAGGAGTTACCAACACGCATAGGAATCTGTGATGTGTTGGCCAGGGCCAGATCCTTGAACCTCTCTGAGAAAAACAAAACCAACCTAAAAACCTTTGCGATTTGGTGCAGTGACCAAACCAGGCTGCTCAGGCTGCGCAGGTGACTGTGCTGAAAACCCCAAACAGATTGTATGTTGGAATGGGAAATTTCACTGGGAAGAGGTTGGACAATTCCAGCTTTGAAGGGAAAAATTAAATGATGGAAAATGGCTGGGTTTGCTGGCTGGAATGTCAGTCCTCCCTTGGAGCCATGCCAGCACCATCGATGGCAGTGGATCGGCAGCTTGGGCAGCGTTCAGTGGCTTTGGCTGCTGACCAGTTTGCAGCATCGTCTTGCATTTGGAGCCGGAAGTGCAGAGGCTGAGTGCCACTATCAGACACCATCTGATTGCTGATGGGGAGCAGGTAGGGAGGGCTCTTACTGTAAACCACTCGCTGTGGGTAGGGGAACTGTGTGCAGATCTGTGTTTGAGTTGTCCTCTCCTGCATCTCTGAGCAGAGCAGCACATGTGGGTAGGAGCAGACAGAGATGAGTTGGAGACAAATAAAAGAGGGTGAAAAATCAGAATCTGGGCTGAAACAGGAACAGCAGGGACCAGAGCTGCAGGAGATGCACTGAATATGACAAGCTGAGGCTTCTGGGGGCTCTGCTGCAATTCTCATTTCTAGGACTGGAAGTGGGTGACTGCCTGATATGGGATGGGATAAGTCAACAGTGTGCATGCAGAGGGACCTTTGTATAGGTCTCCTGCAAGACAATTGCAGCAGATTTGGGGGTGGGAGAAAATGTGGTGTCTCTTTCTGTGATAGAGCAGTCAAGCGCGTGCCTGGGAAGGCCATTCCTGTGTGCTTTTTGTTCAGGGATCTCTTTACCCCTATAACCTGCATCTCACAGTTATTCTGGTCTCTGTGTGTCAGCTGTTTTTCTCAGTTCCCCACAGTCCCTTTTTGTCAGCGACCAAAACATTTGGCTGCAGAAGTGAAGCAACTTGTGCACTGTTACGGATTTTCCATGTGAATCATTCCCTTCTAGTTGATGCCAGGGCTGGGAGCAGCACATTTCATTCCCAAAACCTTAAAACTGTAATTGCCCACATCAGTACGATTTACTGACAGAGCTTCTGCTCATGACTTCTCCAGGGGCTGAACCAGGGAAATCCAGGGATAAGACCAAGGCCTGTGGAAATACTCTGTTACTGTAGTGTAGGTGCCATTACGCTCTTGTTGGTCCCATTGCAATGAAAAGTGGCCTGAGGAACCTCAGGAAACCTGGTGTAGATCTCAGTGGTTCTTCTGCAACTGTGTTTTTGGTTGTCTAGTCTGCAGCTGAGGAAGGTTAGCAGGCAAAGCATTTTTGCTATGGAGAAATGGGGTTATCATTTTGGGCATGGTACTTTTCCACAAGGTTACAGAGTCAAATGGTCTCATATGGTATCAATATTTAGGTGAGGCTCTCACTGTATTCACTGCATGATACTGAGATAGATGCCTTTTTGGTGCAAAAGTTCTCATCATTTTTCCTTCCATAATTGCTCAATTGATCAAACAATCCTCTCTGCACAAGGCAGAGTTTGTGTTGCCACTTTGACAAGACACTTTGGAGGCCTTTTTTTTCAAATCTCTGTGGGTAGATTGCTGCTACAAGCACCGAGTAGAAGTAAAGCAACATATGGCACCACCAAAGCAAATGCAGTGATGCTCACGTGATATCTGCGGCCTCCCTGTTCCAGGGAGGGAGCCAAATCTGGGAAGCTGCCAGGAGACAGAGGTGGGAAACAACATACATCAAACTCCCAACTGCAGAAGTCTGAGAAAAGATGTAAAACTCTTCCTGCTGTGCCACCTGACTGTGGGCGTTTAGTCCTAAAATCAGCTGGNCACATAGGGTCTCCTTTATGATGTAAAATAATTCACAGCAGAGATAAAATCACTAAGCTAAGGATTATGGAAAGTTTTGTATGCAAAGAAAAGGAGGTGAAAAAGGCTTGAGTTTGGTTTTAACCTCTCAGGAAATTTTAGCGCTGCCACTGAACTTCAACAGAGGCCAGGGAAAGAAGTGTCTTCTCCAAAAAATTTTAAATGAATGACCACTATTTGCAAAGGATTTTTATACTGGATGAATCAGAAAAGATATAAGGAGGGTAGGGCTTGCTCCCCCATCTCATTGCTTTTCCCTGGTGTGTAGGAAAAAAGGAGGAACAGAAAATTTGGTAACAATCGAATCCAACATTTCTCTTTTTGGAATAACTAATCCTGAGGCCTGCTGCAGAGAGCCACTATAGTAAAAAATAAATTCTGAGATGCAATACTTGAAAACCAAGGTAATGATAATGCTGCTGTGTACTTCCCGTTGGATAGAACTACATACTCTAAAAGGTGCAGCTGCTCTTTTTCACTTGTAAATGCTGGCAAGAGAACTATGAGGTAGAATACCTAGTGTCATCACTCCCTGTTAGAAGAAGTACTTGCAATTTATCTTCCATTCCTTAAAATTCCCCTCTTGTAAATACACTGCATAGTCCCCTTTCAGCAGAGTCTATGGCAGCTTGTATGTGGAGAAAGCAAGCAGGACGGTCATGTCAAGGATTTTCACACATGGAGAGAGAAGACTGGGTTTGCTGGGGTATCCCAGTTGTGTGAGGAGACCAGATAAGGTGTACAGGGCTTTGCACACTGTGTACACAGTCATTTATACCACCAAAGGCTGGTGCAAAAGGTGCCTGGCTCAGAATAAGTGTTTTACGCCCACATTGTGCTAATGGCTGTGCAGACAGCAGGGAGCAGAGGCTGGGACAGGCTGACAGCACAGGATGGGACTGCTGGAGCCCCGCTCTCCAGGTGAGTCACCTGGCCCTTTGCAGAGACTCTGGTCTGTGTCCTCGCGCAAGGACAGTACTCGGGCTTAGTGCTTGCCCAGCACATCTGCGCACAAGGTCCCGGTAGCTAGGCAGCTTTCCCTAACAGAATACTCAGCGCCCCTGGATCACAGTGGCTGCAGCCACACTATGCCGGCTCTCTGCAAGCAACAGCATTGTGCTTGTGGTCTAGTCTGGACTTAAGGGATGCAAGGGCTCATTACGTTGGCATAAGAAATGGCTCAAGCTCTGCCTCTGCCAACAGGAGGGTGAGGAGATGGACAGCCAGAAACCTGGCCTTTCAGCCCACCCCAGCTCTACCTGCCATCCCTGTTATCAAGCAAAGCCAGGCCCAACTCACCAAGTCATAGGTCTCCGATGAGTAGCTCACAGGCCCCATGGTTTGAGGGGCAGGATCCGTCTGTCCTCCAGAAGTTTCTACAAAAGTTCTTTTCTGGGGTGGAGTTAATCATTTAAGTGAGTAGGGAGGGACACAGAATGTAACAATAGAGTATTTGCAAGGCAAATGAGCTCCAGGCATAGAGCGACCTGATTGATGTAAAGATTAGCATCTAGCTTTATCGTCTTTTTACTAGTGCTGTAAGTTGATTTTTAAAGTACAGTTTGAAGAATCCATATTCCTTTCGTCTGTACCACAGAAGATCCAGAACATCCTTAGGTCTTCCCAGGAAACCTTCAGGGCTCTTGCCCACAGCCGTCCTTGTTCCAGGTGGTCCGAAAGGCTTTGAAAAGTTCTGTGCCAAGGACCACCCTCACCAGAAACCTCCTGTATCCAGGCACTTCTCTGGAGCTGTGCAGGACTTTGAAGCATGGGTATGGTCTGTATGATCAACGCCCTCTGCCTTGGGGTCCTCCTGGCTGCTTTAGCCCCAGTGACTTGTGGTTGTCTTCTGCGCCTTCTCCTGCTGCTTCGCCCCTCGTCTGGGCTTGGGGGAGTGTGAGGTGGTTTGCACAGGAAAGCAAAGCCTTGGCAGCCACTCTGCAAGTCTAGAGCAGGGCTAGCACGGGCTGGGCAGCTTGATTTCACAAGGGTAACAAAGGAGAATTAAGATGGGAAATCAAGATTTTCTCTGCTCGGGGAAATGGGCATTTTGTTCAGTGATGTCACAGCATCAGACTCACACTGAGAATGCCCTGGTCTGGGTCAGCAGAGTAGGATGGCATTTCATCTGGCATTTTGGCAGAACGCTTTTCCTGTGCGAGGAGCTGAGGTGGTTTGACAAGCACAGTTCTTGTCCTCCTCTTGTCTAGGCACAGCTGCACCAAGGCCGCCTCTCTACCAGCAAAGACTCTGGTGGGACTTTGGACTGGTGAAGAAGGAGGTGGTGTTATTCTCGTGGGCACTGCTGGGTTACAACCACTCCTCCTGCTTCTTAGATCCCGACTTGTTGGGCACCTGCTGCCCTGAGGATGTCGCTGTCCTCCCCTGCCGTGAGAACCTTTGTGTGCACCTGCATGTGCTCATCAGCCTCTGGGCACTCTTTCTCCTGAAAGTGAGAGGACGGAGAGCAGCAAAACCGGAGGGAGGCCACAGGGAGCTCGCACTGTGCCTCACTCACATCCCCCACCTCACAGGGACAACACAGACTGAGCAAGCCCCGTCCTGAAGCCCTGTGCTGCAAGGGCTGCGGGGTAACGGGAGGAGCGGGGTACCACGGAGCCCGGGAGACTGAGAGGTCAGGAAGGATGTTCTCAATCAGCCAGAACTGGAGGGTGGAGCCCGTGCCTTTTGCTGCTGAGGGTGGAAAAACAACCATCTAGAGACAGCTGTAGATGAGAGGAACTAGATAAAACCAGGAATGTCCTTGTCCTTTTGCATGTATTTTGGAAAAACATTTGAAGAAAAAATTGTCTGCAAAGCAGTTTTGGAACTACCAGGTGTTTTAAGTGCTAGTGTTTACATTCCCAGTGTGTCCGGTTTGCCAAAAACCATGCCTAAATAACAGCTGTCTAAAAAAGAAGTGCAAATTCCCAGCCTGTCACGAGCGGTGGTTACGACTCCTACAGGCTGTGGCTCAGTCTTTTATTCTTATGTTTGTGTTGGCTCTGTTTTAATGACTACATAGCGAAGCCCCGTTAAGCTTCCAGTCGTTTTCTAGCGAAGCAGGGTTCAAAGGGAAGGGCCAGCACCCAGGGACCAGCCCAGGCCGAGGGACGAGGGAACGGGACGAGGGGCGAGCCCGACGAGCGCGGTCACGTGCGCACCGCACGCTGGGTGTGGCGTGACGCGTGGCGCACACCGAACGTACGTACGTACGTACGTGGTGCGTGCGGACCGGGGTGGTGCCGCCTGCCGGGAGGGGGAGGGCGCACGGGAGGAAGGAGGAAGCCGCCATCTTGGAGCGTCGAGTCGCCATAACAAGGCACCGGGGGAGCGAGAGGATTTTGTACCTGGGCGAGGGGGAGCGCGGCTGGTGGCGGTGAGGACGGGCCAGGGTGGGCACGGCTCTATGGGAGCAGAGCGAGGGGGCCGCTGCCGGCGNTGAGCAACTCGAGGGCTCTCTTTGTGCCGGGCCCAGCCGAAGGGGAAGGGAAAGGTCCGGAGCTGCTGCCCCGGCCGCCCGCCCGCGCCCGGAGAGCGCAGATAGGGGACGGAGGCCCTTTTTTCTTCAGTTTGTCAGTTTGCGAAATGGTGGCGTCTCTTTTATCGGAACGGGGAGATTTGTTGGGTTCCGTGAGGCTGTGCATTATTTTTAATCTCTGTTCTTCTAAAGGATAGTTACGAGCGCGAGGGCATAAGGGGCTGAGAGGTTTCATTTCCTACACTATTGGAGAACTTCTCGCCGTTGGTACACGGGTCTCATTGGCGTCTCTGGTTACCTTCGTGACTCGTCTGGTTTTTACGAAGTTAATGGCCAGGAGAAATATCTCTTCGAAGGTGCCTTGAAAGTTAACTAGCAGAAAATCCTAGTATCGCAAACTTTAAAATTCTGCTGTGAAGCTAGAATTGCAACACTTGAAAACAGCTGGGAAGTCTGAATTCCTTTTCCACTCTCTTGAAATGCTCTTCAGTGTGCCTTTTTATTCACTGGGAAAACATGCGTTTTGTTGTGAATGCTGAGGTTAGGAAGCAGTAGTCTGCTGGTTTTTCCTTTGTGTTTTCCCAAGATGCAGATGCTTCATGGTGAGAAAGCACAGGCAAGCTTACTTTTTGTTCCAGAAGATTTTGGACTAGGGACGTTTTGTCTTCCTGGTACCATCATAAGGAGTCTTTAGCTGTGGTCCGTGCTTGCTTTATGTAAGGGGCAGACTTTGTATTGTCTTTCCACAGTTTTGCAACCTTTCTGTTGCATACAGAGTCAATATTAAGTCATGTGTATGAAATGTTGTCTTCTGAGCACAACATAAGTTGTCGCTAACAGCCGGAAGGTAAGGTCACAAGCAGGAAGCTGGATAACCAGCAGCGTTACTGCCTCAGTTCAAGCTCAGTCACTTGGACTCAAAGAGGCAGCTGCTCTCAGTTCAGCGTAATGGTGGTGTTTGGTCACTGTTCTGAATAGCCTTAAATCAATACCCGGTTGAAAACTGGGGATAAGCTGGTTGAGCTAGCATTTTGGGTTGGAGGAGGGTAAGCTGTTGGTTTGGGTTTACGTAATTTATATTTCCCTTTCAAACTGAACAGGGCGATCAGAGTAGTGTAAGGGTTTTGTCATTTCTAACTGGAATGTCCACTTGATATTGTAGTCTTGCCTCCTCTCATAAACCTATGCATAACATTATTGCTCAGCGTTTTAGGGCTGGTTGTCGGCATCCCGGAAGTGGGTGAATTTGTGGGGGAATTGAAGAGCCATCAAAGCGATTGATACACTTGATGGTTACTTTATGGGAGGGCGCAGGTAGTGGGAGGTCGCTGAAAGTACAAATGTTTAGGAGGTTTTCTTTGGTGGCTGAAGATGTTAGGCAAAACTTTATAGAAAGGGAAAAAAGGTTTGATGTGTGTCTTTATCACTGAGGAAAGAAAAAAAGCAAGTACTGTTGTTGCACAGTGCCTGGGAAGAAATTTTTCTTAAAATACAAAAGTAAAGTGATGTGATCTACGTAGACAAAAATCCACATACTAATTGTTATTGTCTGCTTCTCTTTCAGATTGAAGCAAGTGAATTCTGATATAACTCAACTTCAATAGAGGGCTTTTTTTAAAAAAAAGTTGTTCCACAGTGCATCAGAGCAAGTTACTGCTTTACTTTTGAGTGACTTACAGGTGCTTGCCTGCATTGCAATAAAGGACTCATATATTGAGCAAGACTTATTTATCTCTTCATTTTGGAGAGTCTAATAAACTGTTATTACAGTTTCTGTACTGACTTTCAAAGTTTTGACGTCTAAAAAGACATCTTTAAAGATAAAAGCATGAGCACGGCCAGAACAGAGAACCCTGTTATAATGGGTCTATCCAGTCAGAATGGGCAGTTGAGAGGCCCTGTAAAACCCAGCGGGGGCCCAGGAGGTGGAGGCACACAAACTCAGCAACAGATGAACCAGCTGAAAAATGCCAACACAATCAATAATGGCACTCAACAGCAAGCACAGAGTATGACCACCGCTATTAAGTAAGTGTTTGTATCGGCTGCCACAAAAGGAATGTTTAAAAGTCACGTATGGGAAAACATTCTTGGGTTCCCATTTGGAAAATGTTGTCTTCTGTTGTTTTGTGACATGGATGGTTAGAAGTGTCCTGTGATGTACATTACGAAAAAAAGCTGTATTTCCACGTACAAGCTTCTCTGCAACAGTGATTGTTGTGAAAATCCAGGTTGATGCTGTGCTTTTCTGAGTGTGAGCCACTGTCAGAGGCAGCCCACTGAGCATTAGAATCCTGTGGTTTTTGCTTGTTGCAAGTGGTGCAAGAGGGAAGTAGAGGAGTGGGAAGGAACTGAATTGACATTTAAGACTGAAGAGGAAATGCCACCTGGTCTCAGTCTAGTTGTGTATGCTTTTCAGTTTGTTGCAGTTCTTTCTCATGGTGGGAAATGCTTTAAAGTCAGTTGTCTTTTGTCATTGATCTGAAATAGTAGCACCTGATTTCCTCATTGTAATGCTCTGGCTTTAATTCAACAAAGCCTGAGCTGAGAGGCTACAGTCCCACTGTGTTACCCTGCTCCCATCCAGCTAGTTTTGGAAGTGTGCTCGTTGGAATTTCTGGAAGATGTAAAATACTTGGACGGTATGGTAGTGTGTTGCTTTTTTTTTTCTTCCGTGGATCCTCCTCCCCCTGGACAGCATTGGCTTTTATTTTGTTAATTATTTGCGAAGGAAATGTCAGCTGTCCTCGGAGAGAGTGTGATGGAACCCTCAGGTTCTTAAAATCTGCCTGACTTGCCCCCTCCCCCCCTTTTTTTTAATGTATTACATGGTTACTCTTATCAATGTCATGAATTAAACTCATCAAAATTCACACATAACTTCCTGGGGCTGGTGAAGAGAAGGACTTGCTCTCCGCTCTACAGTGGCTTTCAAGAGAGGATGGGTATCTAAATCTCACTGAGAGCAAATGGCGTTTGCTCAACAAGTGGAGTGATTACTTACCTAATTTTTTCACCAGAAGTTTTTTTTTTTACCTTTTCACATTACTTGGAGATTAAGGATGGATGTTCCCTGGACAAGAGGTTTTTTCTTATAAGTCATGAAATATTCTTGTGTGGGTTTATTATAGCCAGTTTCTGTTATGTGACTAAGTCAATGGTCAGTTTTACATCTGTTCTGCTGTTTGATTCAGTGCCCTAAAAATGGGGCTTGAATCATGACTGGATGAAGATTTCACAAATTTGTTTAGCAGACAGCTGATTTTGTCTGTTTACAGTTTTTTGCCTGTTAAATCCTGCTTAGCTCAGAAAAGACTTGAGCTCGTATGTGTAGGTGCTTTTAGCTTTGAGGAGGTGAAAATATTACGTGTTCATCACTATATCTAAGAAAATAAAATGCAAAATCAAAATACTAATTATTTTAAAATCCGTTTTCATTTTATTTTGCTATAGACCTGGTGATGACTGGAAGAAGACTTTAAAACTCCCTCCAAAGGATTTGAGAATCAAAACTTCGGTAAGGCTGACTGAATTGTAGGAATAAATATTACATAAAACTTGTGGGAGAGCTTGCAGTGGTAAAATACTTGTCTTGAGCAAACACTAAAAAGTAGTTCAGCTCTTACTGTTTTAAACGAAGAATTAATGTGTTCTCCCAACTGCTTGTGAGCAATGCTTCTCTTGGAAAGCTCAAAAATTGAGTTCACCATGGATTTCTTAACTGCATTGGTATTACAGCATGACACAGGCAGCATCTGTGCCATGCAAGGCAGATGGGAAGGTGTCACCGTATACACTCAGGAGCTGTGTTTGACTCTGAGAAAGCGAGTGTTTCCTTTGCCACTGTAGGATGTTGCACGGGTTGGTAGGAATTCTTAGTATAGTAATTTGTGGTCTTCTTGTACAGGCTGTTTCAAACCAATCTACAGCTGCAGGTTGTATGACGTAATCTTATGGATGTGCTTTATTTTTTGATTGTTTGTTCAGGACGTGACCTCCACAAAAGGAAATGAGTTTGAAGATTACTGTTTGAAACGGGAGTTGCTGATGGGAATTTTTGAAATGGGCTGGGAAAAACCATCTCCTATTCAGGTTGTTTGCAAACAGACTGCTTAGATGCTGCTTTTAACTTCTGTAAATGTATTGACATTCTTACGCCTAAATGTCTGATACTTATGCCATCATTGGGGAAAACTGAAGCTATGAACGAAAGAACGTGGTGTCCCTTGGGAAAGGCAAGAATTTCTAACCCCCAACTAAATCACTAAGTCATTCAATGAGTGAGTTAGTGATGGGACTGCCTTTCACTTTGGAGAAGTTAACTTGGATTTTCCTTTTCATGCTGGAGCTGTTAATTTGTTAATTCTCTGTTCAGTACTGTCTTCCACATAAGTAGTCCCAGGGGTCTGTTCTATTAAATTTTCCAGAAAACTGAGTTACCATTGGCTATGTACCTTTAGTTGTTAAAAATATAATTCTGGCTTTATCACAGTGCTGGCTCTTTTTATTGTAATCTTGTGGAAGAAGAGTAATGGAGATTGTGGGAGAGAGATTAATATCTTACCAAGTTTACTTTTCTGTACCTCCATCTTTCTTTTACTTCTAAGGCTTGTTCTATTAAGAACTGTTCATGTGTAAACTTAAGGGAGGGAGGGTGGAAGGTTGAACTCTCTTTTAATTGGTCTTTCAAGTTTTATCACTGACACAGCTCTGCCACCTTGTCTCTTCAAGGCATGAGAAAACTATGGCTTGCTTTGTTTATAAACAGATTCACATGATGCCACCTTTCCAAAAGCCTGAAATTTCTTTAGATGTTGCTGAAAAAGGCAGTAAAATTAAAAATACACGGGGCCTGTGTTTGGATAGCTGAAGATTGTATGAGAAGTATATCACAGAAATATGGAGGTTGGAATCACGTGGGCTGAGGTGGTTCTGATGTTAAGATGTAGGTGGGAATCTTTTTCTGTAGGAGGAGTTTGCTAGTGACTGTCATTGTCTCTTTGCTTATTTTTTTCCCAATTTTTCACTTTTTTCCTAATGTGTTAGTATGGGTTTACCTGTGGTACCTGATCCCTTTCTTATAATCAGGCAAGATAAGGACTTCGAAGTGGAATGTGTTGGGGAACTCTTTACCAATGGGCTTAACTTCTTTCTGTTGTGAGTCTGTCATGCTTGTAGTTGCAGGATAGTAATAATAGTAATGGTCATGAAACGGTCAAATTTCATGTGATACTGTTAGTGAGGGGAGTTAAATTTGGTCAGCCTCTTCAGTGAAGCATGGCTTATGATTAACTGCTCATGCACTGTCTGTCCTTGCATTTCAGGAGGAGAGCATCCCCATTGCTTTATCTGGTAGGGATATCTTGGCTAGAGCAAAAAATGGAACAGGCAAGAGTGGAGCCTACCTCATTCCTTTACTTGAACGGCTAGACTTAAAGAAGGACAATATACAAGGTCAGTTGAGGTGGATCTCACTCAGCTGCAGCCAGGTAATGGTGTCAGTCGCTACATAAGAGACTTGAATCTAAAACTGGTTAATGAAGTTGGGCAGTGTAGGTTATCTGCTTGTACTTCCAGAGAAAGCTCACGGGGAGTGGTGGAGGGGAGGTGGAATTTGCAAAGTCCCGCAGTTGCTTTCAAAAGCTTTAAATGGAAGAAGGCTTGTACACTTTTCTGTCCTGCCCTGGAAAGTGGGTGTGGAGTAATAAGCAAGCGTACTGGCTGGGATAGTTGTGCAAAGGGACCATCAAGGGCTGGAGAATCCTTGCATGGAATTTGCCTTGTCCTAGGTCTTGCTAGGATACCCAGAGGGGAATTCCTAAACTGTGCTTTTCATTATTTTACTTTATGAAGTCTCTGTCTCCTCTGAGGATGAGTATTTAAGATAGAGTGTTACTAGTAACTCACAGTGGTGTTTTTAACTTTTAGCAATGGTGATTGTTCCCACTCGTGAACTAGCCCTGCAGGTCAGTCAAATCTGTATCCAAGTCAGCAAACACATGGGAGGTGCCAAAGTGATGGCAACAACGGGAGGAACCAATTTGCGAGATGACATAATGAGACTTGATGATACAGGTCAGAGCACTTTTGCTACACTGGGGTTGCTGTTTCTTTGTGGCTTTTACAATGTGGTCAAATGTGGTCATGGAATTTCTGCTTGTTACTGTTTGCCTGTTACAGAACAGACTACAATGTCTTGTTTGCTGTTCGTATACTGTTGTCATTCTTTCAAAGTGTTCATATGAAACGCGGCCATGAATGCTGGAAGAAAACGCAGTGTTAATCACCTTAACCTTGTGGGGTTTTTGTGTTTCTCTCTTTTTTTTTTTTTTTCTCTCTTCTAACCTTACAGTGCATGTGGTGATAGCTACCCCTGGGAGAATTCTCGATCTCATCAAGAAAGGAGTAGCAAAAGTTGAGCATGTCCAGATGATAGTATTGGATGAGGCAAGTTGCTTATGTTAAATGTTCTGGGATTTTAACACCAAGTTAAAGGAATTATATGTCTCAGTGAGTGTCCTTTCGGTGCACAGCAATGATTCAAACTTGCTTAGAGACACTGTAAGGTCTCCTCCATTTCTCAGTATTTTTGAGAAACTATTTTGACAGTAGGATTTTTTTGCATGTACATCTTTTAAGAAAACAACCTAGGAAGATTTGCCTTTCCTGTCTTTGCTGATGCTGAAGAATAGAGTAACAGTCTGTTCTGCAACAAAGGAATGCATTTCATTTTTCTCTGTTTATAATGAGTCAGCTGTGCTTACCACGTAATTGTGTATAAAATTGATTTATGAACATCCAGTACAGTCTTCTGAGAGAGAGAGAGAATATAGTTGTGTGAAAGCTTTTGGATGACTCTGGTAGGAACCCTGGTAACTGGTTTTTTTCCTTCCCCTATATGTGGAGCTACCGAAAGACTGAAATCTTACACTGTTATTTTAACTTGCTGTTTGTTACTTCTGTTGTTACAGGCAGATAAGTTGCTGTCTCAGGATTTTGTTCAAATAATGGAAGACATTATTCTCACGCTACCTAAAAACAGACAGATTTTGCTCTACTCAGCCACTTTTCCTTTGAGCGTGCAGAAGTTCATGGTGAGTGGAGATGTATCCACGTAGGTATGGTGATGGTGGTGACATTGCGCAGGAGGGGTGTGAATGAGTGGTGCACAGCTGTTAGTGGTTGGTTTTTTAAATACATCTAAACTTCACAAGTTTAATCTAAATCAGCCTAAGTCTAGAACAGAAGTTTGAAATCGGTTTTTGACCCACAGTTGCATTAATGGGAAGCTAGGTATGTGCAGGTTTTGCCTATAAGGTGCTGTTTTCCGCTTGGTCTATTAGTTATGTCATCTGTACAGATTTGCTTCTGGAGGGTGCTCCTGTTTGGCCTGCTCAGTCACCTTGGATTTATAAGTAATCGTTTGTGGAAATTTACCCACCCTCTCTGTTTTCAGCATAGCATGAAGAGTGAGTGGCTAGGTAGTGCATCCTTGCCTTGGAGGAAGTTAAATGTGGCGTAGAGTGGGAACTACTTACGTTGTTTTGCATGTAGATCTGCCTGCTTTATCAATATCTTTATTTTTCAGAATTCCCATTTGCAGAAACCCTATGAGATTAATCTGATGGAGGAGCTGACTTTGAAGGGAGTTACTCAGTACTATGCCTATGTCACTGAGCGTCAGAAAGTGCACTGCCTCAATACGCTCTTTTCCAGGGTAAGGAGTAGGGCTGGGTCAGGAACATACCAGGAGGTTTTTCCCTTTTGGAACCAAGAATGACTGTTTCAAAGGCAGCTTAATGAAAATATTTCTTTGTCAAAATGTGCTGTATATCTAAGGCTAAAAATGCATGCTTCTTGTCCTGCATCTCTGTGTTATAGAACTGTCTTAATTTTTTCCCTTCCTGTGCAAAAAGATGTCCGATGTGAATTACCAGCAGCATACCTGCTGTGCTTTCTTTTTGGAAGGGATTTAGACATGTCTGGGATCCTTTGTTAGTGAAATGCTGCATTTACTGAGAACATTGTTTATACGTTCAGCTCCAGATTAACCAGTCGATCATTTTCTGCAACTCCTCTCAACGGGTTGAATTGCTAGCCAAAAAGATCTCCCAGCTGGGCTATTCCTGCTTCTATATCCATGCTAAAATGAGGCAGGTGAGTATGAAGTCTACAGTGGTTTATTCCACACCACCCCAGGCTTTACTGAACAGCTGAATTAAGTCTCATGCTTGCCTTAAGTTTGCATGTTCTTCATAAACTGAAACATGTATTGCTTTGCTATAGATTTGGTTTTAGATACCTGCTGCCAACCCCCACCCCCAACCTTCCCCCATCCCAGCCCTCTTTCCTGACTGTTCAGTGTATGTGGCCAGTTGTTACTTGAGTACTTCAGGTCAGATTAATTAGTTCCCAGTGTAAGCACGAACTGCAGCCAGAAGGCACAGTTCTCAGTGCTGCTGCCTTGCTTTGGCAGCATGGGGAGCCAGGGTAGAGCACACAGTGTAACTAACACAGATGAAAACGGGGCTGAATTAAAACAAGTGACAGAAAACCCCAATACGTAGCCCAGCAAGTGCCCCGCGTGGCTTTGCAAACAGTAGTCTTGCACTGTGACTGCAGGGGAATCTGAGAAGTTGAGGAGGTGGGTTGGATCGAACCTCTTGGTGAAAGCTGTGGCTGGTGTATGGTGACCAGACACTTGTGGCCTTGGTGTAGCTGGTGAAAAATGCCATTGCAGCTTTGCTGGTGCAGAGGCTTCTGTTAAAGGTACAGTAGCTCACACTTCCTCTAGCTTCACACTATTAAAAGATGTCAGAAGGCTGAAGTGATGCATGTAGAACAGGAGTACTTTGAAACATTTTTTATTTTATTTTATGTGTAAACTAGTCTAGCTTGCTGCTCATGCAACTGACAGGTAATGCCAATGTTTGCTGGGCCAGATGCAGAGCAGTAATTAATTGAGCAGAAACGGAAGGGGTGGTGTTACTGAGAACAGAGAGTTGTGCAAGTGAGTTCCTTGAAGTCTGATTTTTGTATGCTTTTGATCAGTCAGTAGATGATCTTTTGGCAAAGTGCAGCTGTGTTTTTGCAGAATGCTTCAGCTTGTTCATTCCCTCTCTAAATTTCACTTAACAGTGATATTACTTAATCTTTGTGTGGCCCAAAGTGAGGTGTTTGTGAGAGGAGAGTCTTCACAGAAAGTTGGCTCATCCCACCCCTAATTCTGAATCGGTAGTGAAAAATGCTTCATACTGGAAAAGGAAGTTACTGCCAACTTCAGTTTTTAAGGGAATGAATAAAACATGCAAAATTTGGCAAGGGGGACTGGAGAAAGACAGCCGTCAAATTACCAGTTTAACTTCCTTGATGTGATTTCATGGAATTGTAACTTTAGATAGTCCTTTTCTGAGATGGTTTTGATGCCACCGTAGGAGGTTTTAAAACGCAGTCAGTTAATTGGCTTTGTCGAAAGGTGGGATCAAGACCCTCTAGAGTTAATTCTTTAGAATATATGGTAAGGAGTGCTAAAAAATATGTACTGGCATCTTGTTTCAACTCAGCTGTTCTCTAATGAGAAGGAGGAGAAATTCACATGATTGAAGTTCAGTGTTAGTTACCTGAATATACCTGTAAGTACCAGCTGGTTAGTTTGTGGACTTTGGTTTTTTGTTTCTCTTTGTTTATATGTATGTAATTTTCAGGAGCACCGCAATCGTGTATTCCATGATTTCCGAAATGGCTTGTGCCGCAATCTTGTTTGCACTGGTAAGAGTTCCTAAACATTTTCCTGTTTCTAGAGTTTGTGATGGAAAGCGCATTAGTCCAGGTATCGTAGATCAATTAGCTGTAATAAACCAAAACAAGACGGTTTGGTAAGATCTTTTGTCGAGCCTGCATGTAGCAGGGTGCAGCACTCCTTTAGGCATGTGGGGTTTTGCCTTTTGTGAAGGTGCAGCTTGCCAGCAAATCATTTTACTGCAATAGTGTTTTCTGTTTATTTTCACCCATGAGGGTTCCCTGAGTTGTTGGGTTGTAAACTTTATGATATATCAGTAGAACTGTGACTATGATCATGTGAAGTTTTGCTGATTCTTTTAAGCGTTTATAGCTCATTTTTTCTAAATACTTTTGTAGTTTTGACTGGCATGTGTATGATCCAAGTTCTTTGTTGCATGGCCTGTTTGGGCAGTACCTGGCAGTGTCTGCTATCACTACGTATGTTTGGGCCATCTTAAGAAAAATCAGTAGAAGCAGAATAGAAGTAGTTGAGGTAGTGGAATGTAGTTCAGGTCTCAAGTCTGTTGTGACACTGGCAATGCACAATTCTGTGTGAAGAGATGCTTAAGAAGATCTGCTCCATAATAGTGTATCGTGGAAGAAACTAGCTTTGTGGTTATTTTTTCTGCGTAGATGTGCAGATCTGGTGGTTTTGGTTGTTCTTCTTACATTATTCATGTTTATAATGTATACAGAGCAAGAGGAAGCTGTAACAGGATTGTATGTAAACTGTCTTCGAAGCTTATATCTGGAAACTAGCGCAAAGCAATGTTCATCACTGGTAATCTTTACACCCTAAATACTGTCAGCCTTTGAGCTCATTGAAATTAACTTTCTTTGTGATCTGGATTGTCTTTCAGATCTGTTTACCCGAGGTATTGATATCCAGGCTGTGAATGTGGTGATAAACTTTGATTTCCCAAAGCTTGCAGAGACTTATCTCCATCGCATTGGCAGATCAGGTGAGAGAAAAAACCTGTTTTAAGTGCAACTTGGCTGATGACTGTGATGCTTTTTAGCCTTGAATTGGCTTTTGGTTTTTCATTACTATACCTGAGAATTACCTTAGGTAGCTTTGATTTTTCCGACAAATTTCTTTTTGGGTGTCATCTCAGATGGCTGTCCTCACTGAGGATATTATCTGAATAATGGGCTGTTTCTTGAAACTGGCCTGAACAATCTAATGAAAAAAAAAAAAAAGAGGCATATTTTGCTTTCATCTCAGGAGACTTACTATTGCCCCTGTCTGCAGTTTGGGAAAATTCTGTACTAAAATCTCAGGTTCCAGAGTGTCTCAAGCCTAGAGATTTATGCTTTCTTCTGCATGTGTTCTGAGGTATGTTTCTACTGTCTGGGAATCAGCAAAATATGCCCTGAAGAAAGGCAGTAAACAAAGGAACTCAGTGTAGTTGAACTTTTGTAGTTTAGCCTAGTTGAAGAGCTCTCGAAGACTTTTCGCTGGTAACTATCCTGGGGCTTCGGTCAGAGCATTTTGAACCTCCTGAGTTTTCTTATTCCTACAGCACTACGAAACTCCTCACCAAAAACTGGTGTGAAAGGTGTAGAGACCTGTGACTGGATTTGTTTTTATCATCACACAATGATACTAACTTCACAGTCTGCAGACTTTTTCTCTGTCAGCCCTTGTGTTAACTCAGTTCAGTTCAGGTGTGTAGTTTTGTTTTTTGTCAAGGTCGCTTTGGTCATCTTGGCCTGGCCATCAACTTGATCACCTATGACGATCGATTCAACCTGAAAAGTATTGAGGAGCAGTTGGGAACTGAAATTAAACCCATACCAAGCAACATCGACAAGAGCTTGTATGTGGCAGAATACCACAGTGAACCTGTAGAAGATGAGAAACAGTAAACATGTAGGTATGTAAGTGCCTTGCTGAATAGCAATGTGCTGAATGACAGGAATGTCGTTGATGTGTCAGTGTTACCTCAGGGGAAGAGGGAAACCGATGTGATGAAAAAGCTCTGAATGTGACAAAGGTTTGAAACAGAATGTCAGTGCAAGGAATTCCATGGATGTGCTGAAGGTGGGAGGGAGGAGTACTTTTTAATTGTTTTAATTGAAATGCTGACCATATGCTAAGGAGACTGAAAAGGGGGAGTGGGGAATGGTGCTGGGTGAGGCCAGGATGGAGTATTAGGAGCCTAATGAATTCTTTCTGTATCGCTAAGCTGAAATGAGAAATTGGTGAGGGGCAGAGAGGAAAGTAGTCCTCAAAAAGGTGAGGATGTAAAATGGATAGCTGTGAGAACAGAGCATCAACAGAAGAGTAAGCACGTCACCAGCCAGAAGGGACCAGGTTTAAGCAAAAGGTGCTGCCTCTTTTGTATCCTGTGGTTCATAGAATTTTTGGAAGTGAACTAAGTAGGGAGTGAAGTGTAATTCATCTTTGCTGCCACTTGAGGTCGACTATGCAGTTTCAAAAGAAAATGAGATTTCACTGTTGGAGACTCATCTAAGTGCTCCCTTTCTGATCATTGTCTCAGGAAAAGCTGCTGAGTCAAGTCCCTTTATAGGAAGATGACTTGCCCTGGACTGCAGTCAAGCTAAATGGCTGCAGGATGATGTTTGATCTGACCTTAGCTAGGATATTGTTGTGCAAGATCCATCACCATACAGTTTGGGCTGAAAATCATTCTTTTGTGTACTCTTCTCAGAGGTCATGAATTAGAAAGACAATACCAGTGAAGCTGCTGAAATTCTTTTCAGGTGACCAAAATAAAAAATAAAGAAGTGCCTATAGAAGCAGACTTCTTGATAGCATTGAAGTGAACCTATGGTTCCTTCTTTGAAATCGTCCAAGGATAACCCTAGATAGTCATACCAAGCTGACTTGAAAGCTTCTGCTTTGCTGGTTGTACCTTCTCTGTGTTTATAAGTAAATAGAATACAAAACAGATAACAGATGATGAATGTGGAACAGGCTCTTGGGTGGCTTCCTAAGGGGAATGCTGTGACCTTGCCAGAGAGCAGTTTGCTGCTGCTTCCTAAAATACAGGAAACCAGGAGGTTTCACAGGTACAGAAGGGCATTAGCAGCACCTCTTTCTACAAAGCTGAGGTTGGGATTGAGCTGTACAATATGCCCTTTGCCTTTTGACTGCTGTTGCATAGTTAGTGTGAGTCATCAGTTATGTTCTGGTTTTGTATAGAACCGATTTAACTGTGGGGTGTTGTGGTTGTTTGTTTTGTTGGGGGGGGGGGGTTTGGGGGTTTTTTTTTTGTTTGTTTTTTGTGGTGTTTTGGGTTTTGGTTTTTTTTTTCGTGTTGTTGTTGTTTTGTTTTGTTTTTTTTAGGCTTTGATTACACATGCCAGAAGGTGAAGCCCTATGATCCAGATCTGTGACACATCGTTTCCTTGGGGATACCCTTCTCTTTGTGGGTTTTTCTTCATCTTTTCATTTCGGAACTATGAAGACTAAAGAGCTCGGCCTTTTTTTCTCTTTAAATTTGGCAGCAAGGGAGAAGATAAAAGGAGGAATGTCTTTTTGTTTTTCCACTTGTTTGCACTGTGTGCTGATTGAACATTAGTTGCACTAACTGCTGGTTTTAAATTTTGTTTTCTTTGGGCGGGAGGGACAGCAAGGGAAGAAGAGAAACCCTGAAAAGAGAAGAATCTTGAACACGAGCTTGTCGGCTATTTCAAATTCTTTAACCATTGACTGAGTGCATTTCAACTTCTCCCTGGTTACTCATCTGTTTTTTAAGCTAAAGAGCTTGTTACTTATTCGTGCAAAGTGCCTTATGCTATGAGACCATTCAGAATATCACCTTTCCGACACAGCCCAAGGAATCAACATCTGGTTTTGGTTTCAGGTCAAAGTTCCCCTATCTTCCCCTTCTCCTCCTTCCCATGTACTCAAGCCCAGGGCTGGGAGGTGAAATGTATTGGTTATTGGTAATACTACTTTTTTCTTCAACTTACTTTTTTTTTTTCTTTTTTTTTTTTCAATTGGAGGAGTTGATATGCATCTGCAGTTCACCCAAACTGTAAATATGTGTATTTAAAATGAAACCAACATAAAATCTGGGCTGATTAGGTGCAGCATCATAGCTCCAGAAGGAAAGAGTAGCCTGTGATCCTTTGCAGGAGCCATAAGAAAAGCCCTGTGCTCTAGCAGAACACTAAAGACTGGTTTCCATGAGTCTTCATCAGTAGTTATAGCACTTGATAGGTAGACTTGTTTCAGAGCCATGGCCCTCTTTCTTCTGGTGCAGTGTGTCCCATAGAAAATCAGATGTGTATATTGTACAAACTTTGTAAATACGATTTTTTTTTTCTGTTTGGGTTCATATATAACTTTTTCTTTTATGATGAAGGTTGCTGAGGTTAAAGGGATTAGACTGATTATGGGAGCAGCTAAAGATGAGAGGGGCTCAGTTTTCTGCAACACTAAACAATGAGAAGTGCTCTGACCTCTGTGAAGTGCAGGCCACCACAAGTGTCCCTTGTCAGGGTGGATTTGCTCTGGTGCTAGCAACAGTCTTGTACCGCTCGTATGGAAGAGATCACTTGTGGGGCTCCAAGGCCTCCAAATCCATAGCTCAGCCTTTTTGGAGATGCTCTTCGATTTCCCCCTTAGAAACTTCAGGAACTTGACGAGCTCTGAAGGAGTCCATGACCTGTGTTCCACCATGGTGTGAGGGAAATCCAGTGGGTGTCGCTGAGCAGTATATGTGTAAGGTGTGGATTTGCGTGTGAGAGACCATAAGAAACCAATTTACATGCATAAACTGACAGTTCTGGAGCTTTGTGGAATTGATTCACTTCCTGCAGCACTGCATTTTCTGCTCAGAGCAGCCTCTGTGCAGAACTGTGAGCAAGTAAGGGCAAATCCCTGTTAACGTCAGAAGCTGCAGGAAGCTGCTTGCCATCTATTCTGGTTTGACATGAGTTGCTGTCTGTCATTTTGCATTGTATATTGCTGAAAAGTGCTTTCTGGTCAAGTAGTGTTGCTTTAAATTGTGCCCCTCCCAACATGCTTGATGTTTGGCCTGATCTACAGGCAAAAGGAGTGAGACAAATCAAAAAATTACTCTTTTTAAAATCCCTTTTAGCCTGTTAACCACCACTGTCAGGAGGCACCTGGGTGAATGCAATCCCTTTTGCTCATTTATTGCATATACAGATGCTGCACTCACACCACGCTTGCTTACCTTTGAGGCAGGATTTAATTGTCTTAATTTCTCCCCATTTTGACCCTTTTTTTGAATTGGAGTAAAATTGTTTGGAATCACAAGGTGGACTAGCCATCCGTTTCCTTGATGATCATAAATAGAAGCCAGGTGCCTCCCGACAACAACTTTACAAGATTGAAAGGTTTTTGTGTTCGGGATGTTTTTCTTCTTTTTGTCAGCAGTGACTCCATAATTGTAGCAAATGCTGCACTAGAGTACAAACTCAAGAGCTTGGTCTCTGTGAGCCACATAGCTTACTGACTGGCAGGTACTAAATGTAAACAATTTTGGGGTGCGTTTTGGGGGTGGGGGGTGGGAGCTTATGGGTGGTAACTTCGACCAAAAGTAAAATCTTGCTCCTGTACTGCAGCCAGCTTATGATTTTCCAGACAGAAGAGGGATAATTTCAATGCAACAAAAACATGAAAATGTAAATAAATTTTGTATCTTACCCAGGGCATGCACATGTAACAAGAACAGGATAGCGATGTCAAGTCAGGTGTGTGTGCTCTGCTTGGATTTGTGGTAGGTTAGCCTGATGCCATGCATTGATGGTTCCTCTTGAAGCACAGAACTTTTGAAAGTATTACTTCAAAATTGGCCTCTCATTGAGGATTGGCACTTACCTAAACTATTGGGGGCACCATTTTTAGGTGGCTTCTTGTCAAGAAGGAAGCAGCCTATTTTTGGTGCTAGTAGGCTATCTCAAACAGATGCGATCTTGCAAATGGAAAGATGCTCCAGAAGACTAGGATAATCCTAGTTTTGTTTTTGTGGGTTTTTTTTTTTTTTTGGTTGATTTTTGTTTTGGATTTTGTTTTGTTTTGTTTTTGTTCGTTTTGGTTTTTGTTTTTGTTTGTTTGGGGCTTTTGTTTGTTTTTTATTATTTTGGTTTGGGATTTTCTTGGTTGTTTTGTTCCCTACCCAAGAGTAAGGAATGTGTATAAATCTTGGCTTCCTGAGATTTCTTGTGAGCTCCAGTTTTTGCTGGTCACCAGCCTTTACAGATGGATTAGTTGGAGCCTTCAGTAATGAGCCCTAGGTCAAATCCTTCTCTGACAAAGCTGATGTGAATGAGAACCTGATATGGTATTTTTTTTTTTTTTTTGTTGGAAGTCTAAAAGTGTCATTTCATGAATCTGTGAAATGGAGCTTCACAGCTGGTCGAGGTGGCTGTGAAGAAGGTGATGGAATCTTCAGCCACTCAAGAGAACCTATAGGCCAGTCTCTGGGTGTCCACTGTCAGGCGGGCACTGCAGCGGCTGGAGGCCTTTTCCCAAAGGGAAGGGGGGTGGGTTGGTCTCAAATACGTGTTTCAGTTTCCAGAATGAGATGGGAGCATCTTTCCTTGCCCTCTGTGACTGTTTTTGTGGGTAAGAACAGGGAAGCTCAACATGAATTCATGTTGTTTATATGGTGGTATCAAATCATCTCATTCTGATCTTCTGTTTATTTTTATTTGGGGTGGGGGGGAGGGTGTCTGCTCCAAGGATTTAAAAATGCTTCAAACACTTTTTTCTTTACAAATGACTGATAGGACACAAACCTGAGCAGATGGCTGTCTTGCCTTAGTTTCTGTAAGAGAGGTTACAGAACTGTCATGCCACATCTCTTGAGTTGCTGTTGTGGTGGTTCTTGCCCTGATGCTCAACTTTGTAGTGCTGCTGGGGCTGACTGGTCATTGCTTCCTGAGAGCAAAGTGAATTTTGTTCCCAGAGACTCCAGCGGCACAGCTGCTGTGGTAGAGGTTGGGCAACTGTAGTCCCTGCAGGGAGTTTTGTGTTTGCTGTGAACTTCTGGTCCATCTTTTTTGAATCACAGTTTATCTTTGTAATCAGCCCGGTCTCTGGACCAAAGAGCATGCATCTGAACTTCACAAGAAGGCTTTGGCAGATTATCCTGTAGGCTTTGCTCAGTTCATTGTTGTGTTGCTAAAATGCCTCTGTGTGGAAGCATTGTTAAATTCTGCTGTAGACAAGTTAGGGAAAGGGGGGGAGGGGAGGGAGGCAGGGATGTGTTTATTAAGATACAGCCTTGCTGTATTTTAACCAGTAATTTTGGGGAAAGGGTGTCAGGAGAAGAAAATAGTCACTGTTCCCCTTATTGAAAGAAACTGGAACTTTTATTTCAAGAAAAGAAATTATTTGCAATTCAAGTGGAGTGTCATAATCCAGTAGACCCTAGACATGGGGTTGATATTCTTACTGTTAACCAGCAAACAATATGTCTAGTCCTTCAAAACAGTCAAGGGAGGGAGGGGAAAATTGGCTTTCTGTTAAATTGGCAATTGGCAAACTCCAGTGGAGCTCAGATTTTGTTGAGAATGTGTTTTTTCTGGCTTTGTATGTGTTGCAGCACTGACTTGTGACGAGCTTCATGAGTTGCAAGTGCAAAAAAGATGAGTGGTAAAATCCTGGTTTTGTTGATTAAACTCAATAAAAGCTCCCTGGAACTCCCATTTGTTCTGTTTTTTTGTTTTAACCGTGCTGAATGAAAAGCATGCTCATGTCCTTATAGAGACTCACGGTCTGCATTGGATGCAACAAGCTTTGGAGAGAAGCCTCAAGAAAAGGAGGCACGTGATAAATGGAAAGGCGCTCTCCTGTGTTCATGAGAAGTATCCTTTTTCTGCATAGACCTCCCACGTGGCAGCTGTTCTTCCAGGGTCTCATGCTCCACATGAGTCTTGTCTCCACTAGACTAGAAGACTGTATGTGGCAGTGCCACTGGTTGCAGTGCCAAGCTAGCCTCAACTTTGACAAGGAGAGTTTCTGCAAGGGGCCAGAAGAGCACTGCAGATCCTGCTGGAGCTGTGTCCTCATGTCTTTCATCTAGAGTCATCCTGAGCTCTGCCTTGCTGGCTGCTTGTGCTGCAGAAGACCTTGTGTGTGCTGTGGTTCTGGTGGTTGGAATGAATATTTTAAAGATGCCTTAAAAATCGTCAGCAAAGGAGTTGGCAAAAGCAGGTAAAAGTGAAAGCAGGGCGAAGTTCAGTGGCGAGGTTCACTCTGCTGTGGCCCGAGACAGTTAAAGCACAGAGAGTAAAAGCAGACTGTACTCAATCTAAACCCAAAATCAACCTAAAATTATCTTCACGGAGGCTGGGGGAGAAAGGGAAAAAAAAAAATGAGTAAGGATAGGAAGGGATAAGTTGGGTCACAAGGACCTCCTTGCTCAACTGGGGCCTGGACTTGACCAGTGGTTTATGCCTAAAGGTTTAACAGCAAACTTAACAGCACTTAATTGATAGCTTAAGTTAAACAATTTAACAAAAGATTCGTACAGAATTTACCATAATGGTAACTAAGTACTTTAGACTGTAAACAACAAGGTCCCACTTCGAGCAGTGCCCGGGGCACTGGAGAGGTAAAAGTGTACAGTCGCAATGAAATGAAGTACTGCGTAAGTACATAAATGCCGAACGCGTTCTGGTTTGCTAGTGTTGCACTGAAGCTAACTTACACATGTATCCAAAGGTATAGCTTTATTTTTAATATATTTACTGTATTGCTTTTGTTAAGCCAAGCAGCTCAATCTGTCACAAATAACACACAAATACTTAGTCATATCCTGCTGAGCTCACAGCAAATATCCAGATTTCATTAGTTCTTATCCACATTTAAATGCCAAACCTTTTTGTATATACTATTAAGGCCTTGTTGGAGAGAGGCAAATTAAAAAGATTATACATTCATTACTGTAATGCAAGAATGTTACTGTAAAATTACTCAGGTTGTTGACACCGTTCTGAGTTTTAAATTACTAGCAGGCTCTGGGATATTTTTTCAGTGCGTATGTTCAAAATTCAATCTTTAAAGTCAAATTTCTTGGTCTTGTGGCTGCCCCGCCCGCGCGCGCTCCGCTGCGTGACCCGAGGGGCGGAGACTCAGGCCACGTGAGGGGTCGGCCCCAATATGGCTGCCTACCTGCAGTGGCGCCGGTTCGTCTTCTTTGACAGAGAGACGGTGAAGGAGCCGTCGGGGCCGGATGGGGCCGGTGCGAAGCCCTTCGCGCTGCCCCCGGGCATCGCAGTCTGTGACTCGGGCCGGGGAAGCCTCGTGTTCGGAGATATCCTGTGCGGGGCCGGGCGCTGTGGCCTGCGCGAGGTTCGGCCGAGCCGAGGCTGCGTCGCAGGCGAGTCGTGGACGCTGTCTAGCGCGGGCTGGAGGGTACTCCGGCCTTGGGAACGCGGCACCTTTCCGTTCTCGGCTGTGCTTTGTTTAAAAAAAACAAACAACCCAGACCGCCGCTGGATGTGTTGGTGCTCCGGGGTTGCTCTGCAGAAGTACTTGCTGTAGCTCTACCAGGAGTCAGCAAAAAGCATGCAGATTCTTGTATGATTGGAGGTGTGGGGCTGTTTGTTTTGTTTTTTTTTTTTCCCCCTCTTATGTGCCTTAACTGTGATCTAAATATGGAAGGTCAGATTTGGTTTTTGCCTCGCTCCCTTCAACTCAGCAGTTTCCAAGCTTACAAGCTAAGGGTGACGCATCTGTACCAGCTGAAGCAGCACAGTATCCTGGTTTCTGTTGGTGAGGATGAAGAGGGTATTAATCCTTTGGTAAGTTAAATGACAAAGAGAAGAAAATGCATTTGTAATACGAGTCTTAAAGACTATTGTGATGATCTCAGTTGCCCTTTCTTATCTTAGGTAGCTTGTTCGTTCTGGGTACTGTAACATTTTGATGCCAGGTCGTGGCCCTCTGATACCCCATGTTTTGCTTATGCCAGATCGTCGTTGTTTGTAGGTGAAAGTCTGGAACCTGGAGAAACGAGATGGTGGTAATCCTCTTTGCACACGAATTTTTCCAGCAATACCAGGTAACAAGCCCACGGTTGTATCCTGCCTAACTGTCCACGAGAATCTTAATTTCATGGCTATCGGTAAGTAAAACTGAACTGTGATAGCTTAAGAAAAATATTACAGTCCTTACTGAGAGGTAAGGAACATGAATAGATAACACAAAAATCAGCATAGAACGTCCTGATGATCTTTCTTCTCACTCAGTTGTTACATTATTCTCACAGAGATACTGCGTATCTTGTGCTATCTGAGAGCTCCAGAAGATAAATGCATAAATGTAGCCTGACTGTATATTTTACACTAATAACTTTGATACTTGGAAGCACATATTTTTAGTTGATGTCGTCTTTCCCTGCCAGTTGGTAAGGCTACGTATTTATTGAACTTAGTACTAAATTTAGCTTCTGTTGGTACAGGAAAAAATCATGAGTTTTGTGGTACCTAATGTTACAGAGATACTTTTTCAAGCATGTTATAGAAACCTTTTTTCAAAGAGAAAAGCAAATTTCCCTTTTTGGATTTAACCGTTCCTTTGTAATGGTTCTTGCTTAACTTCTGACAGAATAAGAGCAGTAATGTTGTGAGACTACGAGTGCTCTCAGCTGACTTGGTCCCTACATTGAGATCAAAAAGTTCTCCCTGTGTGTATGGTGGCCTTCAGCACTGGAGCAACTTACAGGACTGGGGCTGTTGGCAAGCTGTGAAAACTGCATGTTTTACTCTCTCTTAAAAAAATCTCCCTCTGGTCTTTTCTACAGTGTGTAATGTGTTTTGAATAAGCAAGGGACTTGAAATTATAGTTATAGTTGCAGTATGGGAAGGCCGTTTGTAAAACAAAATACGGACAGAGTCAAACAAAATTAATCTGCATGTGAAGTTTGTGTGTGGAAAGCAGGTTAGCCTTTGCTGAACAGTGCTATCCTATGTGCAGTTGTGTGACAGCTCTGAACTGTAACAGGAGCAGTGGGGGGTGATTTGGCGAAGATTGACTTGACGTGAGAACCTGTGGCAATCCCACTGCTTTATACCATGCTGGTGGGCATGGTGTTGTCACTGATTGGAGCTTCCCTAAATTATGCTGGATAAAATTTCAGGTGTGTTGTATAAGTAATAGTTTAGTCTGTCTGCTTCACCAGGTTTTGCAGATGGAAGTGTTGTACTTACTAAAGGAGACATTACTCGAGATCGGCATAGTAAGACCCAGATCCTGCATGACGGCAGTTATCCGGTTACTGGCCTCGCTTTTCGACAGTCTGGCAAAACAACACATCTGTTTGTGGTGACCACAGAGAACATCCAGGTGAGAAGCTAGTCGAAAAAAATGTGACTCTGACTTGCAAGTTCAGTTGGCTTCAGAGACTAGTTCAGAGCGATCCCCAAACCCTCGAGTTTCCTCTGTAGTCTTATATGCTTTCAGTGAAAGATTATCCTCACCTGGAGCTGGACACTCATGGTTGTGGATTGCGCTGTTCATCTCTCAGTGACCCCTCCCAGGATCTCCAGTTCATTGTGGCAGGAAATGAATGTGTGTACCTTTATCAACCAGACGAACGTGGCCCCTGCTTTGCCTTCGAGGGACAAAAGCTGATTGTTCACTGGTATCGGGGGTACCTCATCATTGTCTCCAAGGACCGAAAGACTTCCCCAAAGTAGGGCTCCTTGAAACAGATGAGTTCTTTTTGCTCATGCAGCTTCATGCTTTTTCTCTTTTTCCCTCTTCCCCATGAAGCTTTGCTCTCGGGGGTGGATTGCAACTTTGTCGGACCTTGTTGAGGTTCATCCAGACCCATATATTGATTAACTTCCATTGCGAGAGTAGCACAGTTAATCGTGCTGAATGAGTGGGAATTTTTTCCAGTCCTATGAATTTCTCAGTGTAACAGGATGATGGAATTTGTGTATAAGTACATGGTGGTTTCCCTCTGGGTCCACTTAGTTTAATTGCCTAAATGAACTCTGTTTGTCTGGCTTTCTATACATCCCTAGTTTGAACAGGTAATAGATTTCAAGTTATGTTCTTCTTGTTTTCTAAAACTTTCTTCTGCTCTCCAGGTCAGAATTTGCTGGGAACGAGGCACAGAATTCAGACAAACAAGTCCTGAATATCTATGACTTGTGCAACAAATTCATTGCATACAGCTCAATCTTTGATGATATAGTGGATGTCTTGGCAGAGTGGGGTTCTCTGTATGTACTGACCCGAGATGGGAAGATCCACGTACTGCAAGAGAAGGATACACAAACCAAACTCGAGGCATGTAAATATGTTTTCTTGTTAGTCTCTGCCTTATGTCTGTAAGATTGTACTGGCTCTGCAGACTGAAAAATCGAACCATTCAGGTAAGTGAGTTACATAACAAGTGACCTAATAGCTTCTCAGCATAACCAGTGTTGTAAGACAATTGGCGTGTAAAAGCCCGAGCGCACGTATGCACTGAGAAGAAGAAACAACTTGTTTCCCAGGTGTGTTTGAACTTGTTTTGTGGGGTGGCATTTCTCTCATACTGCTCTTACCATGTATTTAACAGATGCTGTTCAGAAAGAACTTATTTGAAATGGCCATTAACTTGGCCAAGAGCCACCACTTGGACAGCGATGGTTTGTCAGAGATTTTCCGGCAGTATGGCGATCATCTCTATAACAAGGGAAACCATGATGGAGCCATCCAGCAGTATATCCGGTAGGTGGTGGTCCTATGGAGCTTCGATGTTGTAGTACAGATAGGCCTTGATTTCTGTTTCAGCCCAGGAATAAAAGCAGTTCAAAACGAAAAAAAGTATGACTTGAGGTGAAAATTCTACCTGTACAGAGAAAGATGTTAGTGAGACTAAAAGTCTTTGAACAAGTTGCTTGAAAATCGCTCTTTACACCTTAGGATAAAGTTCTTCTCTTTGATCATATTTTAACATGAAAAATGTAGGCCCGTTGGGATGGAGTGGGGCCTGGTGACATCATTATAAAGAAGGGATCACTCTGTGCGAGATAGATGATGCAGTTTGACTATGTATGGTGGTCTTCTTGCAAAGTACTCAAACAGTTCAATGTCAGTTTTAAAGCATCTTGGGTTTTTTAAAACTGGAACTCGGAGCAGCCTTGTTTTGGGGCTTACTGAAAACTTCATGTTCAGTTTTTAAAATGCCACAAAGCATTACATTATTGTGGAGCTGAGGCTCTGGAGTCCCTGACATCTAGTGAGAGTCAGCACGTCTTTTTACCTTTGACTTCCTTTAACTGTCACAGTAACTGTGGCTAAACTGCTCCATGTGGGCATAAGCATTTAAAGCTGACTTTGAGTTATGTGACTGAAATGAAGGAAAATGTAGCTTTTGTTCCTCTTTTTTTTGGCTTCTCAGTTTGTTGTGCTCAGAGCCTAGTTTGTCTTCTCACTGCCACCTTTAAAGGAAGATTAACTCCTTGTATACTGTCATGGCCGTCCCAGTCGAGGCCTTTGTATCAGTGTATGTGCAGATGGGTGGTCTTACACCATAACTAGTTGTTGCTTCTGATGCAGAGCTGAGCGGTCCCAAGAGAGTTAGTGCCTGCTGAAGTTAAGGCTTCTCTGTGTTCTATTGTTAATTTCTCCATTTATTTTGAGTTCGTGAGTATACAATATCTTGTAACATGACTCTTCCCCTCACAGAACTATAGGGAAGCTAGAACCATCTTACGTTATTCGGAAATTCCTGGATGCTCAGCGTATCCACAACCTCACTGCTTATCTACAGATGCTCCATCTGCAGTCCCTGGCCAATGCAGATCATACTACACTTCTGCTGAATTGCTATACCAAACTCAAAGACAGCTCCAAGCTGGAAGAGTTCATTAAGGTATTGGGGGGAGGTGGGATCATGCTACGTTGTTATGTTATCATAATAATTAAAAAGGGGTAGTGGTGACGTTGTAAATTCCCTCCTGTAGAACTATTAAGAGAGAGAATAATGAATTTACCACTCAGTACCGTGGTCTTTGCTCCTTTATTTCTAAGCTCCTGCTTATGTTCTCAGTTTGTTTGGTTTGCCATCTGAGTCTGGAGTGTGCTTGCTTCTGCCAGTGCAACGGGCAAGCAAATGAGAAGTGGTTAGACTCCTTCCTTTCTGCACGGGTGATTTTTCCCTTGCATGAGAGGTACCAAGTTGTCCCTGCTCATTTCTTCCTCCTCTTACATAAATGATTACTGCTTCTGGGCTGTTAGAATTTTTCTGAGGGACCATCTTTCTGCTTTTGTTCTCGGAGACAAGTGAGAGCGAGGTCCACTTTGATGTGGAAACGGCTATCAAGGTGCTTCGCCAAGCTGGTTACTACTCCCATGCTGTGTACCTGGCAGAGAAGCATGAGCATCATGAGTGGTACCTCAAAATCCAGTTAGAGGACATCAAGGTGAGGAGACATAACTGCACATGTGTTCTTATTGGGGAGAGTACCAATTCTCTAGCCTCCTCTTTAGTGAGAATACCATTTCACTGACCTCTTTGCTGAGGATAGCATGCTGATGAGAGCAGCAGCAACAATACTCATTGCTGGTGGTGTGTTGCCTTTCTGCTTTTGGCTTGTGTGTTAGACTGGGTGTGGAAATCGCGAGGTCTTGTTTTCTTTCAGATGTGGCTTTTTACGGTGCCCTTTAAGAGGAGGGAGGGTGGTTAGTTGGGGATTTATCTAAACATTTCCCCCAGGCTACCTCCAGTCTTCCTCCCTGAGGAGGAAAATGAGCAGGAATAGTGAACTAGGTGATAATTCAAAGCAAACAGTATTTGTGGCATACTCAGAGCATGTTTTCAATGCTTTCTGTCTTAACCTCAAAGAGGTCCTGTGATTGCTGTGTTGTCTGTCTCCACAGAACTACCAAGAGGCTTTGCACTACATTGGAAAACTGCCCTTTGAACAGGCAGAGAGTAACATGAAGCGGTATGGTAAAATCCTGATGCACCATGTCCCTAATGAGACCACTGAGTTGCTGAAGATCCTTTGCACTGATTACCGGCCCTCGGGAGGTAATGAAGACCCTGGGATGCTGGAAGGAAAAAAGGTATGGTTTGTGTTGACTGAGAGTTGTTGCTCTCCAGTAGTAACTTTGCAGCAAGTGCTTCTGTATGCCTTGCGTTGCCAGCCTGATGTTTCAGTTATAATGAGAATTATACCTAAATATACTCTGCTCAGGTGAGACCCCACCTGAAGTACTGTGTCTACCTCTGGAACCCTTAGCACAGAAAAGACATGGACCTTTTGGAGTGGGTCCAGAGGAGGGCTACAAAAATGATCAGAGGGATGGAACACACCTGCTCTGAAGAAGGGCTGAGTGAGCTGGGGCTGCCCAGTCTGGAGAAGGGAAGGCTTCAGGGAGACCTCATTGCAGCCTTTCAATACTCAAATGAGTTTTATAAGAAAGATGAGGACAAGCTTTTTTACAGGGCCTGTTGTGATGGTACAAGAGGTAATGGTTTTAAAGTAAAAGAGGGCCGATTTAGACTAGATAGAAGGAAGGAACTTTTTATAATGAGGGTGGTGGAACACTGAACCAGGTTGCCCAAAGAAGTGGTAGATGGCCCATTCCTAGAAACAAATACTCAAGTCAGGTTGGATGAGGACCTGAGCAACCTGATTGAATTGAAGATGTCCCAGCTCATTGCAGGGGTGTTGGACTAGATGACCTTTAAAGTTCCCTTCCAACCCAAACTATTCAATGATTCTATGAGAAACTGCATCCTGGTGTACCGGTAGTCCTAGAGACAGGGGACCTCTTAAAGCTATTGCTCAGGATTGATCCTTGATGTAGTCGGCATCCTGTATTGTGCTATATCTGTCCTGTCTGAGACTCTGGAAATGAACATTGCTCATGGCAGGGAGGAAGCACCAGTGTGGCTTAGACTGATGTGGGTGCTTGTCTTTTTCTGACTGTGTTACAGGCTAATTCAGAGGAGTTCATCCCAGTCTTTGCAAACAACTCCCGAGAACTGAAAGCTTTTCTGGAGCACATGACTGAGGTGCAGGCTGACTCTCCACAGGGTGTCTATGACACTTTACTGGAACTTCGATTGCAGAACTGGGCACATGAACAAGATGAGCAGGTTTGAGCTCCTCCAGCATTGTGTTTTGTGGGAGAGGTTTGTTGTCTGTGAGTACTGTTTGCATTCCTGCAATGCCCTTTCCAGCTGGGCATTGACAACATGAGGCAATACATATGCTGTGCTGGACAAATAGCACAGAAATGGGAAAGCAGCCTAGTAGCTGGGGGAATATTCTTTTCAGGATGGCTGAGCTTGTTTTGTTTGAATCTCATTTAAGGACAGGTTCCAGACAACACAGCCTCTGTGAGCTGATGCCTTGCCCACAGAAGTATCTCTACTTGCTTGCCTAGATCTGTAAGGATCTGTTGGCTGTTTGGGCAAAGAAAATTATGTTCTGTTTGCTTAAAAGGGTTAAAAAACAGGTACCAAAACTGACCTCTGTGAAAGAGCTGGAAATTGTCAGGTCTTAGTGCAAAATAGTGTGTATGTGGGTGTGCCCGTGTTCCTCTTCTTGACCTCTCCGCCTTCTTTGTAGATCAAGGAGAAGTTGCACAATGAAGCCCTCACCCTCCTGAAGAGTGGAAGGTTCAAAACAGTCTTTGATAAGGCCTTGGTCTTATGTCAGATGCACAGTTTCAAGGATGGTGTTCTGTACCTCTATGAGCAGGGCAAACTGTGAGTGTTACTCTTGACTTTAGAGTCCTGTCCTTCCCCTCTTGCCCCCACTGGAGCGATTTCTGAGCCATATATGTCTGTACCGTCAATGGTAGTGACCTCTTTAGTGTCTCAAGATGGGAACGGTAGACGATTGCTCTGCAGAAATACCTCACTGTTAAAGCAAGGCAGTTACATAGAGTGAAAAAAGGACTTGTCTTGACTTCTGTGTGAGTCTGGGGATTGCGTGGCTGGGTGAAAACCTGAGGTCCCTGTAACAATTCAAAGGGCGAGATGGATTGTTGCAGCTGATGAGTCTTTCTCTCATAGTTTCCAACAGATCATGCACTACCACATGCAGAATGAGCAGTACAAGAAGGTGATTGAGGTGTGTGAGTTGTATGGAGACCAAGAGGCTTGTCTCTGGGAACAGGCTCTTGGCTACTTTGCGCGGAAGGAGGAGAACTGCAAAGAGTATGTCGCTGCAGTGCTGAAACACATCGAGAACAAGAATCTTATGCCTCCGCTGCTTGGTAATGACATGTGACACCCAACCCCCAGCCTCCCCTGCAATAAAACCCCAACCCAAGCAGAAACCAGAAAAACAAACCACAAAAGACTCCAACCCAGACTAGTTTGTAGTGCTTTCTGTAGATCAGACATCAGAGAGAAGAATCAATGAAATTGGAGCCTACCATTTGAAGTAATAACCTGCTCTATAGGGAAAAGCGATGTCAGTCACAGCTCCCTAGTTAGGAAAAAAGATCTGCAGTATCAGTGAAATGTCTGGTACATGATTTTTGTTCTGTCAGTGTGGGGCAGTGAAGGGCTTGCTGAAACTCCTGTTGTGCCTTGGTGGAGAACTAGAATCCAATCCACTATTAGATCCTTCCATTGTCCCTTTTGGTCTGAGCTGTCCAGACATGCTCCCAGTTGCCTATTTCTGGAAGAGGCCAAACTGAAAGAGAATCTTTAAGTGAGCTCTTCCGATTCCATGAGAATGCAAACTGTCTTTGCCTGTAAGAGGCCTTTCCCTGGAAGGCAGTCTGCCCTGGCAGTACAAGCATAGCTGCAGTTTTTGTGCTTGTGTTTAAACTAACATCTCAGTTGCTCTCAGTTGTGCAGACGCTGGCTCATAACTCCACAGCCACCCTGTCTGTGATCAAGGATTATCTTGTCAACAAGCTGCAAAAGCAAAGCCGCCAGATAGAGCAGGATGAGCAGAGAATTCAGAAATATCGAGAAGAAACTACGAGGATCCGCCTGGAAATTGAAGAGCTAAAAGCAAGGTGCAGGACTGTGTGCTGTCTTGTCTAGTTCTATACAAGGATAGAACTGCTGTTTTCTTTTAGTAAAGTAAAGTGTAGTTTGTCTTTCTCATGCTTCTCCATCTTGTCACTCTCTCAGTCCCAAGATTTTTCAGAAGACCAAGTGTAGCATTTGCACCAGTGCATTGGAGCTGCCTTCAGTCCACTTCCTGTGCGGTCATTCCTTTCACCAGCACTGCTTTGAAAGCTACTCTGAGAGTGATTCGGAATGTCCTACTTGCATGCCAGAAAATCGCAAAGTGATGGACATGATCCGAGCCCAGGAGCAGAAGAGAGATCTGCATGACCAGTTTCAGCATCAGGTAGGGTAACATTGCCTGTCTTACCAACTTGAAATAAATAGAGTTTAGATTCATTTATAGACCTGTGGAGGCTGGTAAAGACAGGTACGGCTTGAAAGTATTTTGTAAACAGGGTTATGTTAACTGAATAATGAGGCATTAGATTCTAGGGTGACTGCATTGTGTAAAGGGCACGAAGAGTCATTGTTGCTCTGCAAAGGTGAAAGAGAGAATCTGTTCTCACCTGACCCTCAGATGGGTCGAGACCTATTGGTCAGTGTGACAGCTGGTCAACGAGTTGTATAGAACAAATTAGGGAGAAAGGGAAAAGAACAGTGTTAATCGGAATGGGGACAGCACCAAAACGTTGCATCTACCTTGTGTTCGCCAAGGATGAAGTGATGAGTGTGAGAATGGGACATCAGCTGGAAAATGTTAACATATGTGGAAACTAGAGCAGTTGAGGCACTCACCTTCCTGCTTAATTCAGTTGCTCATTACCTCCTTGGTGCATGGCTCACGTGTGGGGTTGGAACAGGAGCTGGAATGCCCAGTGTCAGAAAATCTAGCAGGTTCTTCTGCTACACCCGGCCCTTGCATGGAATCAGCAAAGAGCCAGGGACTGACACGGGCTGCCCTGTCCCCTAAGTCAGAAGCGTGTAAGTGCAGGGGGAGAAAGGAAGGGGGCTAAAGGCAAGAGGCTCTGGAGGCTTTTGCTGATGCTGCCGCTTTGTGTCTGGCAGCTCAAGTGTTCAAACGATGGCTTCTCAGTCGTTGCTGACTACTTTGGTCGCGGCGTCTTCAATAAGCTCACTCTGATCACGGACTTGCCCTCGGGAAAGACGGCTACGACGATCGAGGCTGGCCTGCAGCGGGAGCTGCTCATCCACACCAAGCGCAGTACCTGACCCCAGGCCCTGTCCACACGCCCTCTCGTATTGTACGGGGTTCCCCGCTGTGTCCTCGGCCACTTGTATTTGGCTTCACCCCTTGGCCCCCAATAAACCAGACTGGCCGGGCACTGCCGCACTCCGGCCCTCATTGACCGACGCCGCTGGGCAGTGCTCCGGGAGCCCGAGGCCTTCTAGGGCGGGCGGGGGCGGGGCTCCTGCGGGCGGAGCGGCGGGCGGAGCTTTTCCGGCGCCGCGGCTGCAGCGGGCGCGCCGAGGGCGCCGGTCACGTGGTCAGGGTGGCGGGGGCGAGGCCGCCGGTCACGTGGTGGGCGTGGGGGTGCGCGGCGCTGAGGGCCGGTGGTCATGGCGGAGCCGGGGGGGGCCGACGGGGTGGGCGCGGAGCCGCTGCTGCCGCGGGGAGAGAACGGCGTGGATGGCAGAGCGGTCCGCGTGGGCACCCGCCGGAGCCAGGTAGGCAGCAGCAGGGCCAGGGCACGGGGAGTGCTTCCGCCCGGGCACTCGTTTCGTCCCGGCTAGCGCAGGGTCTGCGTGCTTCTCGGGGCTGAGCTTCCTGGGTTCGCGCGTTTCGACTCCTGCCTTGGAACTCCGGGAAGAAGTTTGGAAAGCGCTTCCTTCGGAACCTAGGGGACGGTCAGCTCTGTTAGCGCTGCCGCGGTGCAAGGGCCGGGGGCGACGGCGCGAGTCTCCCCCGGGTCTGGCTGGGACTGTGCGACTTGCAAGGTCTGTGCAGCTCTTGTAGGGAAAACCCGCCAACGACTGATGGCTGCAGCCCTCTCAAAGGCCAGGGAAGGGACATATCCAGAGATAGAGGAGGTATCTCTTGCCAGCGGGCTACAGCAGGGAGGAGCAGCCTCGCAAAGGGAGATAAGCGACCCTCAGGCCTTTGCGCTGAGATAATCTCGTTCCTTTGGGTAGCACGTTCTAGGAAGAATTCCGTGCTGTCACGAAGGCATTTTATGTAGACATCAGGAGAAGGGAGATAGCCGTGCACGTATGCTACCTCATGTGGTAACCTGAGGCTTTTGGGGCACTTTACAAAGGGAGGCAGCTACTTACATTCATTGTATTTGTAGGGAACTGCAGTCCTGAGAACTACGTTGATTACCAAAGGGTCCTGAGCCCTTCAGTGGGAGACGAGCTGAAACTCATCTGTAGTTGCTTTAGTCTGCTACCACTTGCTTGTGCGGAAAGATGATACCCTAGTGATTGTATTTTACTTGCTTCTGGTTTTCTTACGCAACAGAATGTTCTTCATGCAGTTTACTGCTTTGAGATTTGTTTCTTGCTGTACGCGGTGATGTAAGCCGTTACTTTTGTGTGTGTGTGTGTGTTTATAGAACCTCTAACTAGGTCTTTGTTCTTCCAGAGGATAAGTAACTTGTATTTGACAGAAACTGTGGATTTTCCCACCAGCTCAGTGAAATTCTACTGAAATTCCCAAAGCTTGCAGTATTGGTAAAATTCATACTCTTAGAGAAAGAGGGAGGCTTTAACCCTGACCTTAACCCTAGCCCAGTGTGCATATATGACTTGTTCTTTCATCACTGAGCAACAGAATAATGGTTTTGCTTACTTTTCTGCCAACTTGCTCATGAGCAGTCCTCATTCAGCAGTTGTGTTCCACACATGTGAAACCAAGAAGTGGAAGGATCTGTAGGCTTCTGTTCTAGTCACTCTCCCTAACTGATAAACTCATTGCAGTGTTTCATCAGTGGTTGCATCACAGCAGCGCTGGACATGGGGAGATGTTGTTGTGGCACTTTAGTCAATAAAAGAAGTTCTTCAGTGAAGTGCTCTGCTCATGATAGGAGTTCACACATTTCAAGGAGTTTGTACCTATGAGTGATTTTACTTGAGGCAACCTATTTCTAATGCTTTTGATTTAGACAGAATGTACTAGTCATGTGTGCCTGGCTGTCGAAGAATGGCAAAGCCTCCTTAGCTACTGTACGGACAGTGTGCTCTTTCTTTAGGACTTTGTTTTCTGCTTCCTTGTAGCTGGCCCGGATTCAGACCGATAGTGTAGTTATGATGCTCCGTGAGCTATACCCTGACCTCCGCTTTGAGATTGGTAAGTTTCTTTTTGGATGTTGCCCTGGGGTAGATGGCAGCAGGAGCCAGCGGGTTATCTTTGTGTGCAAGAGGTGTGCGTACCGTCAGGAGGAGGAGGTCTAAGTTTATCTGAGAGTGCCATCTGAATTCAGTTCAATTGTGTGGCTGAGCAACTGCTGCTGCTGGTTTCTTCTAGGGGAGAAAGATGGATTTCATAGGCTCTTAAAGATTTAGGTGCTGAGTATGCCATGGAGATGGTGTTGTGTTGCTCCATTTTGCAAACCTGGTATTGTTCTGGCTGCACCCTACTGAGCATTAGGGGCATTTTCTGGTCTGGGGCTCAAGGCTTTCAACAGGAATAACGGAAGCTCAGCACTGAAGAGAACTGCTTTATATGTGTTCACTGGCACTCCAGAGACAGACTGTGGCAGTTTCCATTGGGTCTTCCCCAAACCTGCCCTCTTTCCCCTTGCTTTGTTTTTGAGGACAGTGAAAGAAGTCTCAATTTCACTTGTCTTGAGTGCAATGTATTTCTAGAAGTGAGCTGCTCTTGTATTGAGCTTGAGTCAGTGTTTACACAGTAGTGTGTGACTGCTCATGGCATTTTGCATAGATGTTTTCAGCCCAAGCCCAGTGCTTTTATCAAGCCTCATGTTTTACCTGTACTGTCTCTGAGCAGTGGCCATGTCAACTACTGGGGACAAGATTTTGGATACAGCACTTTCCAAGGTAAAGGATCTGTTCTTCCTTTATTCAAGAACTAATTGTATTTATGTTATATTGGCTGATGCTTCTTTTGTGATCCTGTTCTTCCATTTATGTGTAGATTGGAGAGAAGAGCCTCTTCACCAAAGAGTTGGAAAATGCACTTGAAAGAAATGAGTAAGAGCTTATTGTTTTGTCTTTTTCCGTGGCATTTGGTGCTCTTTGGACGTATTTGGCTTGCTGCATAGGTTATCTGTTTTCCTTCAGTTCTCGTACCTCTCAGGCTAAAAAAAGTTGTCCTGTGATAAGTCACTGTCTTTTTTTTTCCCCCCCTTTTTTCTCTCTACCCTGGGCTTAGGCCGTGTATTTTGAAGTGGGGTTGTTGCATCACTTGGTCTGCCCCAGTTGGGTTTTCTTCTGTCATTTGTGTATTACATGCTGTAATACACACGGAGGATGTAATCTCATGTGATTCCTGCTTATGAGTGTATTTTTTTAAAAAATACTTCGCTTGTTGGTGGTAATGTATTGCAAAACAGATTTATTGTTGTCACGTTAACATTTATAAACATATGCAAGCTAAATGTGCAGGAGAATTTGGCATGGGCAAATTGTGCTGTGTTCTGTGCAACTTCTCTCTACAAAAAACCTTGGTTCAGGTGCCTTAGCAGAGAGAGATTAGTGCTGGTTTCGTGGCTTTGAGGTGTTGGGGGATCTTTGTTGTTATTTAAGCTCTCTTTCTTTTCAATATTCTGAGGAGGGTTTCAGTGGTGCCTTAGTTAAAGTATGTTTAAAAACAAAGGAATTCTTCTGCATCTCTGCCACATAATTACACCATACTGCATTTTCAGTGAAGTTGGTGAAAAAATATTGGAGATTCAGGTGTTTACAATTATGCTCGATTCCTGTGTGACAAAGCAGCTAGCCTGTAGTTTGGCTTGCTGTTACTTTAAGTTAAGTGAAGTGTAATACCAACCCACATACTGATGCATTTTGGTACGGTGAGTCTCTCTGTGTGAACATCTCCAGCGTCTTCCCCTCATTCAATTTGACTGTTCGTTAAGTGCCTTTCCTCGCTGGATAAAGGGAAAAGAGAGACAAAGAAAGGCGAAGTAGCTTTTTTGGAGTAACACAAAAACCCTATAGTAATCCTGGCTGTGAAATCCTGGAATTCTTCTCTCTTCTCCAAATTAATTCCCAGAATGGGTTCAAACTTTTCTTTAGGTGACCTGCAGGCCTCTGGTAGATGGCCACATGAGCTCAACCATCTGTTCTCTAATTGCTATCCTCTAATTTTTAGAGTTGACCTTGTGGTTCACTCCTTGAAGGACCTGCCAACTTCTCTTCCCCCTGGTTTTACCATTGGCGCTGTCTGCAAGTAAGTGTGGACACCAGGCTTAATTCTCTGAGGGTCTTGCATTTTATAGTGTTGGTAAAGGAGAGCAAAGGCAGCGTAGGTCCTTTTAGGTGTTCAGAGTTTCCTGTGATTAATCTCCAAAACAGTGGAAGCTCTAGTGGAACACTAGAGCTACGCTAGTGTTCCATAGCTAGCAGGTGTGCTGGAAATTCTTGCTCTTACAGTGATGATGGAGTGTTTTGGAGCCAGAGGCAGTTCTTCCAGGAAATGATAGCAGAACTGTTGAGCTTAACAGCCTTGCTTTAAATGATGTGTCAGGCATTCTGCACTTGCATTATTTTGCAGACGGGAAAACCCACTTGATGCTGTTGTCTTTCATCCCAAAAACTGCGGAAAAACACTGAGCCTCCTTCCTGAAAAGAGGTGAGTGGGAGAAGAAGGGGAAGACAGGTGTAAAAACGGAAGGGGTCAGTTAGTTGATACTTTCAAGTCAGCCAGCTCCTTGCTTTATCCTGTAGTGGTTTTACACTGCCTTTTGTGAGCATTCCACAGACATTAACCTGGACCCACTTGCTGGAAGGAGTAAGGCTGTCTCACAGGAGTGCTGCATACTGAGTGAGGTTCATCTCTCAAGCCACCCTTGAGTGGCAGTGCTTTCTCAAATTAGAACCGTTCCTGCCACGATCTCTGGAGTGAATTCCTCCTCCTTCGTGTTGTGCCTACTGCTGGGGAATACATACAATGCAGACAGGGTGTCTGGTGCAGGATTTTAGCTTTCATGGACCTGAGCTATGCTTTTGTTCTCACTCAGCCAGTTCTGATTTCTTCCTTGGTTTTTTGGCGTTACTTTCTTGTGTTTCTCCATTTTTAATTACCTGTCTTTTCATAAAGGTTTTTGGAATCTTCTGTCTGAGAGAGATGAGTGAAATTACTGAGGTTAAGGTAGCTATTAGAAAGTATTTTTTTGTACGTGAAAGTGAAAGAAATAAACTAGATGTGACACAAACGAAGACTTGTGCTTCTGTGCATCTGGATAGCAGGAAAATCACATCTGGTTTAGGTTTCACGTTACCAAGAGGAGGAAGCAGAAGGGCACATAGTGATTTCTTTAGTCCCATGAGCAGTGACAGGACTCAAGGAAACTGCATGAAGCTGAATCAGGGGAGGTTTAGGTTGGATATCAGGAAAAGGTTCATCACCCAGAGAGTGGTTCAGCACTGGGACAGGCTCCCAAGGGAAGTGGTCACAGCACCAAGCCTGATGGAGCTCAAGGAGTGCTTGGACAATGCTCTCAGGCACACGGTAGGATTCTTGGGGTGTCCTGCACAGGGCCAGGAGTTGGAACTCAATGATCCTGATGGTTCCCCTCCAAATCAGCATACAATATGATTCTATGACAAGAAGTGAACAGCGTATATCTCGAGAAAGGAAATGCTCACTGCCCAGACTCGCGGTTTTCTGTGGTTTCCGGTGATATACTCAAAGGTCTTCTGCGTACTGTATTTCTGTCTTGGATGAAGTTCCTCCGGTTTAGGCACTTCATCACTCAGTTGTCTAGCTTTGTGGCTTGGGGTGATTTTGTGATGATGCTTTATTCCCTGTCTGCTCTATGCCCAGAAAACCGTTGCCGTAGCTTTCAGATGGGCCCGGAGGGTGGGGCGGGGAGCCTTGGGCTCCTGCGCGGGCTCCTTTCAATCTCCCTCTCTCCGGGTGCTCGCGACGACGTGAACCGGGACGCTACATTGTTCCTTTTGTTAGATTGGTATTTTTTGCTAGCGTGAAGCAGAAAGATTTTTTTCTCCTTCCCTTCCCTTAGCCTGGAGGCTGTACCGGGAATCCTCTTGGCGTTTTTTTTTTTGTTGTTTTTTTTCCTTGGGCTGTTTCGGCTTGGCTTGGTTTTTTTTCCTTTTCGGCCGGTCCGGGGAGCCGGCGGGACCGCCCCGAACCCAAGACCTCGGAGGAGCTAAACCAGCACGAGAAAAGGACGTTAAAATCCACCAACTTCGGCTGCTGCAAGGAGAAGATCCACGCCAGAAATCCAGCAGGTTCCCAGCTGCTGTGAACTCTTTCCTCCTCCCGCCCCCAGAGACAAAAGAAGGGCAGTCTCCATCTTTGCCTCTCGGCCACGCGGCGAGGGGGCGGGGGTGTAAGGTTCAAATCTTTTTTTCCTTTTCTTTCTTTCTTTCCCTTTTAGAGGAAACGCTTATTCCAGGGTGTTTTCTCCTGAAATTTGTCTCCAAAACCGAGACATTTTGTCTGGTTCATTTTGGTGGAAAAAGACTCGACTTTTTTCTGTGATAAATATTGTCTTTCAGTGAGGTTTCATCAGTCCTTGACAGTGGCTAGGGACTGCTCTCCAGAAGCATGTCCTGTAAATCGGCCCCTTGGGAGTTGCTTCAGACACGCTTTATGCTAAACTTCACAGAGCGGTTTTCTTTCTTCTAAGGAGATACAAATCATTGACCGGTTTTTAGATCTTCCTTTCAATTAAAATAAAAAGTTACCCTTTGTTTCCTTGAGACTTCTGTCATATATCTGGCTGGAGGTAATTGTTAGGAGTGTGCTGGATTTCAGTCATTATATTTTTCCCTGCAGTGTGATTGGAACCAGTTCACTTCGGAGAGCGGCTCAGCTCAAGAAGAAGTTCCCTCATTTAGAGTTCAGGGATATTGTATCCTTTCCTGGCAAGTTGTGGGAGCTGGGTAAAGCTGCAAACAGGAAAGTACAACTTTGCGTAAAATCTAGAGTCAAGGCTGTTTGTACCACCTGACTTACAAGAACAAACTACTCCCTCAAAGGCTGCTCTCTGCTACCCTGTTCTGAGGAGGATGTAGCACTGTAGCCAGCCTGTCCTCTGCTGTCTCATGAGGCTGTGAAGAAGCAGCCAGCCCTGATCTAGCTGGGGTTCCGCGTACAGATGAATTGTATGTTATGCAATGTTTGAAAAACTGCATGACGGTGCCTCCCATGTGTTTGTCACAGGCGTGTGACCAATTGTTGCTGGGTTTCCAGTAACCCTGGGTGCAATTTGGACCACTAGTTCCGCTCTGGGTGGCTGAACTACTGAGAAAAGGCATTGTTACTTCAGTCGTAGGAGTAGAGTTCTTTGCAGTGCAGAAGGAGTTGGGGGCTAATAGTGTACTTAAACGGTGTGCATATCTTTGTAGACTCGGCGCTTGAATTAATATTCCATAATACTTGGCAAAATTCTGTTTTAAGAAACAATTGTCCATATTTTAACACTTCTTTCAGGATGGTACTGACATTCTCATTTGGAGACTGTTGGATTCTGTACAGTCTGTAAAGACTCAAGTGGTCATAGGACTGTTTGCCTGCTGTTTCTATGCTTGCTTAATCACTTCTACAGAGAGGAAACTTAAATACCCGTTTAAAGAAGCTAGATGAGAAGGAAGACTTCAGTGCCATTGTCCTGGCTGCTGCTGGGCTGAAGAGAATGGGCTGGGAAAATCGCGTTGGCCAGGTGAGGCGCAGCAAAGCCGAAAATGCTGCTCTCTGCTGAACTGTCAACTGTTTGCCTCTCAGACCTTGCGGCTGTCCTGTCCAAGATAAGCATGCAGTCTGCTGACTCCGTTGCCATGTTAGCTTTTATTTGAGGCACTTCAGGAAGGAGTGGTTGGGTTTTTTGGTTGGTTGGTTTTTTTCTTCATTTTTCATGTTCAGCTTTCTGTGGTTCAGTAACAGTTTGTAATCTGATCAGCACAGCACTTGTGTGCTGCTAGCAACGCAGCCGTGTGCAAGACTGAGATTTTAGTGATTAGCTAATTCACAAAGTGTTACACTCCAGTTGATGGAAAGTGCATTATCTTGCTTTAGTGGTGGAAACACTGAGGCATAGGAAGGGAGAAGTGGTATTTCTTTGGTCTGACATGAAATCAGTTGGTATTAGAGATGGGAATCTGGCTCTTGTTCCCTATATTCAGAACAGTGCAACTTGAGTTAACTCTTGATTTTACTTTCTTCCAGCTCCTAGGCCCTGAAGATTGTCTGTATGCTGTTGGACAGGTACTTTACAACTTTTGTTCCTTTAAGCCATGCTTAAATGGCACTGAAAGCCAGCAGCAGTACGATATATCTGAGTTGTTAACTGTGCTGAAGACTTCTCATGTCTTGGTTACCAGAAAAGTACTTAGATCTCCTCTTGTAGGCTGTTACGCTGGTTTTGGTGCAGCTTGTTAGAAGAATGGGAGTCTGCTCTCCTACCCGGTGTGGTAGGGGCTGATTTTTATCAGTAATAGAAAAACAGTAAATGGGAAAGGTAATGCATGCACAGCTACCATGGGGCAACGTGGCAGACATGGGGCAGGTTCTGGCAGGGTCGGTATTACGCTGCACCAGGATAACTGTGCAAAGCCACTGCTGTGTCTTTGCTCTGTGATGCTCTCTTCTTTGTGCACAGTGTCCTGACTCCTGCAGGGTGGAGCTGAAACACCTGTCTTGGAGCACATTCTTAGTGCTGCTGTTTTTAGGTGGGCAATCTGTTCCAGTCCATTCTGGCTGCATGGCTGAGTTTTTGCAGGATTGCCCTGCTAGTATCAAACTTACTAAACCAGAGCTGGTGATCTGTTAGTGTTTGCAAGTGACGAATCTGCACATTCAGTCTGAAAAAGTGATTTTGATCATGCATTTATCAGTTACCGTGTGCAGAGTTCTAGAATGGTCTGAGGTGACAGCATGATCTTCAACACTTGAGCTGAATAAGTCTTGATCTTCTGTTTATAGCAACTACTGTAGGATGACTCTGCAGCCAGTGGAGTGTATTGCAATTCATTTCTGTAGGCATCGCTCCCTTAGTGAAAAGGGTCTGAGCCTCTGAGTTCTGTTTCATGATCAATGCTGAGTGCACATGCAGGTGCATGAAGTTGAAGAATTATTGTATTTTGTTGTGTATTTCTTCTAGGGTGCCTTAGCAGTGGAAGTTCGTGCCAAAGACCAAGAGATACTGAATATGGTATCTGCCCTGCATGATGCAGACACCGTGTTGTGCTGCATTGCTGAGAGAGCCTTTATGAAGCGTTTGGTAGGTCTGGCATCCTTGCTCTGCCTGCAGCAGTAAATACCGATCTGCTAGTTGACTTGATGGCATAGTCTGGGAAATCTGTTACGTTTCTCTAAAACTGCAAAGGAGAGTACTTCCGAATCGAAAAGGGCCTGAAGAGTGATGGGCGGGGTTGTGTGCAGCCTAAACTTTACAGGGGCCTCTGCTTTGAATGTGTTGGGTAGGAGCCTCAGTGTCAGCTGCTTTGTGTTTTAGGAGGGTGGATGTAGCGTCCCTGTTGCTGTCAACACCCTGCTGAAGGATGGCCAGGTGAGGAGTACTTCGTATTTTTCATGGATTATTTCTGAAAACCTGTTCCAAGTGTGTGCATGTTCCCTAATATTTTCCTGAAGATAATTTCAGCAGGTATCTTTATAGCCAGTTAGGGCAGATGGTCTCCTGGCTTGACCCTCCCGTGTTTGTGTCCAAAGCAGGAGTACAAGAGTGGGTCTGGCTACTGAAGCTGTCTTTCAAAAAATTCCCTTATAATACATACCAGCTTCCTCCCTCCATCCCCGCTGCTTATTTAGTGTTGTCCTGACATCTGAAAGTATTGCTTCTGACACTACCAAACCTGTTTTTAGACAATGGAGTGTGATTAAGGAGGTGGGAAACTAGAAAAAAGTTCAGCCTTTTCCTTGAGGAGTCACATCTTCCTTGACAGGGATTACTTTTCTTATACTTGTATTGAACCGCTATTCAATCTGATCCCACTGCATGTCAAAAGCCTTTCCCTCCAGGCTTAGCTTTGTATATTGGGTGGGGTTTTTTAAAGAGGGGGTAGTTGGCTGTTTGTTTGTTTGTTAATGTGGTATTAATCGATTCTGTATATTTTTCCAAGTTGTATTTGACAGGAGCAGTCTACAGCTTGGATGGATCTGATAGCCTGAAGGAGACCATGCAGACCAGTGTTACTTATCCCCATCAGGTACGTGAACCATGGCGGCTTCAAAATTCAAACCTGAAGCTAAATGACAAAAGCCAGACCTTTAGAAATAGATTACGTTTGGTCTGGTTTCTTGTAAGCTGTAACAGCACACTGTACTTGAGGCCTCAGACTAGATTTTACCCTGGTTTATGGGTGTCCTAATTCCGTGTCCACTGTTTTCCTGCTGCCTTACTTTGAGGTGTTGATATTTGCAGAATGAAGATGGACCGAATGATGACGTGCAGCATGTTGGCATCACGGCCAAGAATGTTCCTGGCCAGGCCCAGGAAGCTGCAGAGAACCTGGGTGTTGAACTAGCTAGTTTACTTCTGAGCAAGGGAGCAAAGCATATCCTTAGCGTGGCAAGGCAGCTCAATGATGCCCGCTGAACCTGGGGTGTGGCCAGCAGGAGTGCTACAACTCTAGCTCCAAGTCTCTGCAGATACATCATGATCCGATGGAGGGATTTATTTCAACGTTCGCACCAGTCTTGCCTGACGTTTGGGTGCAATAAACCTGAAATATTAAGTCAACTAACTTGAGTAGTTTCTGCTCTTCTGCTCCACATTTCTCTAAATTGTTAAGTGTCTCTTTGAAGTATTGTCAGCAATTTTTGCAATTCCCCCCCAGGTCAAGCCCCTTCTCTGGAGTCCCCCCCTCGGCAGTAGCTGTTATATATAAGGAAAAATTAAAAATTAAATATGTCTTTAAGTGTTCAATTCCATTTAGGAGCAAAGTGCCTTGTAGAAACACTGAAACGGCAACGTCTTCGGGTGCTGTTCTGTAAATAAAGCAGTTTTATTTTCTAGGCAACGTGTACTGAATGTAACAGAGGTAAATTACGGGTCCTTTATCGAGTAGCTCTCGCATTCAGTTTTTGACCGGCGTCGGGCCGGTTCCTGTGTTTCCCCCCCCCCCCCCCCCGCAGCCAAGGCTGCCGGCCACGCCTCTCGTCCCCTTCCCTACTCCTCCACAGATCGCAGTTCGCCGGAAGAGGCAGGGCCAGCTGGCCTCGTACTCCTGGCTTCCTGCGTCCCTTCTTGCCGCCGGCACCGGTCTTCCTGGGCAGCAGCACGGGCTGGATGTAGGGCAGGATGCTGCCCTGCGCGATGGTAACACTGCCTAACAGCTTGCTGAGCTCCTCGTCGTTTCGTATTGCTAGCATTATGGGACGGGGGTTGATGCGCGGTTCCTTGCTCTCACGTGCCGCGTCGCTAGCCAGGTCCAGGATCTCGGCTTAGGTACTCGAGCACGGGGGCCAGGTACACGGGAGCAGCAGCCGCCACTCGCTCCGCAAAATGCCCGCGCCTCAGCAGCCGGTGAACCCGCCCTACCGGGAACTGCAGCCCAGCCCGGGTCGAGCGAGACTTAGCCCTTAGCACGGGCCTTACCACCGCTCTCGCCACGGCCGGACGTCGTTCCCCTGCAGAACTGGCAATTGCTGTGGCCGCCGGGAGGACGAGAGGCTGGATATGCCGTGCTTGTAATTTTTATAACCTCCCGCCACGTAGGCTTCAGCTCATTGGACGGCGCCACCGCCCCTAGCTGCGGGAAGGCGTCTGCCCGAAGAAGCTTTTTGCTGACTGGTCGCCAATCAGGAAGCGAGGGGCCAAATTTCAACGATGCCGAGGCTGTTGGGATGCTGTCGCTCTGTCGCCGGCCCTCAGAGAGCATACGCGATTGCGGGTTTCCCTTCCTCCCCNCTGGCTTCCATCCAGAGCGAGGCAGAGGGCCTCCCGGGACACCTGAGAGGCATCCTTGTCTGTAGGGGCATTTGCCTTAGGGTGGCGCATGGGGGGAAGAGCGTTTGGGGATGTGAAAACCTACCATGAGATCCTTTTTAGGGAGTTGTGGGAAGGTGTGAGATATATTACGGGTTTATAATATGGGTATATTAAGAGAAGCAGCAAAGGAGGAGTCAAAGTGAACTGGGAGGAAAAAAACATGGGAACATTGAAGGAAAAAAAAAGCAAATAAAGTGGTAGTGTTTTAACATGTTGCTGATCAGTAAGAATTATCTCTGCAGTCTGTGCTGTCTTACTTAACCCAACTTGTACGTAGGGAGTAGACTGTCTATCGTGTGTGCCTACGTACATCTGGAAGTCTTAAGTGCCAGCAACTGGCATTAGGACACAGATCAGAGGAGCCAGTGGTTCCAGCAGATGGGAAGACCTCAGCACACGCAGGAAGGGGCCAGGGCTAGGTGGAATGCAAGTGTGTGTGATGGCTAGGGAAGGAGCCAGACCAGAGAGCAAGTCGGATAATGGGCTTTGGAGCCCAGAACCAGATATGGGAGAGATCGGGGTCAGCAGGATGCTGACTGCAGGCAGGGCTAAGCCAGTTTACTGGGGAAAATGGGGTGGCTGCCAGAGAAGTGCCTACTGGAAGGCCACATTCCTAGATCAGCTAGCAGAGAGATTAATTTCTCTCTATTCATATGCCCAGATGCCAGGTAATCCAGCAGCTAGTTACTGGACAGACTGAGTGTTTAAGGCCAGGTACTGAAGGGTTTCATAATGTTTATGTGTATGTGTTGATGAATATACTAGTACAGTACAAACTATACAAACTTTGTATACTTACAAACGGATCGGCTAGAGAGGAGGAAGAGGATTCGGCCACTCGTGCCATTCATGCTCGAGTGCTGTGTGTTTTCTGTGTCGACTGGTGGACACAGGCATTTTTGCCTTCTGGAAATACATTCTGAGCCTTGTTACTGGCTGGACTTGGATGTCTGGTGCCCCTGCATCTGTTAGGGTACTGGACCAGGCAATTTCTACTCTCACCCACCTCAGCATCTCCATTTTCTACTGTTGCATTATTTCACTTTTCACTACCATTGCTCCTGCAAAGACTCTATAACCTGGTATTCCAGTGGCTGTTCTGTGTTCTTCTGTCAGGTAGGTAGCAATTCTGTGTTGAACTATGGTGCTAGATACTGCTATATAAATAATTATTTGTATGTGAGGAAAAGGTGTTGGCAGGCTGCAGGGTCTTAGTTCTACGTCTATCAGGGTTTTACTGATACCCTGTTAAGACATGGACATGGTCATCCTTACTCTGCTAGCCTGTTCCAGATGTGTCCTCTTCCGTGGAGGAAGGCAGACAATAAAGATGTTCAGAATTAAAAGGTCATCTGCAGGAGCATTCCCAGTAGCCATAAAAAAGGAGGGAGTCTGCTGTAGAAATGACCAGGTGCCTACCAGGGCAGAAAGCCAGAGATGGATCATATAACCTAGTTTCACTACGTGTCAATACGGCTGAGGCAAAGCACTGCAGGGGAAAGGGTACCATGAATTATTTTATTCTTGGAGCGCTCTGAGTTTTGAGTATGGGTTATAACATGTCATTCTGTGTCCATGGACCAAAAACAGGATTGGAGAAGCCAGGAGCAGAGTCTGGTTTACTTATTCTGCTCTACAGAGTCTCACTGAAATTAAAGTTGCTGTTTTCTCTCTTGGTGAACAGTAATGTCTTTGTTAGAGATTCCATCTCTCCCACTTTCCCTAAGTGCTGTCATTTGCTTTCCCTCTAAAAGGTATTCCTAGTAACAATGATATCCAAGTAGCAGTGAGTCTTTTCTATCAGCAGAATTGGACAAAAGCCTTTGGTGCACAAAAAAACCAAAACAACCCGGTTCAAAACTAGCCCACGCAAAGCAGTTGCTTGCGTTTTGACAGGTATTCTGAGATTCTCAGAGGGCTGGAGTAAGATCAGTTGAATCATTTGGTCAAGCAATTGGAGAAAATGGACTGGCAGGTAGAACTCTTTCCTTGGCTCCTGACAGTCCAGTCAGACATCATAAAACAAGCGCACTAGTTGGTACCGGATCGAAAATGCAATCGTGCTGCCAAGGACCTAGGTAAAAATCAGACAGATAACAGAAACATTGTACTGTCAAATGGTTTACAGGCTATCAGATTCCTCCTTTCCAAATGGATTTGCTAAGCTTTCCAGCATGCCTCGTTTCATAAAACAGCAACAAAAAGGCTGTATTTTTTGAGTTGTAGGAAGATAAATGGCAGAAGTCTATCCAAAGACCTTGTTTCTTTCTCTGAGGATTTTAGGTTATCAGTGGGGGATTTCTCCATGTGCCTGCACACAATCACATTCTGAGAACATGCGGATGAGATGAACGTTTGGGAATAACTCTTTCCCCCCCCTAAGGAGCCTATACTATACCATAAACTCCATGGTTTGTAATGGAAAATACCTTATGTCAAAGCTGAAATTCAGCATCCTTACAATAAGGTGCCATCAGGACTTCTCTGCTGTGACTGGGATCAAGATACGTGCTACGTACTTCCTGTCTTCTCCCATCCCCAATGTCATCTGCCTGAGCCCTGTTCAACAGGCTTTCGTTTAAAGTCCTTCCTCCCAAATCGGAATTTGGCTAAGTGTCTCTTTCCTAGTAAGAATCTTTTATCTTAAATCTGAAGATGAAAGAAAGTATTTTTTTGTGGGCAGTTAACCAATGCAGGCCTTTCCCAAAGGGGTGTTTCTACTACACTATGCTGGAGAATTCACATGCTCAGTCGAGGTAGTGGCAGTATCTGTGAAGCATACCCTAGTGCTCCAAGTGGCTTCAAAACACTCCCGCACCCTGCTCAGACTGAGGGACCGCTGAGCCACATGCCATGCTTGCACAAGTCCACTTGCTGGCGATAACTCTGAGACTGTTACTTGGTCTTACTGAAAAACAGGAACATACCAAAAGGCTGTATTGGGTCAGAGTGAGAAGGCACTCTGCTGTCCTCATGTTTTTCTTGCAACCACTGAGTCGTGCCTTGGGAATCTTCTTAAGCTAACCTACAGACTTTGTTTTTTCTAAGCTCTCAATGAACAGGGAGGTGTGTGTGAATTTGTTTCCTCCTTGAGGTGTGTAAGCCTCTTATTCTCCCCAAGTTCCACAGCTCAACTGCACCTTGTGTGAAGAGCATGATACTTTACTTTCCCCTTGCCCCTTAAAACTCCTGAGACCGACTTGGATCTGTTTCTATTGCAGAGTAAATCTTTCTGCCGGAGGAACCTTTTGTCTGACCTGAAGGAGTAGCAACAGGAGAGTGAGATTTCGCTCGTGGGTGGGTCCAAGCAGCTTTATGACAAAATTAATAAGTGTCATATTATTGCATTCAGTGTATTCGCCGTCTTCATCTCTTCCACTCCTCACATCTACTACGTGCAAGATCTTGACTACCTGAGGAAAGAAATATTGCACGCTGTTTCACCAGGTATGTTTGGTGCTCACTGGCTAGTCTTGCTCAAGAGCCGTTTTGCTGTACCATCCCTGAAATCTGGCTTGTGCTCTTACTGAAAAGACAAGACAGACTTATAATGGTCCTGGGGCATTTCTATGTGTGGTTATTCCAAAAGACTGATTATTAACACAATCGAGTGACTGTGAGGGATGGTAACAGACTTTCTCCCGGATTTGAGCCAGGCAGTAATTACCGAACCCAGGAGTTCTGCATTTTCTCACATCCTGTTTCTCTTGCACTTGATGACTGCCTCAAAATGCATCTGAATTTTGAATGTTTTCCACATATTACCTTCAGAATGTTTTTTCCCAGGGCAGAGAGGCTCTTAGTTTTGAATTTGGAGTAGCTCATCTCCAACTTCCCTGTACTAGGGTTAAGCCTAAAAGAAACATTTAAAATTTAGTCCAGATAAAACAAAGAGACAGAGAGATCACTTTGTAAGCAGACTTAGATCCATAGCTGAGAAATCCAGTGGTGGAAGAAACAGGAATAACCTGACGCACTTAACAAGAGCTGCTGCTATCTAGCCCCTCAAATAGGGCAGAGGAGACTCCTTCCCACTGCACGCCCAATATATGCATAATGCTGTGTAGTTTAAAGAATAAAGTAGAAGAATCTAACATCTACAGAGACAATTGCTGACATGGCATAGTGCTACAGAATGCTCGCTACTATGAAATCTTAGCAGATCCCACTGCCGCAGCATTAAAAGCAGTGTCACTTTCTCTCAATCTTGTAGATTAGAATTATTGTGTTCTAACCTTGGTAAAAATCATTCTGTATCTGAGGGGTGGGCTGGTCAGAAAAGTTCGCTTCTTTGAGAAACCTCTACTATATGACCTGACTGCAGCTGGCAGAGTGAGCTGCTATCTTATAAAGAGAAAACATACTTCAATGGCTTTTAAAAAGAGCACCTTCCACCACCTTTCTCAGCTGGTGTTGGAGGTAAAAGAACACAACCTATGGTACCACTATAGGTCACTTGGTATATTACCTCGGTAGCCGGTGACGGGGACAAGGAATGATGTGGAAGAGTTGAGGCAATGAATAGAGGAAGTTGAGCACTTGTGGGATGAAGAAGAGCAGCATTGTTTTGCTGAAGTGTCCCAAGATCCCCACCACGGCAAAGGTCATGCCAGCAAAGTAGCAGAAGGTGTCTCCAACAAACACTCGCGATGGGTACCTGCAATCCATGGAGGAGAAAAGCAAAGATCTGTCATGATTGCTATTACCACGAAAATGACTATTTATAACCACTGAATGTGGTTATTATAAAAATTGCAGGTTAGGGGCCAATGGGGATTGGCAGCAGATCTACACAGTAAAAACAACTGTAGGTATTTATTCTAAGAACTGCAGGACTGGGGCCCACCACCTGAGTTGCAGAGAATAAGGTACGAAAAGACAGCCAGTGAGGCACGGGAGAGAGCGTATTCTGTGTGTTTAGGTGAGCTGGTGTGACCGCAATTGTTCTAGTAAGAAGAAAAGCTACTGCAATGTTTTGTGCTCTTGGTTCTGGCTGTCTACACTCCAGCGTCCCACCTGCACGTTGCTAAGCGGTTTTGTTTGTTTGAAAAGGGAGAAACTAGAGGGAAAGGATGCTTCCAAACAAAGTCTGAATGTCCATCCTCTTACCAGTTGTGGTAAAATAGGCCCAGCGTGGTAAAAAAAAAGGGAATCATGAAGTAGAGAGAAAAAATGTGATCATCTCGATAATCCCCTACAGAAAAAAGAAAAACATGTGTTAGTGATATGACAAGACTGGTTCATTTTTAGTAATACCAGCTATTGAAGTCTTGTATTCAATCTCCCTTTGCTTTTTGTGCCCACAAATTTTTGTTGTTTTCCTTACCATTTAACTCTACAATATTGAATATGATAATGGAAGCAGCTATCACCAGCGACTGTCCCGCTTCAATTCCATTAATTCCGGCGAGGATGTTGATGGCATTAGTGCAGAACACTGCTAGCATACCCATGTACACGTAGTAGAGGATACCTGCAGATCAGAGCAAGCCAAATGCTTTAGTGTTTGGAGGCGAAGCAGGCCCTAGACCAATTCACTGAAGCTCTCACTTCCTGCTTTATACAGCAACCTATTACCTAACAATCTCAGGGAGTTTTGATAGTGGTAGCTTACAAATAGATTGCTTCGTCTCGTATGAGTTGGCCGTCACGTGTACATGTACGTACAGCAACATGTGGCCACAGCAAACTGCTGTGACAAGGCGGCCAGCTGTAGTGCTCCGTTTCTGTCTTTCTAACATCCTGGTGTTAGTAGCCATGTACTTTGTGCACCCAGTACTCACCTTTAGTGCCAGGATCATGGGAAAATGATTGGTGCTTGTCAATGCACAGCTGAATGTGTGCTGGGTTTCTGGATGTTCTTTCCAGCCTAATGTTTAGTGGGTGGAGTGCCACTCTCTTAATGGTTACTTAAGCAAATCCTTAGTCTGCTCCCTCTGCGGCACAAAGTGCTTCAGGTGATCCCTTCCACCGATTGCTTGCCACGTGGATGATGGCTTCTCGTGATTCATAACTTACCCAGGTCCAAGTGCATGCCCAGCAGCAACCGGAAGGGCTTAGGCACCACAATGGTCGTGTTCCCAAAGTTGGTGAAGTAAACCATGAGCAATGGGAGGGAAGCCATGGTAGGAAGAAGCAACTTGTGGCGCCAGCGCAGGTTCAGAACATCATCTGCAAAGCCCAGGAAAATCATGCAGCAGATGGCAAGGAGCGAACCGATGAGCTCCACGAACTGCAGGACAGAGAACAGGACCCCGGTCACCGGTGGCCACTGCCTGCCCGTCTGGCACGCTTGCAGCACTAGACGAGCCTCACCTCGTCGTGAGGAAAGGCCGCGCACTGCTCCTCCACAAAACATCTCAGGAAGGGCACGGGGATGAAGCAGAAGAGGATGATCAGGAACACGGCACCGCTAATCACGCCCTGTGCTTCGGGGCTGGAAGGAAGGTAGAGCGGGGAGTCAGCCGGGCCCGGGCCGGCCCCGCGGGGCAGCTCCGGAGGAACAGCGCTACTCACACGGGCCGCCGTGAGGTCTTGTTGAGGTCCTCCCCGAAGAGCCGCGCGGCGAGGAAGCGGTCCGTGAAGGCCGGGATCAGCGTGAGCGTGGCCGCAAAGCCCAGCAGCGACCCGCCGAGGTTGATGAGGAGGGGCACGGCGGGCCAGGCCGCCATGGCCGCGGCGGCCGCTGCCCCAGCCAAGGGTTCGGAGCGAGACCGGGCGGGGGCGCTGCCCACCGCCTTCCCGGCCGGCTGCTACAAGGGCGGCGCCGGATGCGCGGGGCCCTCGCAGCCTATCGAGGGCGGGGGCGCCATCTTTGGCCCCGGCATGAGCTTCCTGCCGGTACGGAGGCTCTGCTCGGACGACGGCCGGGATCGGCAGCGATTTCGGCCGCGCTGAGGGCTTGTGGACGCGCCTGCCCCCGGCGCTAAGGTCCGCAGCGTGCCTCCGAAACTCTGCGCCGGGAGCAGCGCTTGTCCCGGGGGCGGTCCCGCCACGGACTCCGCCCCGCAACCGCCATGGCCGCCTCCCTCCCCCCGCCCCTCCGGTGCACATATACGCCACTTCCTCCCATGCGGGGAGCGGGTGAGCCCCGGGGCCGGCCGGGGTCGCGGCAGCGCGGCAGCGCTGGATGATCGACGGCTCCGCCCGCCTCCCAGCCGGAACCGCCTTTTGCCCAGGTCGAAGGAGCGGCCCTTGCGGGCCGCTGTCGGCGAGCCCCGGCCAGCGCAGTCACCGCCGGCCGACGGGGCGGGGAGCCAGGTTACCGGGGTGCAGAATGCGCGAGAGCGGAGAACGGAGCGGCCGTCGGGTTCGTTTCCCCACGTGTCTCCTCAGATGTTGGGAAAATTCAGTAAAATACCCGACTGGAGATTTTCGATTGTCAGGGAATCTGTAACAGCTGTTGGGCCCTCGGGGTATTTTGGTGGGGTGGGGAAGGCAGGATAGGCTCAATGTCCATGCACAGTTCTGTTGATTCAGGTGTGAGTCGGTGAGCAGAGGGGAGAGGCAGCAGAAAATCCGGTAGCAGCAGGAAGAACTTTTACGTACCCTGCACCAGTGTGGCAACCTTTTTCTGATGGCTTTATGGCCACCTAGAGAGGTGCCGCTGTGTTGAGAGGCCACCTGTGTTCTGCTGTCTGTTGAACACATGCAAAAGTGATTTTGTAAACTTTGTAAACAAACTTTGAGTCGGGTACGTGGTACTGCTGGGGAGGAAAGCACAGCACAAAGGTGCAGGAGAGCATATCTGGCCAGAGACCCTGGAGCTCTGACACCAAGGAATCGCCATCAACCGGCCGCTGCTACTTTGGGTTGTGACTGTCGGGAGGTGATAAAAATTTGTGTCACTTGCCCTCCACAGCGAGAGTGGCACAATCGGGAGCAGACGAACGGAACGGTTCCGCCTTGGTGGTGTGTCCTGCGTGCCTGGTGGGGACGGGGCAGTGACGCCCAGCAGAAAAGAGCGTGACGTGAGGAGAAAAGCGTCGTTAGTCGGAGCTCGGAAAGCTGGTGGGGAGCAGGGCTTTCAGATGGCGGCTGTGCTGTTTCAGTCCACCAGAAGAGAAGGTTCGCGGCAGCAGCCGTGAAGTTTCCCGGCCGTTCAGACCGGGTGGCACAGCCTGCCCGCAGGCACGGGGCGGAGCGGGGGGCGGTGGGTGCGGCGCGGCTCGGGCGGCTCCGCCGGGCCGCGGGAGGCGCGCGCGCTCCGCNGCCCCGCGCGCCGCGCCATGGGGCCGGACCTGGGCTGGGCCGCGCTGGTGCTGCTCTTCGCCGCCTCGCTGCTCACCGTGGCGGCCTGGCTGCTGCAATACTGGCGGTCCGCGGCCCTGCGAGCGCCACGGAGGCGCGGGGCGGCGGTGGAGGAGGCCGGGGCGAGGGCGCTGCTCGCGGCGCTTCTCACCCTTAGGTCCCTGCGGGAGCAGTGGCAGCGAGCTTGGGTGCGAGCTCTCAACAGCCAGGCGCGCCGGCACGGGGTACGGCGGGGCCCGAGCGGGGGGAGCGGCGGCGAGGCGAGGCGGGCCGGCCCGCCCGCCTGCCTGCTCTTTGTTCGCGGGTGCCGGAACAGCCCTTTCCCGCAGGGCGCTCCGGCCGGAGGAGCCGTTAGGCACCGGGAGCCTTGCGGACGGCTCAGTCCGGCCTGCGCGGGAGTGCGCTGCGGTGTGAGAGCGCGGAAAGGGCGGAGTGGGTTACCGCGCGTTATTTAACGCGGGTTGGGCCGATGCTGTAGTCACTCTGATGTTTCCATAGCAATCTCTTCGAAGTTTTCTGGTATTTATTTTCTTTAATCTCTCAGTATTGCCGTTTTACTATCTGTAGTTTTGAAGTTCACGAAGGAGGCTATGCCTTGATGCTTCCATATGGAAATAATTGCGTTACAGCTTGTGTTGCCTGCCAGGCAGGGACTTAATGCCCACAGAAACTGTGGTCCAAAGCCTGTTACAATCTCCTTTTTTTTCTGTCGTATGAGTGGGAAGGGGTTGCCTTTCTGTTAAGTTGTATAGGAAAATCAAGAGCTAAAAAAGGTTAGTGTGAAGCTAACATGTTTGAGGAAAAGGCAGTTAAAGTCTTGAAGAACATGATGCGAGCTTGTGTTTGAGTTTTCCAGCAAGACAGCAAAAGTATCTCCCCTTTTGACAAAGTGACAAATTCTAGGCTAGATTCAATGTGAAGTGCCTTCCCCCGTAGGGCGTAGTGCTTCCCTGCTTCCCCTGTAGAAGCTCAGCCTCTGCTTCCATGCCCCTCTTACCACAGTGCAATAGTCATTGTGGTCAAAGTGTTCCCATATGAAATGGTGGAGGATCTCAGCCCTCAGATTTACAAGCCCTCTTCCACAGGCTTGTTGGAATGGCTAGGAAACTCCTGTGGCTTGCTGTCTTGATTGCCTGTTTAAGATGTCTTTGACATCCTCTGAGTATGCTGCCTTTTCCCTTGTGCATAGTCCCAAGAATGGGGAAGGAGAATGCTGAAACTGGGGTAAAGGTCTTGTGGTTTGCCATAGAAGGGTAATAGTGGGAGGCTAGCTTTCCAGAGTCCTGGAGGAATGCTCCTTGGTTGCTTATGTCTTGATAGTCTGTTTCCTTCTGTGGTTTGTTCTTTCTGCGTGGCTCCTTTCAGCTTACTGAATTTTAAAAGAATATGTCCTAATCTTGTTCAGGTTCAGATTTGCCCACCTGTCCCTGTGTTTCTGTATCACAGCGAACGCGAGCACGTAACGTATGCGGTAGGAGATTTATAGGAGTGCATTGGTGGTTGGAGCATGCCAGCACGTGAATTTGAGTGGATTGTGCTAGGAGTGTGGTCTGAGGGGGCCGGAGTGGACAGGTGAGGGTCAGTCCGCTTTCCAGCCATGTCTCATTCTCATCCCTGGTACTTGAGAGAGCAGCTTCAGTCACGAGGTGTCACATTTTTTGTAGATCTTGAAATAGCAGCTGCTAACATTTAGTATTTCCTGTTGCGATTACAATTCACTTGCCTTAAAATGGAGCAAAGACTTGAAAGGAGTTGTGTTGCCTCTCAGGTGCATGCTGCCCTCCTCATTTTATTTTTTCTGCTATGTTTTCTCCATGCCTTGGAGGATATATAGATTCATGCTACCTTGTGCATGTGGTTCATTCTGAGAAGGTTGAGCAGAGGGATCTTTTGAAGTTGACCAGTGCCTCCCAGTGTGGTGAGACTGTCAGGTGTTGGGAAGAACCTGGGGATAGCTTGCCACTGATGATGAAATACTTGAGTCATTGGGCAGAGATTCTGATCACAGAGAGAAAAAGCTGATTTGATATTTTGGACTGACCCACACGAGTGAATACACGGCTCTAGTGGAGGCGGCTTGTGAGAAAAAGAAACAGCAGGCATTACTGATATGAAACAGCAGGGAGTGATCCAATACTGGTTATCCATTCTCAGTTTCATCGCTGGGAGAGCTGCTTTGTGTCTGTGTTAGAAGGAGGGCATCCATCTGGACTAGTTTTTGGTGGGCAAGCAGTTCTTCAGGTTGTAGTATTTATGCCTGTCAGATTAGTGTCCCAGGGCCTTTTCTGCCCCTCACTTGGGTCTGTCTGTAGCACGGAGGTAGCAGCGCAGAGTCTCATTTGCTTGAGAGGAATGTGGCTCCCTGCACCTCTATCATCTCTTTTGATTGTTCTGGCCCTAGAATGCAATCAGCTTGGCAGATGATCATGTCACAGTGCCCAGATTTCCTGCTTTCTCTGTCTCTCTCTTTTTGTCCCTTGTGAGCAGACGGAATCTTTGAGGGCTAGGTTTTGTGGAGGGATGCTCTCAAACTCTTGGTCTTATGTTTCTTGAGAGGGGTTCTCTGTACAGAACTGGTCTTGAAATACGTGGAGATCCTTAAAGGAAGCTGACAGTGGAGATCGTAATCTAAGAAACCAGGAGAGGGTGGGAAAAAAAGGAACAAGTTGAGCACAGGAGCTGATGTACCATATGCTGAGGATGTGGATTTTGTTAATTGTTTATTTAGAGAGTGTGTGTGTGTGGTGTGTTTTTGGTGGCGGTGGTTTGGTATTCTTTTTCCTTGGAGCGGTCTTAGCATATAGAGGGGAGAGAGAGAGAGAGAGAGAGTGCGCAGGTGAAGAAACAGCAAAGCTTCTGCAATGAAGAAGGGATAACTTGACCTATGGTTGACTGTTATCCAGAACAATTTTCCATCCTCATTTGTCTGAAATTAACATAGTGTTTGTGAATTCAAGCCTTAACCGGACACCTTGTTTCGTTTCTCTGTATGGACAAGCCAAGGTGGGTAAAATTGCAGTATGTGATGGTTCTGGGTGCTGACTGGATTTGTGGAAACAGACCGGAGTGTCTCTGGGGCCCCACATCACTCATCCTCTTTGAAACTATCTGAGCTGCTCTGACTACTGGGAACTAACAGAGTTTTCTCTTTGCAGAGTTCAGTGCAGGTCACATTTGAAGAAGGTCCTCAGTTACCACAAGCCGCAAATATAAATTGTGTGACATGCAAGGGACAGTCGGACCACAGCATGGTAAGGCTTTGCTGTTCTGAATTGTACAGTGTGGGGTTTATCCATTGATGGGGTGTTCTACAGAGACTGCTGAGGCCTTTGTGACTGAGATGGTGGAACCAGGGAGGTTTTGGGTGAAGTCTTGTTTGGAGGAGTTTGGAGGCCTGCCTCCTGTTTGGAGGCTCTGGAGCTGCACATCAGTGAGCTCTGTGAGGGAAGATGCGTTGGTGGAGCCGGGGTGTATGAATGCTGAACCCAAGCATCAGGGTCCTACAAGTGGGGAGCAGAAGAGAGCTCTTGTTGCAGTACAGGGTCTGAAGTGGCAGGTTTGCAGTGTGGAACTTGGTGAGAATAACACGGCTGCCTCTTGCGGGGATATAAACTCATCTTTTCCTTTTCTTTTTAGGTGCTGTGCTGCCATCTGTCAGCTGAAGCTGTGAAATTTCCTGTCTCTGTTACTCAACAGTCCCCAGTTGCTGTTTCTGTGGACACCTATCACGTCACTTTGGCTGTGCTGCAGGCTCAGGTAAGGTTTATAAGAAATTAGACATTGACCTTACTCTTTCATCTTAGTCCCACAGTGATCGAGGAAGGAGGACCTGATTCAGTGCAAATAAAGGCCTCGTTGGGTTGGAAGAAGCAGTGTGCGGTCACTAACATTTGGCGAGGTGGCTAATACTCCCCGTCCGCATGCCGAGTCTTGTTTTCTGAGTCTTCATCTGCAGATTTTGGCTATAGCTATGTTTCGGAAGCACAGCTGTAAGAAATTCCCGAGTTCTGAGACATGGCAGCATTCTGTACTGTGTTTCTAAGTGGGTATTCAAGGAGCGAGAAATCCAGAGAATTCAATTCCCCTCCTGGCATAATGGAAAGGGAAAGGTACGTCCTGTGGATATGTAAAAGTAGGGTGTCCTGGTAGTGGGTGTGAAAAGGAAATCTATGGTGAGGAGTAGTTTGCTTTTCTGTTCCCCTTACTACGTTCACAAGAGCACGATACAGCTTTTTCTGTGTGTTGAATATCGGAGATGCTTCTTGCAGCAAAGAAGCTCTGAAATCACGATGGATGGTAACTCCATAGTTACTTTCTGGCTGGATTTGATTCTCTGGAATGTGGCTGTGTTTCCATCGTGATGAAGGATGTGATGCTGGAGATGGTATCTTGCTCGGAGGCAGTGTGTTCATATGTGCACCAAAAAAAAATTAAAAAATAGACATGGCAAAATTAGAAGTAACTCAGTGGTAGCAGGGTTAGGGTTAGCAAGGTAACCCATACTGTCGCAGGTATTGCAGTTTGAAGGTTGTTCTGGAACCTTTTGCTCTCAGAAGCTTTATTACAATTTTCAGCAGCTCCTCTCTCTGTTTAGCGTGCAGTGTGCCTGCTGCCAATCTAGTTATGGGCAGCAACTGCAGTTGCTTTCCATCTCTGAAAGGTCCCCTTTCTCACATCTCGTCCAGTTGCTCCCCTACTCACTGGCGTTGTCTAGGTCTCCTTGTCTGCACTGCTGAAGTTTTGGGTTGATTGTTCGTGTAAGGAATTACGTGTGGTATTCTAATTGAGGTCTTGCTGCTGCTGATTCATGAAATGCTGGTTAGATTACCAGATGCCTGCCTGCGTTTTGGAATTCTTCAAATTCCATTCTGCTGTGTCCCCAGTTGTGCCCTGTCTATTCTGCACACCTCTTGTTGGTTACTTACCTGGCAACCGCGTCTCACATCTGTTGCTTTTGTCCGATGACCTTCTGTGTTGTCGGTTAATGTCAACCTCTCAATTGAGAACTATGTTGAATTTCACTACCCGGTTTTTACTAGAGCTCTCAGGTCAGGGGGTCTTCTTGTGTAGTTCTGCCTCTTGTCTGTCACATTAACAATGCTTTTATGGGTACACGGGTGTGCAACTTTTCAACTGCAGCTAAACTACAGGATGACGTACAGTCTGGTTTGTTGTTGCAGACTGTTGGTGACCCGGCTGGGTCTTCAACCTGAGGATCATCTCCTAGAGATGCATTGCTAACTTATAAATGGTTGTGGTTACATTTGGCGATGGTTAATTGATGTAGCTCAGTAAATATCCTATGTGTTGGTGCCCAATTGGGCACTTTTGGATTGTACTGCAGGCTTTTCCTTCAGTGAAAGAAATAATGAATCATTTTTCCCTCTGATGGTGCCTGGGCATCCAACAGCAGTTAGGAAGCCAGATCTCGCTATGGAGCAATGAGGCTTCTGCAGCTGCTTCATCCTGTAGGCCTGAGAGCGCTTGTGTTCTTACGTTCTGTGTTTTACTGTTGCACCGGTGTGAGGGCCTTTAAATTGCTGAATTTGGAATGGGGCAAAAATTACCTAATGTAAACGGAAACAGTTCCTGACTATGGATATTTGTTCTGGGCCAGGTGGAGATCCACTTGGAGGAGATACAGAATGAGGGTCTCCTGGTGTCGTGGACATTCAAGGACAGACCAGACTTGGACCTTTTGGTTCTTCCGCGACTTGAACTTCCCGAGGTGAGCGGCTAACAGTGGGAGGCTGACTTTGAGTGGAGGAAGGGAGGAAGGAGCAGAAACACCTAGAAGGCAGGCTGCTGTGGAGGAGAAAGGTTGGCAACTCACTGTCATGGCCCTTTAGGGCAGTGGAGGGGATTCTTTCACCCTGGAATTGACACTAGCTCAGCTGTGTCAAAACGGCATCCTCGAGGGCTGAAGTGGTACCGGTATCTATTGAAGGCTTTCTGTCTGTGTAGGTTCCTCCTGCTGTTGTCAGATGTAGAGCTGCAAAATGAGCTGGGTTGCCGCTCTTTCTTTGTGTGAGGTGGTGTTTGGTTGTTGTTGTTGTGTTGGTTTGGTTTTGTTGGGTTTTTTAAAGAGATTAGTTAAGATTTAAGAGATTAATGTGGGGAACCCATGGGTTAGAAGTTTAGTGAACAGAATGTGGGTGTGCTTGCACTTCCACGATCCAAATAGGTGGGTTGATTTGTTTTATTGCCACCTTTGTTACTTTATCCTGAGTAGATGTAGTTTGGCTGTTTTCCCAAAAGTGTAGTAGCACCATCTCCTGAGGTAGTGAGCACGTGACAAACTGTAAAAGCTGTATAGTCAAAATTTACACCAGATAGACTACAGATGTAGAGGCTTAGTTTGTCTCATTTAGAAAGCTTGCATTTGCTTGCAGCTGCTACACGGAAGCTTTAGGCACTGAGGAGAGCGAGTATGGGATATGGGAAGAGCATCTGGGAGGTTATTACTGGGAGAATGACTGTGGAGCATATTAGAGGCTTGAGAGGGAGGTGGAGCTGTAACTGCATCCTTTTTTTTATGACTTTCCTGCGTTTCCTCTTGATTTGCGGAGAGAAGGATGAAGGGAGAGCGGATCTGTCCACCATAAAGGATCTGATCGAGGATACCATTGTCAGCGCAAAGCCAGCCATGACGGTGAATTTGATGGCCCGCACCGCTGGAGCCAGTGCGGTAAGTCACTCTCCTCGTGTCATTCTTGTGCCTCAAACGCTGGCCCCAAGACGCTTCTGAGGGCTGAGGCTCAGGCAGGAATCCAAGGGTTGAGTCTCACTTCTGGGTGACAGCTGAATCCTGGTCTGCACTGTCACAGGAGTTTGGCTACTGCAACGTGGTGCAGAGGGATAAATAGAAATTGCTCCCAAGGGCAGTTCCTTCCACCTTTTTTCTTGAATGCTGATTGTCGGTCCTTTACTTGTGGAGCTGGACTGCCTGAGGTACACCTCTGTTTTGGCAGTCTCCCTTGCTCTGAACACCAAGGCTCTGTCCAGGGCAGCCTTTGCAGGCATGGAATGGTCCATGGTTTGTCATTGTCAGTCTGGTAGCCAGCAAGCTTGTTCTTGCCTGTCTCCCTTTCTGTCTGCCTTAAACTTCTCATCTGAAATAACATGAGGGCCCACTGGAGGTCAATAGCTTGGGAAACCTGCAGCATCTCTTGATGGCTTTGCGGGTATTCCCCTGTGTTGGTGTAAGGAGCTACTTAATAGATACAAGGACGATGCATCTTGCTGCTGTCTGCTGGCGAGTGAACGATAAAGGTATCGGTCTCGCTCTCGTCATTCCTCAGGTACCCAGCAATAAGTTGACTCGAGAGTCCCCGTCCGGAGTAGCAGCAGCCCCTCTGGGTTCTAAGCTGTTGCTCCGGAATCTTCGAGTGCTGAACTTGGGCTGCCAGGGGAAGGGAGGTAAGCGTGAAAACATTGCTCATCCACGGGGGCAAGCGTGCAGGTGGTGAGATTGGAGCGAGTGTATGTTTTGGGTGGGTTTGAATGGAAAAGAGGGACGTGTGCCTGGCGAGCCACTGCCTCTTGTTGACGAGCGCACATGTGCCCTCTGTCTCTCTGTTGCAGGAGTTGGGGAGATGCGCTGTGTGGCAGAGCTAGACAGCCCCCCGCAGCAGAAGTGGACGAGGCCGATGACAGGTGGAAGTGTCGGTGCTGCAGGAGAGATGGAGTGGAAGGACGAGTTCTTTCTGTGAGTGTCTGCTCTCCTTCTGCCTGGCACAATGTAGCTGGGACCGGCACAGTCTCTGGGTATCATATTACCGTGCTGCAGTAACTGATGTGCATGGTGCAGAGGTGAAGTCTTCACCACGGGGCAGTGTCCATTTATGCTGCCCCCGTGCTGGACTGCTGATTCCGGCAATTGGTCCCAGCTTGCGTACGTATTTCTCGCTTCCCCGGATGCTCTATGTTTTAACTGGGTGGGCAGAAATGCTGATTGTAGGAGCAGTAGGGCTGTAGCGTAAACAGCCTTCCAGAGAGATTGCCCTCTCAACTTCCACTGGCAGCCTACACAGCTCTGCAGGGTACACAAACCAGAGTTCTCATTTCTGTAGTTTGGTGCTCTAGTCGTGTCCTCCACAGTAGCGCATGCTACTGAAACTTTGGAGAGGGTGATGAGGCGTGTGAGATTTGAGGGAGGGAAGACGCAGAACGAGGTTGTTTGCTCCGTGGCCGCTTAGAAAAGAGTGCCTAACATCAGCCCATCTTCGGTTTCAACAGGGAGTTGGGACCTAGAAGCAAAGAACTGAAACTACAGGTGCTGGGGAGCAGCGACGGAGGGGGAAGTGAGTATGGGCAGCCATAATATGGGTTGTAAGACGGGGAGGCAAAAACGCCTGAGGGACTTACTGCGCTTTAAGCCCATGGGAGTTTTATGTCAGTACAACGTGCGATGAATTCTGCAAAGGATTTTTCATACTTAGCTTCGTGTGAGCTTCTGACTGTGTGAAGTAACTCTGGGTTCTGTTCTTCTTACCAAAATGGTCTGGGTCTGATCTTGAATCAGGAGGCTCCTGTGGCCTGCCCGTCTCCATTCTGAAGCAGGGAGAGGCACGCAGGATTTTCCCTCCTGTATTAGGAGAGCTTTGCATTAAGGCTCTTAAATGTTCATTTCTACTCAGTTAGGGACTAACTGCAGTATCTATTTGCGATGGAGGCCACACAGTGGTCACCTTTTTAAGGCAGTTGATTCCTGGATTGCTGAAGAGGAGCGGAGGAGCACTGCCTGCCCCTTCTCCCTCTTGAACCTGTGGGTTAGTAGTGGAGTTGTGGGGATCTGCTGTGTTGGCCCATAGGGCTGCTTCCCAAAAGCAGGGGTTACCTTGAAGATGTCTGAGGTGCTGAGGTCATGTGAAGTGTTTCATTTTTACTCTCCTTTCTTGCAGATGTGCTGCTGGCGTATGCCACACTTTTGATTGATTCTTTGGGCAAACAACCCTCTGGGAGACAGGTCTGCTCACTGGCCCCGGCAGCTGGACAGTCGCTGACAGCTGAAGCTACCATTACATTGGAGGTGAGCTCATGACCCCACGAGCTCTGCACACACGCATGCTCTGGAAGCATTCGTGATGTGAGCCTCTAGCTGGAGACGCGCAGCTGGAGAGCCGTTTGGACCTAAGCTTGGCGCAGAGGACTAGCAGACCCTTATGCCATGGAGGGGTGGGTGTCAACCTGACCCTCGGTCCCTGAGCCTCCTGCTGTTGAACTGATAGTGTATGGGGGATGGCTCCTTCGTGCCCAGAGCCCTAGCTTTTGTCCCAAACGTGCCGGCCTTTCCATCTCAGAAGAAGAGAAGCTCTCTGAGCAGTGCTTTACTCTTTATAGCTGCTGTTCCAGGAGTCTCCTGCATCTTTGAGTGCTCAGCCCGCCGCATCTCTGCGAACCAGCATCACCCCCACTAAGAAGGTGGAGATGGACCGGACCATCATGCCCGATGGCACCATCGTGACTACTGTCACCACAATTCAGTCCCGGCCCAAGGCAGACTGCAAACTGGGTGAGGCTGCGCAGCAGCAGGTGTATTGTACAGGTGGCTGCTATGGCGGCACAAACTTAGCTGCGATATTCCCACGGCTGCTCACGAAGGCAGTAGCAAAACTGGTTAGCCATTACATCTGGTTATTGCAGGCTCACGCTTTACATATTGCTTCTAGCGTGTGGGTCGGACCACAGGCATCCTTGTTGTTCCCGTAGCGTCTCTGTGGCTGGCTGGAAACTCTTGTGTAGCCCTAGGGGAGAGAATTGGTGCAGCTCTGTGTCTGGGGGGAGGTGAGGTAGGGATGAGCCTCTCTCACACCCTTTTGGTGGTGGGAGGTCTAATGCATATGCTGCCACATAACCTCTGCGTGGTGTCAAGCTAAGTGTTTAGCCATGCTTTCTCTAGTTTCTTCACTGCTAAAGAAGTTACTGAATGTGGAGCCAAAAGCATATTGGCCTTGCTTACTAGGGGTTGTTGCTGCTTGCGGTCTCGTGTCCTGGTGAACGCGGTGCTGGATATTCCAAGAGGTGGGGCTGGGAAATGACACGAATGAGGTATTGCTATGCATCTGCTTCACAGGACTGCAGCCCAGAAAGGCAACCATACCCTGGGCCGCATCAAAAGAAGCGTGGCCAGCAGGTCGAGAGAGGTGATTCTCCCGCTCTGCTGTGCTCTTGTGAGACTCCACCTTGAGTACTGTGTCCAGCCTTGCGGCCCCCCAACACGTGAAAGACACGGACCTGTTGGAGTGAGTCCGGAGGAGGGCCACTAAGTTGGTCACATACCTGGAACACCTCCCTGTGAAGAAAGGCTCCCCAGAGAAGACCAGGCTCTGGGGAGATGTTATAGCAAGCAGCCTTCCAGTACCTCAAAGGAGGCTTGCAAGAAAGCTGGAGAGGGATTTTTTTACAAGCGCATGCAGTGATAAGGCAAGGGAGAATGGCTTTAAGCTGAAGGAGGGTAGATTTATATTAGCCATTAGGAAGAAATTTTTCCCTCTGAGGGTCGTGAGGCACTGGCACAGGTTGCCCAGGGAAGCTGTAGCTGCCCCATCCCTGGAAGTGTTCAAGACCTGGCTGAACGGGGCCCTGAGCAGCATGGTCTAGTGGCAGGCCGGTTGGAACTAAGTGGTCTTTAAGGCCCCTTCCAACCCAAACCATTCTGTGATTCTGATTTTTTCCCGGTAGGCTTCTTACTGCTTTGTTGCCACAAAGCCTTACAGAGCCAGCCTTGCAGGCTCTCCGAACGCTCACTTGAGGCTTTTTGGGGTTGTGCGTAGGGGGCGCAATATGATAGCATAGTTGTGTAAGCTTCATCTCCGCTTACTGGTATCTCTGTGTCTCTTTTGCTGTGAAGATTCACCATCGAGGTCACCTTCCAAGGTGGAAGTGACTGAAAAGAAGACAACAGTGCTTTTGGAGACCGGCTGTCCTCATGGCCACTTGCCCAGCGGTAGCAGTAAGTGCTTGGAAATTTGAGGCTCTTACTGAAGTAACTGTTTTCCTTAGCCTGTTTTAGAAAGCGGCAGTCTGAGTGCAGTTCCCTGAGCTCGTTTACATTTTCTGCTTCAGAGAATGTTCAAGTGCCTGAGTGCAGGTGGGGGCAGAAGGCTGCTGGTGGGGTGTGGGCAGGTAAAAGACAGTCCCCTTTGACTATCAGCTCAGTGACTATGAGTGTTTCTTTGCTTGACAAGAACTTTCCAGTCTCACTGGACCCAAAGAACTTTGCTCACCCTGCACTTGGGCCTCCGATTGTGTCTGGAACAGAGCACTGCAGCTGTTTTGACAGTTTGCTGCTGAAGCAAACTATTGGGAGTCTTTGGAAGTCTTANTTAATGATATGCCTGGTGGGAAATGAAACTTTTCTGGTATCTAAAAAAGCCAAGAGCTAGCTATACGGAGCTTCCTTTGTTTGGTTTATTTGGATAAGTCTGTAATAAACTCTGGGTGGGCAAACTACGTTCGTGTGCATGTAAGTTGCCTATGACAAGCATCACGGTCAGCAAGCGACCTTTTGCCTCTGCTGAAGGTTGCTACTCCAAGCATCGGTATTTTTCTTGTGCTCAGGGGATAGCCATATGCCCAATGGCTTGGATCCGGTGGCCGAGACAGCAATCAGGCAGCTAACTGAGACGAATAACAAGACCATCAAGAAGACACCAACAAAACGTAGTACACTGATCATCTCAGGAGTGTCCAAGGTCTCTGGTAGTTAGGAGCTGCATTTCCAGTCTGGGAGGTTGTTTTTAGGGATGCGTGCGTGAAACTAACCTGTCCTGTAGGGACCAGTGTGGGAAGGTTCCAGCACAGATGGCTGCTGCTTCCCAGTGAGCATTAAAAGGTACCTTGCCAGTCTGCAGGGCAGCTGCTGGTGGGAGTTCACAACGGGCAGCTGCAGAAAGGGAGGTGGCTGCCATAGCTGGTTTTGAACCTTGTGGAGAATGTAAGGAGTTCTCCTTGAACTTGGCTATGGGAGTGAGGGACGCGCAGCAGAAGCCTTTGTAATCGGCCACGTTCTAGTATATTTCAGCCAAAGAGTGATAATTGTGCATCGGTGCTATCTAGCACTGATGATCTGCACTGGGCCATCCATACGTAGGTGTAGATGGAAGCAGGGAGATGAATGCAATTCTTTTGATCCGGTCTTCATGTCTGTCTGCCCTTCTAACCCCGCTTTAGGTACCTGTTGCTCAGGATGAAATGGCACTTTCTCTGGGTTATGCTGCATCCCTGGAGGCCACAGCGTATGGGGACTCTGAGGCAGAGGGCACAGCTGAGCGGACGCACGATTCTACCGAATTGTCACGGCCACTGGAAGCGTCGCCAGTGAGACAAAGGGACAGTCAAGAGCTGGACGAGACAACGCGATCAGACATCTCCGAAAGACCATCGGTGGAAGATGTTGAGTCCGAAACTGGCTCCACGGGAGCCCTTGAGACCAGGAGCTTGAAAGATCACAAAGGTAAGGATGAACTGTTACATGGTAGCTAACATGACCCTTTAACATTAGCTGTACATGAGGACAAAGCGACATCCAAGTTCCCCACCCAAGCCACCTTTCAGCATAGCAAAGAGCAGCTTCTGACGGAGCCTGGAAGAGCCTGCCTTTCTCTTGCGGTTTTTCCACTGGAGTGATTCCAAATGCCTCCATTTGTAGGTGTCTGATTCCTGTAGCCTTTTGAGTTTCTGTGCTGTCTTAGATGGGAACCCCATGCAGCCGGTGTATTCTAGAGAACCCGTTTTCTCTCCCTGGCCTCCAGGTCCACAGGTCGGGCGTGTGTCCGTAAATAATGATTCTTCCTCTGAATTTGGCCACCTGTGGTGTGAAAATGGAGGCCGCCCAGCAATGTGGATTGCATGGGCCTTGATCGCCCTCCTTCTTTCTCTGTTAGTATCGAAGCAGCTAGTGCCTCTGACCTGTCGTACTGTAAGATGTCCACACAAACTCACTTCTTTTAAATGATGGAGTGAGCCTGCCCCAACCTAGCTGCTGTCCTGGCCTTTCCACACGTTTGTCGGTTAGGGGGATGGCGCACCTTGGATTTTTCTGCTACCGACTTACGTAAAGAAATGTAAATCAAAATCTTGATTACTCAGAATATTAGAGTGGGACAAATTTTGAGGAGTTGTACCCTGTTACAACCAGGTATGGTTTGAGCTGTGGAGGCCCCTTTTTTGCGTGTCAGTGGGTAGAAGGGTGTGCGACCCAGATTCTTGAGAGACGTGGCAGGTGGGGAAGAGAGGGAAAACGGAAAGCAAACCTCCTCTGTAGGAAATACCCTGGTAATGTTATATGGCATGCAGGTTTTGGATGTGTCTTTCTGATCCATTTGAGGTTGAGAGCAATCGGCGTCTCCATCTTCTCCTGCTTGTGTGAGTCATAAGGAGCCATTGGCGTTATTTGCCTCCAGACTGGGCACGTCATGAAAACGCAGGCAGTTGTTCCAGGCGCTTGATGACGAAGTTAACCCGTGTGCCCTTGAGACAGGCTGGTCCGAGAGGCCTTTTCCCTCTTGTACGTTCCTCTCAGGGTCTTCAGATTGAGATGTTCTCGCTTGTTTTCCATTTACACGAGTCTTGGCTTTCATTTAAAGTTCTGCACGCTTCCACTGAGGGGAGAATGTTGTGTAAAAGAAAGTTCATGCAGAGGGGACATAGGAAGGAATGTTTAGCGAGGCAGCTTGTTGACGTTGCAGTCTGTCATGAACTGAGACTTTGCCTTGCGTTTGGAAGCTGGGATTAGCGAACCTGCCGTGTACTTCTGCCGCTCAGCGTGGAAGAGGACTGCCGCATATGCGAGAATGGCCGGGTATGTTACTGTCCCTGAAACTCGCCGTTGCAGGATGCTGTCATGGTTTCTGTCTCCTTCCTGTCTTTGCAGTTAGCTTTCTTCGGAGCGGTACGAAGCTCATCTTCCGGAGGAGGAGCAAGCAGAAGGAAGCGGGCCTGAGCCAGTCACATGATGACTTGTCCAATGTCACTGCCAACTCCACCACCAGAAAGAAAACCGGTAGCTTCTCTCATCGCCTCATCAAACGCTTCTCCTTCAAGTCTAAATCCAAACCCAAAGGTAGTGACAACACATCAGCAGGCGAGAACTGAAGGAGGGAGAAGCCCATTGTGAAGATTTCTCAGAGATTGTTTTCTAGTCTCTTGTCTTCCCACTCCATGGTATCTGTGACTTGCAGTCCAGTTCTTTCCGACCTTGGCTGAGGGAAGACACCCCAATGCTTTACACCATTTGGGGAGCAGAAGTGGCAAACCAGGACTTAGGCTGTTTGGCTGCCTTGGCTTAGCCTTCTCTGATTGTTGCATCCCACTGTGCTCTCCCAGAAAATCCAGGTGGCTTGCTAATCCCCCTGGGAGTCCCCGGAACTGCAGAAGTGACTCCGTCTGTGTAGCCGTCTGGCATCATCAGGTGCCTCACAGAAACGGAGGGCAGGCCTCTCAAGTGGCAACCTTCAGAGTCAAAATCAAGAAACTACCGGGTTAGCCACATTGCCGAGAAGTGGGGGATGTAGCCTCACTCAGCTGTTCTAGTGAGAGAATGATGCAGTTGCTGATGGTCTAAACACTATTATTGCTTGTGCTTAGTGCAGAGGCCTTAACCTGAGGTGCACTGCAGGGTGATGTGTTCCTGGGCTGTGAGCTGTCAGAAGACAGCTGTCAGAGTTGTGGTCCTCCATCTGGCTCTGCCGTTGGAACGGTCTCTGGTTCAGACAGCACTGAGGAACCCCTGTTTTCTGTGCTGTGTTGGTAAAGGAAGAAATCTCTAAGAAGGAAGTTTTAACCACTGCAGAAGTTGTCGTAGGAACCCGAGCCCTCTCAAGAATGCCTGGTCAGTGCTGTCGGTTCTGCCACCCTGTGCAGCCACCCTGTGACACAGCACTCCTTCCGTTCTTGAACGGGGAAGGGCCTGTACTGGATGCGCACACCGGCTATTGTATGAGCAGATCCCTTACTCTTGAGGGTGGTTGGGGATGTTGCCAAAGGGCTGCCAGGCTGTCTTCCAGACCTGCAGAGCGTCCAGTCTCGTGGTTCTCGTGCCAAGGACTGGCACCATACTGGGGATGGATGGCGAGGAAAAAGGCAAGGAATGTAGCGAAAGGCAGTCTGATGGGGAGCCTGAAGGCACATGGCAGAAAAAGGCAGGAGTTTATGTGTTTTCACTGATGAGTTTCCTCTAGTAGAAGGAATCTTTCTGGATCGCATTTCCTTTCTTCTTGCAAACACGATCCAGCCCATTCAAACAGAGGGCATTTCTGCAGCGGGTATTTGCAGAGGGAGAGGCGTGCAGGGGAAAACAGAATCCTTGTGCAGGAGGAGACCGTTCTTCTAGAGAAACAGTTGTCCGGTCTCCTCGCCCATGTACATTTTATCTGTAATATCCCCAGAAGTTCCCTTCAGAGAGCAGATAGCAATGCTCTTTGGAGAAATGCTCATGCCCTGTCAACACGCCTGGTTTGAGAGAAAGCTCCTGCTCTCCTGTGGGTTGCCGAGTTAAGGAGGTGGGACAGAGGGGAGGAAAAACCTCACGGAAGCGCTGTTTCCCAGGTGTGCCTGGATTCTCTAGCTCCGCTTTTCCGTTAGAGTACCTCCTGTGGTGGTGCCTGCTGCCCTTTCTTACGCAGGATGCTACCAACTGAAAAAGCAATTCTCTTGGTGGCGTGCGTAAAACGCCTTTCTTGGAAGGACAAACCTTGACTTGCTGATGCTGCTTCCGTTTCCAAAGACCAGAATGTGTTCGGTATGCTGCTGCAAAAGGATTTACAGGCGGCTGTTTCTTGCATGTTTGTGCAGATAGGGAAGGCCAGAGTTACCAAGGGCTGTAATTGAAAGTGCCAGTGTGCACTAGCAGGAGGGACTCCTTGCTGTTTTTCCTGCTGCTTCCTCACGTGATTGGGCACGTATGAATCCGAAAAATCATATCGGTCCAGCTGGCTGACCGCGAACCTCTACATCCGTTTTGGTCTGGGAGTCTTTGTCATCCCCAAGCTCTGTCATGTCTTTTATCCTTTGTTTCTTTCCTTGTTTGCGTGGCACTGTGGCTTTGTTTGCTCTTCCGTGCGCTGCGGATGTCAGAGAACTCGCTGTTTCTTGCTGAGGATCGTTTTCCTTGATGCGAGTGCCTGGTTTACGCTACAGGGCTGTCGGAACTTGGCCATCTGTGGCTTGCCTGTAGCAATTCAGCCACCAGTTTGACACAGCCTTCTTTTGCTGGGTTGGTGCGGTGCTGTCACACGCGGTGCTGTCACACGCGGTGCTGTCACACGCGGTGCTGTCCTTCTCAGGCACACCCTCGTTCCCAAAGTCTCGGGAGTGTGGTTTCAGTTTGGCATTCTCTCTTGCAGCATCCCCTCTATGACTTGCAGCTACGACAGTACTTTATGTTCCGTTTTTGGATTTTATTTATTTGTTTTAACACCATTTCAAGGTATTAAACCTTGAAGGTTTGAACCCAGACAGCACCACTTCTCTAGTGGGATGCTGTGAAGCCTTGCATTAGAAATGCCGGTTTGAGTGGAAGAGCCTGTGGCTCTTCGGTTGTGGGTTAATCAAGGACCTGCCGCAAGTCTCGTTTGAGAGTCCCGTGTTCTTTTCTTTAAACTGTAAGAGCATCCTGAGCTGTCTTGGTGCGGAGTGGCTGGAGGTGAGCGCCGAGGGTCACCGCTGTTCTTCGGAGTCGGGGATCTGAGGCTCATATACACAAGGAGGGCTGTGAGGGCTAGCCAGCATTGTCCTTGTTACTGTAGGCTAGAGGCAGGAAAGGCAAGGTTTGTGTCTGACAAACGCATACCTAGGTTCTTGACCAGCGCATTTTTGTCTGGCTTGGAGGAGGAGGTGATAGGAAGGAGAGTAAAATGGAAGCTCGAGTTCCTCGCCAGCCCTGGGGACCCTTTCTGGCCACGTTAGGTGGGCAGTTCCTGTCATATGTCCGTGGCTTTCCTGTTTTGTTCCTGGTTTGTTGGCTTCAGGCTATGCCTGCCAATGACTTGCAGTGGAGGTACTGTTTTTGATTTTGAACTTGATGTAGCAGAAGACGCCTGCCCTGTGCTTGGCAGAATGAATGGCACATGGGAAGCACACCAGTAGGGGCATATCTTCCCTTGAATTTTTAGCAGTGTTTTTTACCACAGGCAGTAAATTGTGCTGCAAATCTGTATCTGGTTAGACAGCTTGCAAAGGAAAGGGATGTTGTCAAGTGCTGACAGACCGCATCCCCAGACATTAAGTCCTACATCTGCTTGTGTTTCCTAGAGGGGATGTATTTTTTGACGTTTTGTTGCTTCTCAGAGTTGTACGGCATAGGACCAATATTGTAACCTTTTATCTTCTTCTGAATGTTCTCTGTAAGTGCAGATGGCTTTTCAGGGTGTTAGGCTGAAGTGCTGTTTGAGGAACAAAGGGATAGCAGGGCATGGCTCTGCTGTGTGCATTGGAAATTTTTTGGTTCTGATACGCTCCTCATTAACTGTGTTGATCCTTCCTCTTCTTCTTCTTATCTGAACAAGGCTTTCTTTCTGGCCCACAGAGATGTTTTCATCCCCTAAGCAGTAGGTGCTCATTTTGTTAGTCCTGACTGTATGAGCACAGGTGACTCTCCTGGTTTTTTAAGGGCAGGAATGGTAATGAATCTGCCTCATGGTGGAGGTGTGTTTATTGGTGTGAGAAACAATTCTTCTATCCTAATCTTCTCAGATGGAAAGGGAAGGTCACATAGGGTTTTGCTCTCCAGAAGCTGCAAAGACTAAGTCCCTGGGAATTTTCCCCCTGTAGACCTGCTGCTTTAAGAAACCTCTTTTGTATTAAATCCCCACTTGGTGGTTTTGGCTTCAGGACAGAAGAAATGCTATTTGAAATCTACTTTCCCTGTTTAACTTCTTCCAGATACCTGTGCCCTCGCCTTGGTGCTGCTGTGGGCTCTGGGGCATTTCATAATGCCTGGGACCACAGAGCACCCCCATGAATGGTACAGGCCACCATCAAACTTTTTAAGCTCAAATGATCTGCAGTTGGCAGATTGTTGTCTCAGGGTAGGCTCACTATTTGCACCTTGTGAAGTTGGTCCTTGACCAAGTATATGGTGGGAGAGGAACAGCAGAGGGGTGGGCTTGAATGCACGGAGGCTTCTGAAGGAGTTCAACCTGCATATGAGGGCCTGCGTTCCAAATGCTGCATTTTGCTACTGGCTGCAAAAGCAGGAACAGTGACTTGTAAATGAAGCCAAAGTAGGCATTTTGTTGGGATTGTTTTGGTTTTTTGTTTGGTTTGGTTTGCTCGGAGGGTTTTCTGGTTTGTTGGGGGGGTTTTGTTTGTTTGTGGGTTTTGTGGGGGTTTTCTTGTTTGGTTTGTTTGTTTGTTTTCTATTTTGGCTGAACAGATTTACTAGAATTTACCTATGCTGTGTATTTTTACTTCTCTGAAGAAAATCGATTTACGCTAGCTGTAAGCTGTAAGTATGCTTGTAAGTATATTTCTGTTTGGATACATCTTCTCCCTATGCTTAGGAAAGGCTTTTTAAGAGTCTCGTCATCAAAAAAAGTCCTCGGTGTCGGCCCATGAGAGATATCCTCTTGAGTCAGTGGAAAACGGACACAGGAAAAAATGAAGGGAACCTCAAAACCTCAGTGTTCTGAGGGTGCCGTAGGATTTAGCGTGATGGATGTCTGAGGCCAGAGGGATTTGGTGCATGGATGTGTATTTGCACACGCTTATAATTAGAACACACACTGCAAATGCCTATGCCAGTAACGGTGCAAAGTGACTGAGGGCGACAGTGCCGATAGATGGGACAGGAGAGTGGCCCTCCCAGCTTCTGTGGCGTTCATATCCCTTTCTTGCACAGACCTCTGCAGGGGCAGACCTGAGCAAGCAAATCCACTTCCTGCCCCTGCAAGCACCCTCATGCTGCTTATGCAGTTGACGGCGGGGTTTTAGGCAGCTTGGCTGAAATGGGCAAGAGAGAGAATCAAACTGATACAAGAGCACCACGGGCACGTGCTGTTTCTAGACTAGAGCTGGGCGCACAGCAAGTGTTTTTGCTACGTTTTTTGGCTTTGGTGATGCGATAGCTTCTCTTGGGTCGTTGTTTGCTAGACCTACAGAGGAGTCATTTCTGCGTAGCTGCGGAGATGCTCGAGTGTTCGGCAGGTTGTCGTTTGTGGTCTTTTTGCAGTGTTCTCTCCACCCCGCCTCCCCTACTGCAAGGTCACGTGAGTCTCAGGGTAGAGTGAGTAATCGTCCCAGTGGTGGTCAAACTTCTGACAAAGTTGTGCTTGTTATATTGCAGCTCCTTCTACAGGCACAACTGGTCCACATCACCTTTCCTTGCTTGTAAGGTACTGGACCAAATAACCCCCACGGAATTTGAATTAGCGCCCCTCCTTGTGTGTGCTCTTTTGTACGTTGTTGCTTTCTGTCTGGGTGGATTATTTTGACCCCAGATTGTTCAGGTGGGAAAGAATTGGAACTGTGTAGCTAATAATGAAAATAAAACTATTTACGACTAAATGAAGTTCTTGCACCTTTGTAAATCTTGAAGAAGAATTCTATTGCTGTGTAATGGCTGAATCTGTTAACTTATTAAACCACGTGAAAATCAAAACCTGAGTCTGACTTCATACCTGGTGTAGTGCTGTGAGTTTCCCTCCAACCTGTCCCTGTCTCACCTAAATTCTCCCACTCAAATGATGGCAAACTCTGTATACCCATGCAAGGGTCTGTAACACCCCGAAATTTAAATGTGAGGGGGTAAACCGAGGTTCCTTTACTCTGGGTTGGCACGTAGGAGAAATACCTGCAGTGGAGGAGAAGGTGAGTAGGGTATGAGAGGGGTTAGGTGGGGTCCTCCCAAAAAAGGGAGGTTACAGACCAAAAATGCTTGGACGTTTAGGGGGTGTGTTTGTGCAAAAAATATAAAAAACTGTAGCTTTTCTTATCTGTATGTATATATAAATAATTTAAAACAAAAAATTGATTTCAAAATACAACCCCGTATCTACTGTATTATATACAATATCTTGGAGAAGAAGAAATTCTAAATATAGCTATATAGGGCTTAAGAATACAAATATAACTTTTGTATATATAAATTAAACAATAAAGGGCTTGAAAATGGGAGAAAATATGGTATCTAGGAAGGCGATAGTAATAGTTGAGTGTATTCAGTGTTTTTTTCTCTATGCAGCACAGCATGAGATTGTGTCTGGTACTTGAACCCCTGCTGCCACCTGGTGACAAGAAGGACGTACTGCAGCCGCTCGCTGAGGTCGTGCCACACTCAAAACGGCGGCTCGGGCACGGGTGACGGCGTCCTCCCCAAGATGGGGGGGGGCGCGGGAGGAAGGGGTGTGGTCATGCGCCTTGGGGAAGGACAAACCGGCCAATCGGCTGGACCTTTCTCCTCTCAAAGGCACCTTCCCGCCTGCCTGAACCCGGCCCCCAGCCCGACCCGGACTCCGCGCTTGCAGCGCGACGATCCTGCGCGGCGCTTTGCGGTGTGGGGACGCGGAGTCGGCGTCAGAGTCGAGGCAGACGATGGCCCGTGTCGGGGAGGAAACGACCAGCAGGACCTTTCTCCACCTCACTCCCCGCTCCAAGGTACAGCAGCTCCAGGCGTGACCGGCCACTTTCAGAGGGCTACCCGGGCACACCCGCACAGGGAGCCGCTAGTCCGGAGGGGCCAACGGAGGCATCCCGAGCGTCCTTCCAGGAACGACGGTCGGAGCATCCGGCAGGGGCTAGGGAGCGGCCGGACGCACCCGGGCATCCGAGCAGGCGGGGCAGCACGTGAGGTGCCAGGGGGTAAGTTTCAGCTTTGCTCTTTCATCTTGTCGGTCCCTCCCCAGAGCCCCTAGTTCCTCCACAGTGCCCCCAGAAAAGAGAGGGGTTATTAGGAGAAGAGGGGTTTAAATTGAGGGAAAAATCTTCCTTTTCCGTAATTATCCGTATTCAAATTGAGGGGGAATCCCCTTCCCCTGCGATTTTAATGGTATCATTTGAAGGAAACCCTGCCTTTTCTGTGCTGTTAGGGGTATCAGTTGACAGGGAATCCCCATTTTCCATTATTTTCTAGTTTAAGTGGAAGGGGAAAACTTCGACCTTCATATTTTATGGGTTTGAATCAAGGGTAACTCCCACGTTTTCATCATCCTAATGTTTAAACTGAGGGGGAAGCCCTCCTTTTTAAGGGTTTGAACTGAGGGGAAAATCCCCCTTTTTCCATCACCGGGGAGATTTAAAGTGAGGAAAACCCCCTTTTTTCCCAGTATTTTAGGGAATGAAATTAAAGGGGAAAAGCCACTTGTTTGCCATCGTATCGGTTTAAGTGGAGGTAAGCACCCCGTTTCCTCATTTTAAGAGGTTCAGTCGAAGGAAGCTCTCCCTTTTCCAGCATTTTAAGGGTTTAAATCTGCATTTCAGGGCACTTTTACCCGTGACCCGGTACCAAATACCTCGTACGGGAGCGAGCCCGGCTGTTACGATCCAGTTATTATTAAGGTTCTTTAGAAATTCCTCTGCCCGAATTAAGGTGCAAACGTGACCATATGCCAGTGACAATAATATGGGTTTTATTGCATAGTAAATATGAGAGAAAGAGAAGGAAAAGGGAGAAAGAAGAGAAAGAAATAGGAAGATAGGTGGGGGGGACAGAAAGAAGGTGACAGGGACAGAATAAGGGAAATATCACCACTCTATGGATCCCAACGATGCTCTCCAGCTGGTCTTCTTGGTGGTGAAGGTCCCCCCGAGAAAGCATAAAATCCGATGGGTATACATGCTCAGGCTAGGGAGGCGTATTCCGGGCATGTCCCCCTGGGGGAAGGGGAGCAGTCTCTTACAGCAGGCTCTGGATCACGTGCAGTCCTGTGGCGCAAGGCCCAGCGCTTTGGGGGGCTGCCTCTCACCTGAAAGTCCTGCGGATGTGGCCTGTGGGGTTGGGGTTTCCAGAGCCGGGCCGGTTTGTGTAATCGGAGGATGAGGGTTTATTGCCTCTGACCAGAGGTTACGCCACGCACCTGAAACCTCCTCCTCTCCCCTCGGCTGGGGGGAAGTCTGTAAACCTGGCTTCTGTGAGCTGTGCTCTCCCCCACCCCAAACTCAGCGAAGCTGGTGGCGTTGGCCTCTTGTGGATGCATACCTTTCCCTCAGCCTGAGGTGACTGAACAATGGGTTTCCCTTTATCTAATCAGCAGTTTGACTTTCAGTCCAAAGCCCGTCTTCAGGGAGGCTTCTTGGGTTGTAGCTTCTTTATAATGAATAAAACTTTATATCAATAATGTTTGAGGCATGAATTGTTTTCAGTCTCTGACACCAGCACATACGTAACCGTAACACCACCTGGGGGTTTATTATTTTTCTTTATAATGTACACAGTCCTAATTAGAGGTCCCAATGAGAGTTACACCACTGATATAATTACTATCTTCTACACTCTATTTAGTCACGTGTGGAGTAATACTTAGTAATCACTAAGGAACAATTACGCAAATTAACAACTAATTATCCCACTTACCTATCTATGCTGCCAAAACACGAAGTTTTATTTCTTACTCAGTCTCTGCTCTTTTGCTCAATGTAGTTGTAGTAAAAAAGAAAGTGTCATCATTTCCCTAAGGAGTTTTTTTCTCTATCCAGCCCTTTACTCATCTCAAGTTTAAGTCAGAGGAGCCAAGCAGCTCCAGCTCTTTTGAGAGCTTTTATACCTTGCGGTAATTACCTCCTCCCTTGTCCCCGGGCATCTTGGGAACGAGAGGTGGGGCTGGCCAGGAGTATATTAACCCCAGCCTTTGCCAAAGGGGTTCATTCCCTCTCTGGGATNTCAGTCTCTGCTCTTTTGCTCAATGTAGTTGTAGTAAAAAAGAAAGTGTCATCATTTCCCTAAGGAGTTTTTTTCTCTATCCAGCCCTTTACTCATCTCAAGTTTAAGTCAGAGGAGCCAAGCAGCTCCAGCTCTTTTGAGAGCTTTTATACCTTGCGGTAATTACCTCCTCCCTTGTCCCCGGGCATCTTGGGAACGAGAGGTGGGGCTGGCCAGGAGTATATTAACCCCAGCCTTTGCCAAAGGGGTTCATTCCCTCTCTGGGATTGACTGGGGTGAGAGCTGTTTCATTTCAATGAAGGGCATCTTTCAGCTTATCTCAGCTTTTTTTTTTTTTCAGCAGATGTTTTTGGCCTCTAAAGCAACAGAGGCTTTGGAGATACCATGAGGAAGATAGCATTGAGCACAAGAGGTATTTAAGCTTATGATTTTGGGTTGAGTGTTCAGGGGTGGTAAGGTGCTTTTGTAATTTCAGTTTTTGTTACTGGTTTGTTTTTTTGGGTTTTTTTTTAGGAGCATTGTAACTTCTGCGTTGCGTCGAGTACGAAACTTCACATTTTTTCAGTGCATTCATTGTGTCACAAAAGGGACCTGCCCCGTGTCAAAGTTAACATCTGAAATTGAGGCTTCCGATAGGTAAGTCGTGGATTGTGACTGGGAGAGGGAGCGTGAGCAGGGTAACTGGTTTAGGAAGTGCCGGGAGAGGTTTTGAAGGCTGCACCTTGGGAAAAGGTGTCCATTTGGGGCCCCCTAAGGCTTTTCCTCAAGCACAGCAGATGCATTTACGTGTCTTAAAGCACACTAATGCATACGCCATTCTCACAGAAACGCCATATAACTTTGTCCCTCGTTAGCCCAGGTGCCCATTGGAATAACAGCCACAGCTTTTGACTCTGGATGAAGACGGAGACTCGAGGACCTGGATGTACTTAGGAGATGGCGAGTAGCCAAATTGTTGGGATTTGGCTCATATGCCACTAAACTTGTGCATTGATTTTGGCTTTCTTTATATCTTAGCTGACTAAGAGGCTAACACGGCTATCACGGGGCCGTCCGAGGCGGCCGACGAGGACTAATTTTGTGTCCAGCGTGGATTCACGTTGCCGGTCATCTGAAAGATAAGTCGGGGGCTACGACCTGGAGATGGGATGATAGCAGGGTAGCAGGTTGGAAATTCCCGGGAGAGATTTAATAATTAGTGAAGGGGGAAGGGATGCCCTCTAAGGGGCCTCTTGGGACAGCTAAAGGGAGCGGCTCTACTTTTGATTGCAACCGTAGGGCGTGCAGCGCAGAGCAGTTCCGGTCTGTGTTGTGTTGTCCAGTGTCTTGTGTTGTCTAGCGTGTCTTTGGGATCCCTTGGATCAGATACCTCCGCCTTTTCCCCTCGAGGGCCTTATCGCAAACATCAGCCGTCATCTCTAGGTTCTCGAATATTCGCGCTTCTCGGCACGACGCCGATATCATTTGTTCTTTTACCGGCGGGCTTGGCCACATCTTGGAATCGCATCTTGGTAGCGTCGAGTTGGATGTCTTTTGAGGCCTTTTTGCCGGCTGTATCGCCATCCGTCCTTTCCGGCCGTGAGTTGTAATGTCCTGGGGCTTATAAGATTGTAAGGATATAGGAAGCGTTCTAAATGTAGCATTGTCTTACAGCCATCTTGATCATTATTATCAGCAGTTCTTATAACAGGTCACTCTGTTACAGTCTTTTCTTCCGCTCCTTAGAGCCTCCACCGTCGCCATACCATCGCTGATCTCTCTTGGCGTCGTCTCGGTCCTCGCTGTTATTCTTCTCTCTGAGAGCATTTTTTATCATCCCTGTGTCATGCTGTTTGTAGCATGATGTGTTGTTTGAGTTTGTGTTTAGCCTGGAACTGCTCTGCCCTGTGGAGTAGACTGGGGGGCAGGTGGAGTAGAAAGAAGACTTAACAGGGAACCTTTAGCTTTGCTTAGCCACCCGAGCCGTACCTCGGTCGGAGCAACTGCACCCGGTCCGTGCGGGGTTCGGCGGAGACGTGGGAGCGGTGCAGCGGCGTCTCGCAGTTTTCTAGTCATTTGTCGTAATGCATGCTGTTGACAGATCCTAGGCGGTTTTCTTTGAGAAATGAGAACTTGGGAAAGGTTAAGCTTTCCCTGTGTGCGTGAGTGACTTTGACAAATAGACTTTTTGCAGAGGGATAAGATGTAAACCTGATACGAACGGAGGAGGCTAGAGGAGTACGGCGACGAGGCGAGTCGGCACCCGAACTCCGAGCGACGGCCTGACTTTTGGCTCTACGTTTACCTCATGGCGGCGAGTTGGGGAGGGAGGAGGAGCGAGGGTCCACTCAAGCAGCCAATGCCACCTCACCTTGTCTGCGCTTAACGCAGGTACAGCCTGCGACGACGGCATCAGCCTCGGAGCACGGCCGAATCGTGCGGCCCCAAGACCCGGGCCTTCTTAGGAGACGGTGAGTAGCGGAGTCGTTGGGTTTTGGCCGACGTGCCACTGAGTTCGTGCACTGATGTTCGGTTTTCTTTATTGTAGCCGACTAAGAGAGAACAGCCCGGCGACGGCAGGAGCTTCCCGGACGGCGAGGCGGCCTCCTTCTGCGCCCGACGCGGATTCGTGTCCTGGGACGTCCGAGAGATAAGTCGAGGGCTACGACCCGCAGAGGGGATGGAAGCAGGGTGCTGGGCCGAGACTTGCCGGGAGGGATTTTTGAGTCAGCTCTGGAGGCGAGGATATCCAGGTAGCGGCCCCTTAGGCCACATATAGGGAATGTCTCGCTTTTGATCACAACGCCGAGGTGTGCAGGGCAGAGCAGTCCCGGTGCGTGTCGTGTCACTTGTCTATCGTGCGTTCC
>VWZW01002363.1:306-114227 GCA_013397115.1 Edolisoma coerulescens
CGGGGCTGGCCCGGGGGCTCTCCCGGGGGGCTCTGCCCCCGCGGCTCCTGCAGCACGGCAGCCTCGGCGCGGTCGGGTACACGGGGTTGGCAAAGAAAGTCGCAAAATCTTCCTACAACACCTCCTGCTTTTGTTACTTCCCGTACCTATGTATATCTATCTATCTATCTAAATATATATGTTCTGCGTGTATATATAGTGTGTGCATATATATAGTATGTATATATATTATATATAAATTTTTAATATATGCGCATATATGTATAAATTATACACATAAATAGAGAAATAAAGTTAAATATGTAACATATATCTCTATCTCTGCCTATATATCTATAAATATAGATAGAAAAATAGAGAAATGTATATATAATACTTGTCTAGAATGCGTGGAGTTAAGGGAAAACCAGGTAGTGTCACGATGCTCAAATCCAGGTTTGATTCATAGCTCAGTTTTAAGTCATATTTGGTTCGTAAGCCATGAAACTCCTCTCTGTTGGATGCTGCTATAAATCAGCCTTAGCTAACGAAATGGTAATTCCGACTCAGTTGTCACTCCGATGATCTCGTAATGCCAAAAGCACATTAGTTGTTTGCAATTTATGTCCCAAATACTCAAAATTACTTTGAGAGAGCTTTAGGCATATTTCTGTAGCTCGCTGTTTTGGTAGCAGTCTTCAAATACAAGAAGGGCTGCTGCAAGGAGAAGTAAAATCATCGTCTGCGCTGGGATTGGGAAGTAGGAGTTGGCATAAACTGTAGCAAAAGGCCATTGGGAAAACCCAATTCTAGGTCTCCCTTAAGCCTGTGTTTAGCGAGTGCCTTAGCAAGGTTGGTGTGTGTCCCTGGAGAGAGGGTTTGTCAGCAATGGCACAGCTGTAGTTGATGTTGTTTTGGGACAGAAGAAGCAGACACAGTCTCTGGAGGTTGCTACCAGCTGGTATTTTTGCTATAAGACTGCACCTGTAAGTGAAATAGTGCCCTGGTTCATGTTTTTCCCCTCTTTAAATGGTCCAAGGAGATGGAATTATTCTGATACAGTCACACGACATTAAAGGCCAATTTACGACTTCCCAATTGCAGCTCTTAAGCCAGAGTACAAATCTAGTCATGAACTAGGGGAGAAATTAAAGTCTAGATTTTTGATTTATCCCCAAACTAAAAGTAAATACAGAAAGTAAACACAGAAAACCAGTGAGCTGAGCAACGATGGTGGAACCTAGGAAAACTCTATTATACAACATCAGCAATACTCTGGGGTGTTAATCCTATTGCTGAGTACAGTTATTTGTGGGGATTTGCTAATTTTTCAGGTTTTACACAGAAGTATCATCAGCAGTTCAGCTCTGGGCCGTAGCTTGGCAGGTGTCCAGTTCTCTGTGGTGCTCGTGGTTCTGTGGAAGCAGAATTTGCTCGCAGCAATGTGTTTAGGAGCATGTTAAGATGTTATGAGCAGTTGAGTTCAGAGCACCTCAGTGCCATCAGGTATTTATGGGTTGTCTTATATGTGCTGCCCTTAAATTACTGTTTTTTCTGCTTTCAGTTCAAACTGAACAGGGAGGTCAAACATCATCTTGCTATTTTGCACTGCTGTCCTGACTTAAAACAGGAGTACACTACGGAAAAAGAGCAAAGAAGTTCCAGTTTTCAAGCCAATGGCGAGCTCGTTGGTGATGGCTTAGTCAAATTTTTACTAAGCAAATCAGAAAACAAATTGAAAAATAACTGATATTTCTGGATGTGCAAAACTGCACAAGTTTATATTGTCGTTGGAGGAATTGTGGAACCCTTTCTTCCTGAGTGAATGTGTTAGATTGGTTGGTGTGAATGAGTAGGGTCATATTTTAATTGCTATGTCCACATAAAGAATATTAAAATCTTGAGTAAATTGAATATAGTACTTCAGAATCTCAGATTTTTTGCTTATTTTTTAGTCTCGAAGTACTAATCTGAGACAGTTCTAAAATAATCTTTTTTTGTCTGTATGTTGTAATTACTGGGTAATCAGTTTCACTTTTTTTTTTGTTTCTCCTTATTTTATTTATTTATTTCTCTAAAATACAAGTCAAAGGCCTGCTTTGCTTAAAATTTTAGAGGGCTTTTGTCCTGCTTCTTTTAAGAACTGTTCCATCATCCTGCCAAAAGTCAGGAGGTTCATTCATTTTAGATGTTCACTGTTTTATTTGGCTGTGAAATGTTGTTAATCATTGTACCCTACGCAACACTGGGTCATACCTGTGTGTACACCCTTCAGTGTCCAAAAATCTGCCCTCTAATGTGTGCATTGTGTGTATTTGCATGATGTACGTGTGTTCACACGTCACTAAATTGTGAATAATTCAATTTCAGCATCCCAGTGTTTTGTTTCTTAGGATTCTCCCTGCTCACAATAGGAACAAATCCTCTCTTTCTTGCAACCATACGTTTGTGGTTACCCCACATAACAAGGAGTTTAAGTTGTGTTTCTAGGGACTTCTTGAAATGTCCCATGAGACTTTTTATGAGTTACTTAGGCCCTTAAGTTCCCCAGTAAGTAATTTTAACAGGTACAGACTTGGGCTCTCCCTTTGCAAACGCAGCCAGTGCATCACTGGGCTGATTTCTCAGCCTTTGCATTCTGTGAAGGAAATGTGTTCTGTTTTGAGACTCTGAAAGAATTTTGGGGGTTGTTGGCTTTTTAGGGATAATTAGAACAGTGGTGACTGAACAGATAAAGCCCTCCTCTCTGGTCTCTAACCAATTTAAAAACATTTCAGGTGTGTTTTCCTGCTTTGTGTACATCTGAACCAAGAGGCTGTGGGAGGAAAGCCTGCAGTTGGAATGGCAGAGTATGGAACTACATCACAGATCAACTTCTAATGTGCTTTAGAGCAGCTGTAGGTGGAATAATTTTTAAAAACTTGGCTAGAGCCCAAGGGTCCAGCTGCGTATATGAGCATCTCCAGTTAGGCTTGAAGGGGAATTGATGAGAAAGATGTATTAATGGAAGACAAAAGCGAGGAGTGCCTTAAGAAATGCAGGAATACTAGAAACAGGTTGGAGTGGTGTCACAGATCTTTCATTGGTGGGTTTGGTTCAGTAGTCTCTCTTGTTTCCTTGGACTTCTACCAAAAACCATCTTGTGGAACTTAAAATAATTTTAAAAGAAGCTTGATGGAGGAGAAAGCAAATCATATTTATAATGAAAATAAAGGTTCTTCGCCTACTTTTATATTTTTAAGATGCATTTCTTGGTGAAAGTTAGTTTCAGAAGGATCTGCTACTTCTTCTTTTTAATAAATATACTGTAAGTAAACAAAAATGTGCTTCCTGATGTGCATGTGGGTCTTTGTTTGTTTTTTTGTAGTCTATCATTGTGCCTGTTCACAACAGTGAATGCTGGTTAGATGAATGCTTAAAGTCAGTTTGGGAACAAGATTTTAAAGGAACCATGGAGCTGTCAGTTTTTAATGATGCCAGTAAGGTGCGTTTCAGGCCTTCTTTAAAATATTGTCCATGTAAATACTGTCTCTGACAAGAATTATTGGTTCACTTCACCATACAAATTAAGATAGCTGCATCTGTGTCATTATTTTTTTTAGGATGGTTCAGCTGAAATAATTGAAAAATGGAAGACTAAGTTGGAAGAAGTTGGTGTTTCAGTAATCATTGGAAACAATGATTCCTCTCAGCCTCGAGGTGGTATGTAGCTTAATAGTGATTTTGTGAGAGTTTGGTTCTTATTGCAGGCACCTTCTGATTTTTAGGTTGAAAAATGTCTTTGTAGCCATTTGCAGTGCAATGGAAAAAAAACCCCTTTGTTTTCTAGAGCTCTGAAAACTCATTCCAGTTTGAATTTGGCCCCGTTGGTTTGGGCTCTGCAGAATTTGTTTATATGTTCAAGGAAAGAAGAACTTGGCTTAGTGCTTGTGTGCTCCACTCTGCGAAAGCAAAAGAATTTTGTTTAATTGTAGTGTACACAATGTTGTTAATGCTTACAATTTTACTGTGGCTTTCTGATATCTGATTTATCTTCAGGAGATGGGTTTTAAGAAAAAGAAAGAAATAAAAAATTTCTTGCATAAAGATTTTAAAAGTAAATGCATATCACTCAGTCTAGTAAAATAAACTCTGAAATAGAAAACAAATACCTTTTTGATATTGCTTCAATGATCACTTCAAAACAGAGGTTTCAGAAGTTTTGATGTGAGCTAAAAACTCTCACTAAAGTCCTAAGTATTCACTCAAAGGGCTAAACCAATATGTTCAGTGAGCTGCCAGACAGGTGTATGATGTGATCCCCTATTCATTTACATGCTGATATGAATCACACCTACTGCAGGAGATGACAAACAAATCTCTTTAACAGATTTTCTTTTGCTTGTTATGGTTGGTTTATGTTTAGGGGGTTTGAGCACAGAAGCTTCCTAAAATGTGAAATAGGAATACAAGTCAGTTGGTTTTTGAAGAAGCTGTTGTTGAGTGCCAGTAAAGTTGGGAGATCACATCTGTGTTCTGAGGAAGAGCAGCAGGACGAAGGAAGAACAGTGTGCCCACATTTTGTATGGGAGCTGTGTAACCAAGGTTCCTGTCATTCTGGGCTTTGTTGGAATGAGTAGACAAATAGGAATTGTTAAAACCCTGGCTCCAAATTTGTGCCTTTGAAGTTACCTCGCGTAAAAGTCACACTTTGGAAACACTGTGACGCAAAACTTGGACAGTTTCTGTTTTTTCACTAAATGTCCTGTTTGAAGTGGAAAGAAACTCAGGCTTATTACAGTCTCCTCAAAATGATCTTCTTATACAAAAGCCCAGTTCTGTTTCAGAAAGTTTAATTTTCACCCCCTGCTGAAACAGGCAAATAAATTGGGAGTTTCTGCACTGAATTCATCTGCAACCTGGTATAGGCCCCTGGCTTTATTTGCTGTCATTTCTCCTGACTGTCGGCTTTACATCTGTTTTTAAATAGTTGTCAGACGTAGCAATACTGAAGTAACACAGCATAACCCTTACTATAAATATTTTTAGTATTTTAATACCTCTAGCATGAACTGGTGTTGTTTTGACAGTGCAGCTTGTAATATTAGAACTATTGGGCTGGTAATGACAAAAAGCAGACAAGGTTTTTAGAGGGAATTTTTCTCTTTTGGGCAACTGATTCAGTTGGAGTTGAGCAATGTCAAGAATTACTTGTGTTCCTGTAACTTTGTCTTCTTTTTTCTCCCCCCTCCACTATTGGGTGATCAGTCTCTTTTCAAAACTGACTTCTTTTAGGAGTTGATGATCAAGGAACTAAGTAGGTTACAATTTCTTAAGTCAAAGAATAATCCCAGAGGTTGTTAATTCTGATACTTAAGGTAGTTAGTAATGTTTTTATTACTACCATCGTGTTGTGTAACATATTTTCCATTTTTATAAACATTTGCTATGTCTAAAGTCTTGTTCCTACTAGAGTGTTGTATCAATTGTGTATAAACTAGTTTTTAGTTTGCCAGAACACACAAGCAGGATGGTTTTTTTTATATTAGAATTCTGACATCTGTTCACCTTTGCACTTCAGGAAACTGAACCTAAAACTGAATTCCAGTTGTGAACTCCACTGTGCCATTAGGGATACATCAGATTATTTTTGGGTTGAGCATGCATTTGTTGGTGTTGGGGTAGCTGGAGACTGAGCAGATCTTTAATAAATTGAGGGTGGGAGGGGCAGCTGTGCACTATTTAAATAATAGTGTGAAATGCAGAGTTCTGCTCAAAAACAAACCCAGGCTTATTCATGTGGAAGACACTCTCAGGTCACCATTAAAACAAGGACATCTGTACTTCATGGTTGTTAAATTTTGGAAGCAGGTTACTTGAAATCCATAGTATTTGTTTGCTTTTGGTGATTTACTTTTATTATGTTAAGGACTAGGTACAACTGGAAGGAGTCTTGCCTTTAAAAGAAGATGCTTTGGTACAGAAACAATGTACTAGTCAGGCTTCACATCTTCAACTATTTACACAAGATTAGGATTTATTTCTAATTCTTTTCTAACATGTAAAAGAAAGTGGGGGGAACCTAGGAAAAAAGAAAGGGTCACTTGCCTAAAAAAAGGAAACCTTTTTCTTTCCAAGAGTGAGGAATGTTAATATCTCACTGAGGCTTAAGTTTTTACGGCTGTAACCATGGTAACAGGCTCTTTTCACCAAGTAAGCAGGCCTTACAAAACTCAGAGACCTGGCACAAACATTTCATTTTGTTCAGTAGAGTAATATTAAAGAAATTTTTTTACTCATGCCAAACACAGAATTAGTTGTGGTGAAAGAATTTTTGATACTTAGTTTCTTCTATGGGGAGTTATATTTATCTTCTTAATAATTTAAAAAATAGGTGTATTTTCTTCTTTTTCTTTCCTCTGAAAGATATCTGGTATATGGAAAACTTCAGGATGGTTTCTGTTTTAAACACAGCAAGAAATATTTTCCAACTCTTTCTCATAACAAATACTAGATATTTCTTGATTTTATTTAAAGTGGTGTATTTGAAAATGAGATCCGAAATATTTCAGCAAGTTCATGGAGTAATATAATTGCCATCTTGTAGTTGCCTTTAAGTCTCCTTCACTCTTTTCTTAACATTTTTGATTCTGTGTAATTCATTATTGTCTAGTGAAGGTTGTTGAAATATTTGGGTGTGTTAATGACAGCACTGAAATGTAAGTCCAGGCTGCTTTACAGCTGCTATGGCTTCTGATAGTACTGATGTATTTGATGTTGGGCAAATTTAATTCTGTCCTCGTTTTTGTGCTGCTCTTTTATCTCTTGCTTTACTGGGGACCTCCAGAGAATTGGGGGTTTGCTGCTTTGGCATGTCCAGACCTGTTGACTTGCATCAGTTGTTTCCCACTAAAACTGCTCATGCCAGGCTCCAGCTCTGCTGTTGTGGCAGCTCCTGTCTTTGCCAGCTGCTTTTTTACTGCCAGGAGGAAGGAGACTGAGAGTTACTGTATCTAGGAGATTAGATATTCATAGGTCTGTAAAAGGTACTATGTCAATATCCTGTAAAGTTATAAATCCAAAGAACCCACGACGAAGAGAAGTTAAGGTGAGGATTAAAGTACATAAGAAAAAATAACACAGTTATAAGGAAGAGCCTTTATTAGCAGTGCTCTGGTGGTAGTTGACATAATGTTCCTTGGAGGCAGTAAGAAATGCAGTCATAAGTCCTTTTCTGTACTTGGACAGCTCAGCAAAATAGCCAAGGAGCACGTGCATTATGACTAAGGGAACCTTTGAGCCCAGTTAAATTTGTTTCCTGAGCAAACTTAAACTTGTATCACACAAAAAGATAAGAGAATTACAGAACTCTGCTTTTTTTCAAAAGCAAAATCAGATACTTAATGGGTAATATTATTTAAAATTATTCTGCTCTACTTCATGATGAGATTTTTTGGCTTTACATTTCCAGTTTTCCCCCTAAAGAGTAAAAACCCTGCAGTATTGCATGTCTTCACATAGTTTGTTTTGCAAGTCAGGGTGATCTTGCTGGATTCCCTGACTTGGTTCCATAAATACTTCAAAGAAAGCTTAAGTGTTACATATGTGGAATTCATACAGCATTTTTCAGACTAATACTGGGTATAGTGTGGTCTTTTCTTATAATGCTGCCCAGGGCAAGAACTCAGAGATCAGAATGTTCTTAGGTACACCTTGCCTACCTGCAAAAATGACCCCAGGTAAGCACTCCTACCTTGTGGATGTATTTCAGTGGTAAACTGAGTTCATCCTGTTGTTGCTGCAGTCCCATCCTTTAACTTTAGCTGTGGATTCCTGCTCCTTCCTATTTTTCTGGTTCTGCCATTTGTTTGATCTTCCAGAACAGTCATCTGCTTCAGAAATTAAGTTGACAAAAAAATTTTCTTCTTTGGTTCAGCTTCCTGAAATGAATGGGTTGGTAAAAAGATTCAGCAAGTGTCAGGGGGTCAGAAACTAAGAGAGCCTAGATGCCAGCGTTGTCATTTGTCTGAAGTGACATTTCAGTGTGGTCTCCCACTGATGATACAACATGTTATAAGCCACCTTTGTGCTCTGTGTATATATCTAATAAATAGCCTGCTTTGGCTCCCCTCTGCATTACTCGTGCCATTCCATAAATGTCACATGAAGGTTTTGTATTTGCAAACTTCGTACTTGACAAGCAGCAAGGAACAGAACTTTCCTTGAGTTCTGAGAATCTGGTCCTCTGATGGGAGGAACAGCAGTTTCTGGTTCCTTCTCTGCCTCTTTTATGATTTGTTGCTATTTGTTAGGACTTAAAAGATGAATGTATGTACAGCCAAGGGTTTTCAGCATCTGCTCTTTGCAAGGAGTTGGACTGGATGACCTTTAAAGATCCCTTCCAGCCCAAACCATTCTGTGATTCTACAAGCTGAGGTTCTAGATGTAAAACCTGCCCTCTTCAAGATCCATATTACATATTATGTCCTTGTGGAGGGCTAGCAAAAGCAGTCTTATTCTACTTGATTGTAGAATTCTGGTACTCATTCAGAGAAGATGACTGACACAGGCATCCTATTTAAATATTCACAAATTACCTTGCTTTAAATATGGAGAATTTGGGTACTTCATGTGATTTTGATTTTTGTATTTTCTTTCATCTGTTCCTCACTTTATTAAGATTTTAAAATGTACAACAGCAAGAACTCCCACGTATTTTTATCTTTGCTCTCTCAACAGTTGGATTTGCTAAAAATCAAGCAGTGATTCAGAGCTCAGGAACCTATCTCTGCTTTCTGGATTCAGTAAGTTAATGCTTTTTGTCCAACTTGGTTTTGAAAATGTAATTCTTTCCTTTTTAATGGAGTTGTTGGTTTGCTGAAAGACAAGCTGCTTAAAGGTTGTTAAATGTGCTGGTTACGATTTATGGCTGTAAAGTTGTATTCCAACCTGTAGAAAGCCTTACATCATTCTTTGATTATATCAGATTTCACAAGCTGTAGTGAAAAGGGCTGGGCAGGGTTGGTATTTAGGTGTTTTCAGGATTTTTCTTTCCCACATTCTTCAGAAAATTGTATTGATGAGAAGCTAAGAGCTAATCTACTGGCTTTTTGATGCAAAATAGGAGAGGTCTCACCTTCCATCTTGAATTTTTTTTTTCTCCTGTCCTTTGTTGGGTATCTCCTGTGAAGCCATTCAGCTCACTAACCCACAGATAAGGATCTCACTTGGTGCAGCTGAATATGCAGGCAGTGGTTTCACAAGGGTGCCCAGCTGAGCTGAGCAGTGGGGCCGTGTGCTGGGAGCAGGCAAGAAGAGCAGGACCTTCAAGGCTCACTGATCTCATGTAATTTCACCTGAAGATTGATTTTTTTTTTTTTTTTCCCTCTGAATTGGAACTGAACTGTGGGTTAGGGTAGTGCAGGATGAACTGGCTGCTGACAGGGTAGGTTTTCAGATGCAATTCAACTTAGTATTACGATTGTCTGTGCTTGTTAAAAAGTGTTGTGAGAGCAGGTATGTGAGCTCTACAGCCTTTCTCAGGTTTTAATTAGGGAAATCTTTCAGTTTCAACTAGATGGAAGATTTTTTTTTGTTCATCTGTTAAAATTTTGTGGTTTTTGTGATATCTTGTTAGTCAGTGATGCTGTTTACATACCTAAAACAAAAAAACAGAATAAAGACCTGACTTATGATTTGCAAAGTATGGGTATTCCAGGCTTGGACAGATACCACATTGCATTCTAGGGAGTCTGTAGGATGAGGAATGTGTGTACTTGAGTTAGCTGAAGTTTCTGGGTCCATGTGTACATGAGTGAGAAATTAATCTGCCCTTGTCCCGTGGAACTTCATATCTTCTGTCTCAAATACGTACAGCATGAAGTAAATTATGGGTTAGTCTTTCTTTTCAGTCCAGACAGATCTAGTTGTTTGTAAATCACTAGCAGTAAACTAGAAAATCGAATTCTCTAAATGAAGTTAATTCATATTTTTATAGTGATTCTTCAGAATTCTTGATTTGTTATTTACCATATATTATACATCTTCCTGCTGCTGGGTTGTTTCTATTGGCTGGCTAACTATTGCATGAAAACAAAACATCAGGGAATCAAATTAAAATTTATAAGGAATATAACTGGTAATGATATTGTATTTCTGCAATATTATCATTAGCATAAGGTTTTATTTAGTATTATCAAGAATTACTTGAAGTGAGTTGAGGATTTTATGATTTACAGTGTGGATAAGCTTAGGAGAAGTTACCAGGATTTTCTGTTCTATGCATTTCTATTTCTTCTTCAAAACAGAGACACTCTGGACTACCAGAAGCCTAATCTTGCTACAAAGAAATACTAAATAACTGGTATTACTTAAATGTGTTTTCTGCTGTCTCTCCTTGTGACTACCAAGTTTTGCTGCAAACGGATTGGAGAGGATAAAATGGATGTGGAAACTGCTCCAAGTCCAGAAATTGCTCAGTGTTTTGGCCATAGTTAGTAAATGTTGTGTGATAGTAGCTGGAACACAGATGTTGCCAGCTGTTTAACAACTCTGCTTCCACACACCACCTACCTTCTTCATTTCAGTCACCAATCCAGCATCCAGCTCTCTAGGAAGGAATGTTGATATCAGCCTTTTGGAATGTGCTGCAGTCATGCCAAGGAATTGACCTTCAGGAGTGAAGCCACAATTTCAGGTTTGCCACAGGTGGACGAGGAGAGGAGTGGGGCTGGGGCTGCAGTTTGTGCACAAATAGGTGTGTTACAAATAGGTGGAGAAATACATCCGTGGCTTTTTGTGCATTCCTTTGTCTTCTCTGAGTGAAGTGAATGGATGAGCATATTTGGGAGCATCTTTGGAAGCACTGTTCCCAGCAAGACTGTTTTCGCTTGCCATTCCAGCTGGAGTCAAGCTGCTTGTGTTATGTCTCTCAACACAGATTTCTGAGGACAACAAACTGGGAAGAAATGTGGAAAAAAAAAGGTTACAGATCTCAGAACTGTCAGAATTTGATCAGCCTTCTTTTGTATGAAGGGGCAGCTGTTTGACTAACAGCTATTGTGGAGTTTTTTTACTGTGGTTGTTGTTACAGATTTCACCTCCAAGCTACTGAGGCATTTTTTCCCCCCTGGGAAAACAAGTAGAAAAATTGAAGATATTTAATCTTTTCGTATATAACATTTATAAGTATGGGAAAATGAGAGCTAATTTTGCAAATATATTTCACTGTTAGCTTTTCTTCTTCAAATTGTCTCCAGTTATGACTTTATTTACCAGTTTCATTGTACTGTAGCTGTAGTTTGTCAGTTCTCTGGGGTGGTGCCATCTTTGTTAGAAGCATTTACCCAGTTGTAGAACAGCAGAACTCTTACACTAAAAGTTCTGCTTTGAGCTGCTGTTTTCATTGACATGCACATAAACATGCCTCTACTTGTCTGAAACTGTATTTCTTTAAAAAGGATCATGCTTTCATTTCATCCTAATCATCTGTGTAGTTCCCAATTATTTCAGGTTTATTCAGTGTGCTGTTGGAGAGTTCCTGACTGTTAAAGAAGAAACATAAAAATGTGTCCTTTTTTGACCTGCAGTGTTTCAACCCCAGTCATATTCACTTGAGTCCTTGACATGCTTGTTTTACTCTTTTGAAAGGCTCTGTTGGCAATGTGTCACGTTTGCAGAGATTCTCAGGCAGTTCAAAGATGTGACTCTAAACCATGTTGCCACAGTTTCTCTGCTTCCTAATAGTCAAAAATGCCATGGGGACACAGATAAGTTTTATTCACCAAAAGTGAGGGTGAACCACACCAGATTTGTCATTCCCCTGATGGAATTTGCAGCTGCTGACCTGTGCCTTTCAGTTTGGGAGATTTGTTTGTGTGATTGAAGTTGGGAATGGTGATTCTCAATTGCTGTGAAGTTGCATGTGTTCCTTGAGGTTCAAGTTCAAACCCACCTCGTTGAGGGTATTGCTGAAGGCCTTGGAGGAAGGTGGTTGGACCTTCTCTAGCCAGATGTGGTGGATGTGTCAGGCACATTCAGTTAAAAACAGCTTGTTTTTCCAGCCTCTGTAACTTCCTGGGTTTGGAAGCATGGATTTCCTCTTAGTTGCCATTGTGCATTACGGGCACTAATAAACTTCTGAAATATTCCTCCTTTCTTTCAATTTAATATCTGTATTTCTTAGGAAATTAAGATGTGATCAGACTTCATATATTTCCTTGCTGTTGTTGTTTAACATACTGTTCCTTGGGAACTTCATCCTCTGATTTAAAAACTGAAATAAGCTGTTGCTCAAACAGCAGGTGTGTGGATGTAGTGATGAAATCCATTACCAGAAGAGTTGTCTGTGTTTCCTAATCACGAATGAGCCCCAAAAAATTAAAATATGAGTGCTTGAAGGTATCATTCCTATTATTGTTTTGTAAAGGTGTGCTTGTATTAAAACCAGATTAAATGCCTCTGTCTGTTATGAAATGTTATTTTTTCTGTTTCATAAATGAAGAAGCAAACCTTCAGAATTTGGTTGCCAAAACCTCTCCCTACACGTGTCTTCTTCTGTTTGTAGTTAAAGAGGGCGTTTGGAATGGCTGGTGAAGCTTTTACTCTTGTCTGAGTTTACTGGCTTTGCTGCTGAATACCTTGTGAGTTACCTGCTTTGCTTGACTGCAAACACATCATTTTTTTCAGTGATCTAATTGTGAGAAAGATCAAAGGTGACCTCCAGTGACCACTGAAAAGCAAGATATGGAAAGGCATAGGTCTGCATTTGTTGAATAAATGCACCGAGGTGGGAGCTGCTTCTACAGCAAAAGTTTCCTGACCACCTGATAGTGATGCTTAATTAAAAGATTCCATAAAAAGATTGTGAGGCTCATAAGAACACCACACAGATCTTTCCATGTAGACCTGTTTGTTGCTATGCTCAAAAAAAGAAAGGTGCTCAGTGCAGTCAGCTTCTTAAATTGGAAGTGTTTTCTTTGTTGTCCCCTTTTTTCTCAGTTTAATTTGGGAGTGGGAACAGAAATGTAGTGGTTTTTCCTATGATCTTGCAAGTACTGACAGATCATTAGTCTCAGGTGATTTGTGGGTGCCGTTTGAGTGCCTTGCTCTAATGAGCTTGGTAGTGTGGGGCCACTTTTTCCACTTTTTCCACTTTTTCCACTTTTTCCACTTTTTCCACTGCCTGGAATTAGGGTATTTCTTTCAGTAGAGCTGTTGACAGGCCAGTTTTTGGAGGTCCCAGGCATTTCACTTCCCTGGTTCAAGGAGTTGAACTGAACAATAGCAAAGAAAGATTTTTCCCTCTAGTCTGAGCAGGTGCAGGATAAGTGAATGGACCATTTGATGAATTGAAAGATTTTGGAGATGCCATATTGTGGCTCAGTGAGTGAAACATTCCTCCTGGTGCTGCTACTGGTTGTATTTTGCATGTAATAGCTGTAGTGAAAAGAAGGTGCTGTTGTTATGGGGGTGGAGTGTGTCAGCCCTCAATCCTTTCTTTTTTTGAGCAGCCAAATATGAAGGACTTGGGAAAAGCTCGAGATGCTGAGTCCATAATGTGAGCTTAAGAAAGCACCTCAGTACTGAGCTGTAATTAGTGATTTGTTTTCTGTGGACTTGTCCTTGGTTGCAAAAAGTAGATGTCTATTGTGCACTGAGTTGTGTGTTTTATTTTACTTTCTGAAGTGCAGAAACACCGATTTTTAAGGGAAAATGATGAAGTTACCACTGTGGAGCCCAGTGTGGTCCACCCAGCCTGGCTGAAGAGGCCAGCTGTTGTATTCCAAGTATATGATTAGGGATGGCATGCATTTATATAGCATTTATTTTAAATTTCTTTTGTTTTGTCCATTCTTTCCATGGGGGAAATTTCTCTTCATCCTGTCTGCTGTGTATCTGCTAGGGGACAACCATGAGAGACTTCCATGTGAACAGAGAAAATTGGATTTCATTGAAAACTTCTGTTCAACTTCTGTTTTGTTAAAATTATCTTTCAGTGTAAGTCACTGCTGCTATTGTTACCTTCCCTACTCTCACCTAGGAGACAGAAACAAACTTAATTTACTTCCCTTTTTGGTATAGGCCTTTTCTTTTTTTTTCTGTCCAAAATGAATGAAAAATAATTTGGGAAGTGTTTGTCTGATTACTGAGGTCTTGTTCTCAGTTTTAAATAAAAAAAAAAAGATGACCAAACTCTGCCTGTAGAAACTGAAGTCTGGTAACACATTTGCTGAATTCAATACCATAAGTGCAACAGCTTTGGTAGAAAATTTGTGATTGCATAAGGTACAGTTGGGTAAAATATTTTACCACCTTAGTTGTTTAATACTGTAGTTGCTAAAATTCCATAAATGCTTACCAGTGCAGTGCATGGTTGGGCTTTTCACTCCCATCAGTGGCCTCTGAAGCTGAAAATTTTTTTCAGGTGCTCTTAATTTGTGGTACAATGGTTTTGGTTTTACTCATTAGAATTTATTTTGGTTTTTAAATACCGGTCTTAAATCCATCCAGGTTCCCTACGATTATTTCACTATAAATACATTCTGTTTTCCACTGCATGGTTACTTTTCCAGTCATCAGCAGTGAAGAATCTGTTGAAGTTGGATTTTGCAGTTACCTTTCTTGTACCAACCTGAATCCAAGAAAGCTGAATGATGGTTGTGTCTCAGTTTTGTCTGGGATGTGATTTGTATTTTGTGCTGTTCTTCCTCATCACCTAACTGCTTTATTATTGTATTTGGGATTGTGTCTCAAACTATTATATTCTTTTTTTCCCCCTTCTTTCTTTCTCCTTCCACGAACTCGGAAGGTATCACAGAGCAGTGCAGCAGTGCAGTGTGTGTGTAGAGCTGTTAATAAAAAAACGAGACAGAATTATTAAAAGAAATTAAGGTCATCCAGGGTAAGAGTTCATGGAGTTTTCCAGCATTAGAGAACAAAGCTGTATTAATAAAAAGAGGCATTTAGAAGTTTTTGTGATTATAGTGCCCCCTCTTTAGCTGGAGTTTACAGAATACTGATGCTCTCTGATAGCCTAAGCCCCAGATCTGTAGATGTGTGAGTTTTGCCAATAGCATCAAAATGACACAGTGTTTTCTTAGGGGAGCCGGGCCATTCCTGTCAAACTGGGTGGTTATGAAAACATGACTTCGAGCTCTTTGGTGCATAGGTTATTTTAATTTGGTTTGAATGCTTTCCATGCTGATTTAACCTTTTTAAATCGAGTATATTATTTTTCATCTTTGTGAATGTAAGGGTTCTCTCTGTTGTGTGGGATCATGAACAGTGGGATCTTTTAGCACAAGAGCATATGTTGTATCTTGTAAAAGATGAGGGTAACATTGTTCTGAGCATTGAAATTCCTGGCTTTTGGGTGGATTTCTTTTTCTTTTTCTTCTTTTTTTTTTTTTTAATTTAACAAGAAAATATCTAAAGATCCTTAGCAACTTGTAAAGGAGTGAACAAAGTTCAGTTAAAATATATCTGCTATTGCTTATATATGAAAACCAGGTTTTAATTTACAGAAATCAGCTCTGTATTTGGCATAAAGAAATAGGATTATGGTTCTTCTTGTGGGAAATAGGGTAAAGGTTTTATTGGAACACTTGCTTGATACTGGAATTCTGGTGCTTTATTGATAAAGTGGATTAGATGGTAAATAATATCATTGTAGTTTTGAAGTCACTCATGAGAAATCAGAAGGGGTTTTTTCACTCCGTTGGCTTTGAAAATCAGTAACAGCTGTCATGCTTATTACTAAACAGATCCTAAATGCAAATACAGAAAAATGCTTTTGACAACATAGTCCTCCCATCTTTTATAAACTTACATGTGATAAGGGTCAGTTTTATTATTGTTTTGTTTTATCTTTAACCTTGAATTGTATTAAGCAGTTGGATCTACTTCTGAAACTTCTTTATCATGCATTGTTTTGATAAAACTATAGTGGCACCTTTATAGCAAGGTCATTCAACTCTTCTGGCTGTAGATATTTAAGCACCAATTGTATTTTTTGTTGCTGTTGACTTGATGGGAAGTTTTAATGTGAAAGTTGTTGGAAATTCAGTATTGAGGGTTTGTGCTTTAATAGGAATCTTAGAATGATTTCAGTGTGGGGAACTGATGAAAGAGTATCTGTAGAACAGGAATTCAGGGCTCCTTTGAATTATGTTTGCCTGATAAGTTTACTTGGAAATACTCTGAGAAGAAATAGGCTGTGTTAGCTTTAACCAGCATCTAAAAAAGATTGATTCTTTTAAAGGGAGGAAATATGGCACCAACATGGAAAAGGAATATAGGTAGAAACCTCAGGGGCCTAAATTTAGGGAAGAAAAATTGTGCTACAGTTTTTACAGACTGTAAAATCACAGTCTAGAAAGGATTTAATTTTGAACAGGAAATAATACAATTTTGAAAGGAACCTCTCCTAACAGTTCAAGGCAGGATAGCAAATTACTGACTCTTCACAAAACAACCTATCTTTTTGTATGTAAATAAAACAGATCTTTATGCTACAAGTGGAAGAAGTATTAACATGAAATTTAAATCTAGGTGGTATGTTTTAAAGCCAGTGTCAATGCTAATGCATTTTATGAGTGTGGGTACTTCCCTTTTCCCCTTTTTCTTAGAATTTTATCATTTCACAAGTACTAGTTCTTGTGCTCAAGAAATATGACATATTTTTAGATCTAGAGACCAAAGGCTTTTCATTTTCAGTGGAACAAGGTAGAGCCAGACTACAGAAAACATTTCCTCATATTGCTGTATCTCAGATCTCATGGCTTTGACTGAGGTTAGTTCCTTGTCCTCACACTGCCAGCGCTGCTCTGGGAGTTGTGAAAGAGTGGGTGAGTTTCTTGAGAAATTAATGTTAAATGTGTGGGTGCCTGTGGATGTGTGTTGAGATCACAGCACCGTTGTCACGTAGTAGTTCTGATCACTTCCAGCTCGAACAGCTTCGAGTTTAATCCACAAAAAGTGTGAACTCACTTAATATCTGTTCCATTTGCATTTCTGACTGCGAGCCAGTAAAATGATGTTAATTTAGCAACATATTCTAATGTGTGTCAGTACTGTACTGTGACCCTTTTTATGTTCAGTAACAGTGTGCCATTTATTCCAGGATGATGTGATGATGCCACAGCGGGTTAGGCTGCAGCACGAAGTTGCCATTCAACACCCAAACAGTGTGAGTACTTTTTCCTTGTGTGTATTTCTGGGTTTTTCTTTGACAGAGTTCCGGATACATCTTTAAAAGGATATGAAAATTTCACAGTGGGGCTGGTGGAGGCAAAGCAATAACCAGTGTATTCTTTTCCTCTATTTTTAATCCTTGCACTGAATAGGAGCTTTGATTGAACTTCTTTTCTTCCTTTTATTTTCTCTGTTCCGAAAACCAGATCTCATTACAACAGTTATACTCTTTTGCAAATAAGTATATAGGTTTGGCTAATGTCTGTAATCTAAAGGAGAATGCCTTTTTTATGTAGCCCTTCTAAGTCATGTGAAAAGCTGCAGAGGATTGGCTACAGCTATGGTTTATCTGCTTTTAATAATTAGGAAACTGTAAACCATAGGGAATGTATGGGTTGTTACCACTGATGAACTGGCCTACAGTTCAGCTGATGTTTCTCTCTATGTCTGCCTGCAGAACAAAATATTATTAGCATTCCATTCTTTATTCCTGTAAAATAAACTGTCAGGAATATTCTGTGAGATAGTTTTTCTCTGATCTGTATGATTTTGGTTTTATATGATTTTCTGTGGTTAGGCTCAGAATTCTTTAGAGAAAGTTTGTGCCTATGCTCTGCTTATCCAAAGATTATATATATATGTATATATATATATAAATAACTTGTTATGGCAGCTAGTTAATTTGCCAATTCTATTGACAAAGATATTCCTTTATGAACTTGAAAACTGAGTTTGTATTCCTATCAGCAATATTCTGGAAAATCTGAATTATTAATTAACTCTGTTTTCACCTCACTGACATTTTCTCTTGTGATAGTTATTTCAATGTGCAAGAGGTTTCTGGAAAGAAAAGGTCGATTGACTTGGTCTGTCACGAAGGTGTTTCCTGCAGGTATCTGAACAAAACACACAATTTTAGGATTATTGCTCTCTGTCAACTAAACACCTTTTGAACTTTTCCTCCAAAACACACTTGCTTCAAAGTAGAGATGATTGCAGTCTTCTTAGCTGAGGAATGTCTGCCAAGCAACCTGCTGCTCAGTGGTGGGATGTGTACCTGCTCATCACACCACCTGGGCTGGGGCTCTTTGGAAATCTGATCATCCTTACAATGTCATTTATTAAATTATAGCTTTAATAGTACCTGAGTAGCAGCTAACCCAACTCGCATTACAAACACAATAAAATGATAAATGGAAAGATGTTTTTGTTCTGATATCAATCAGGTGATGTAATTCTGTAGTCAGAGGCCAAAAAACCAGAAAGGCAAGTTGATCCAGTATGCTTGTTTTATGGAAATTAGTGCTAAGAGCTATCTTATTTCTTGCTTATATGGCTTCTATAGATGTAAATTAAGACTTTTTTAATTAGACTAAATTCAACTAAACAGTCTGTAGTCTTTTTAGAAAGCACTTCAGCTGTTTTGTTTATATTCTGTTATACTTCAGTGCCCAACAACCTTCAGTGTGAACTCTTAAATGACAATCAAACAAGTAATAAAGAGGACCCGAGTAGACTGAAGGGTCTTTCTGATCTGTTCTAAGGAGCACAAACTTGTTACTGCCACGTTCTAAATTCGTGTAAACTTATGGTCCTGTTTCAGTGTGGTGCTTGTGGTGGGCTGGCCTTGGCTGGGTGCTGTCACCCCTCAGAAGGACAGGGTGGTGGGAGAAAGAGAAGGTAGAAAAACTCGTGGGTCAAGATCAAGGCAATTTATTAAAAGCAAAGGATCCTTTGGTCAGTTTGGATCAGCTGCCCTGACTGCCCCTCCAAGCCCTTGCCCACCCCAGCCTGCTGGAGAGGGGCAATGTTGGAGGGAGGGCCTTGGTGCTGTGGGAGCAGGAGCCACACCTGGTGTGACAGCAGCACACAGCACTGGGAGGGCTGTCCTGGGCAAAATGAACTCTACTTCCACCAGACCCAGCACATTTTCCATGTCACAGGTATGGAAAATGTGTGGAATGCCTGTGTGAGGTATAACCACCTGGGTTAATGTTGGATCTTACAGAACTTTGATTCAAAGGCCTGAAGGAGAAAGGGGAACATATCCAGCTGTTTCTGGTGAGCAAATAGATCTGTTTGGTCCAGAGCCCCTCAATAGTTCTGGCACAGCTTTGAGAAAAGTTGACCTGGTCACAAATCTACCGACCAGTGTCAGGGTGGACTTCTGTTCTTAAAAGAAGGATCTCTTTGCTGTCCTCAGAATAATCATGCCATTCAATTTTTTGGCCTTGGAAGATGGTTGGGGGTGTTTGAATGAACTTTTGTTCTGTATTTGAAGTTCTGGCCTGGCTTCAATCAGTCTGATAAACCAGAGTAGGTGGAGGGGCACAAAAAAAAAAAAAGCAGAAGGTTGAGAAATGCCTCGTGAAGCAGGGAGCTTTTTTGGTTTGTTCCTGAAATTCTAATTTGCAGACTTGCACTTTCCACTGTTTTGCAACTTCTCCTGACCTGGATTTTTGACTTTATGTAGTCTCAATGTACTTTCAGAAATTTTACTCCTAATCAGATTTGAAGACCAGTGTTCCCAGTGGGCCCTGATATTGTAGGCTTCAGTCTGCTGTTGTTGTTACTGTAGATCTACAGGCAGGAAAAGTCTCCAACTTTCTCCACCAAGAGAAATCTCCCAGGTCCTAATTAATCCCTGAGGTTCTTCCTCATTTGTGTTACTCTTAAATGCAAATTGCCTTACTCCGACTTGAAGCCTGGTTACCAAACAGCAGAACCAAAGATATCAGATGCCTCTGGGATCTTCCCAACAAGTTATTCTTTAAAGAAACCTGTGTCTCCATCTCTGAAAAAGCGAGGAGCTTGCCCCAGGTTCAGGCACTGGAACGCAGCTGAGGTAACAGCAGCAGCCTTTGTGTCTCGTTTCCTGGATCATAGACTACTTAATTGTGCTTTAAAGAGCAAGTTAATTTCTATTCTCTTAAGCTGTTCTTATCTGGAACACTTTTTTTAAAATAGGCTTGTAGGGTGGAACTGTTCTGTCCTTGGAAATGTTCAGAGTGCAGGATTTTGGATCTCAAAATACAAATCACTAATCCATTGTGCTTTTTATTAAAAGCAGCTCTCCACGACTGCTGTCACCTTGTCCTCTGGTGACTATTTTACATCATCTCTAAGTCCTGTTGACATGAATTCAATAAATAGACACTCTGAGAAGACACAAGTTTTTGAGACTTTGTTTATTTACACTACAAATTCTTAAATTCTGCTTAAGAAAAATAAGGCTCGATGCAAATCCCTACTTTCAGCAGTTGTAAAGCTCAGGGACATTGTGCTGTCTGTTAATAATGTAGTGGTTCCCATCCCTCTGGCACTGATTGCCCAGTGCCCACGTGCCCTCACGTTACACAGAGGTGCCTTCAAATGGCCTCTGCTCAGAAAAGGAAGGACTTTGTTAATAGAGAATGTGCAGCTCTTCCTAAAATTTCTCACTCTAGTTTTCATTTATCCCTAGAAGCTGCATCCATCCCATTTATCCAGGGTAAGCCAGGTGGTGCTTATTTACCCACCACAAAACTTGTATGCTTTGCTGGCAGCTAATGAGTAGGAAGAGTCAAGATTCTATTTCCCTAATTCTGAAAAAAATCATGCCTTCATATCTTATTTTGTATCGGCTTGTGTTCTTCTGGAGGAGATCCAACCTTGTGTACGTACTGGTGTTCTATAGAACAACATTTCTGAGTTTGGAGTAGCCCAGGGAATCATTTCCCAAACCACACACATTGTGAAGTCTTTCACTCTGCCTCACTTTTATTCTGTCATTTAATTTCAAGAGAGTAGTACCCTCTGAGAACTCCCAAAGCTTTTTGTTCCAAGGAGAGAGGGGAATGTCAGAGATATCTGCTCCCTGGTTGTCCTGTCGCTGGATGCTTCCAGCAGGCCCTGCCCTGGGCATGCTGAAGGAAAATCACTGGATCTGGGAACAATCTTGGAGACTGTGAGTAATCTTAAAGAGCTTACAAAATAGCTAAACTTTTCCTCACTGTCTCCCACCTCAGTGAGAAAACAGCGGCTGGAGTCAGAATGTTTTTTTTAGAAATAAAGAACATTATTTCCTCTTGTTTTTACTGGCTCAATAGGAGGTGAATCAGTACCAGTGTCACAATGAACACCTTTCTATTTGTTGTGAAATTACTGTCCTCTGTCTCAAACAGGTAGGAGACCTGGGCATGTGAGAGAACATGAATGTACCATTTGCATTTCTTCAATGAGCAATTCTCACTATTTTGCATCTCTAAAGCAGATTTTTGGCATATTCTGTAGCTTGGATTTAGCTCAAGAGCAGCAGTGCCCAAAGCCATTTTTATCTATTGCATTATCTGCCTGTGTTAACCAACTGCCTGAATTCTGCATATCTTTGATGGTTAATGTGATTCTGAGATGGGTGATTGGATCGAGTGAACTCCAACAGTGCCTGGGCTGGTGGCTCCAGACCTGTTCACCTGCCCCGGGAGGGCTGAAACAAATATTGCACAATCAGCCAATGAACTGGAGAAATCAACAGGTGAATGAGAGCTGAGCTGCTCCTTTCTGTAAGGCACAGCTCTCGGCCAAAGGCATTGGCTCTTTCCCTCCCACCCCTACTGAGCTTCACAAATTAACTGCATTTACACGTTAAGGTGGGTTTTTTTCTTTTGGTCTGGAAACATATTTTTTTTTTTTTTATTTTGAAAGTCATAATCTAATAGATAATTTTTTTTTCTCATGTCACTGTACCCTGTGCTGTTCTGCTTGTCAGGATCTGTCACACCTTTCTGCCACGTGTAGAAAGTAGAAAGACTGTTTTTTTGACTCCCTCCCTTACAGAGTGCTCTGCTTACAGAGAGCACTGGTTTGAATCATCTCATTCTTTTCTTGTGGCTAAAATGATCAGATCCAGTTGATTCTGTAATTTTGCGGTGTGAAAAAACAATGAGTGTAGTGAGGTTTTATTAAACTGCCATGAAGCATAACGCTAAATATTACCTCTCTGTCCTCCGTTTAAATTCCATTCTGTACCTCTATTTAATTTTCATCCTTCCTGTGTGCAGTGAGGTTGTTGGTGATCTTCTCTCATTCTGTGTCTTTAATTCTGAAGTCCAGGTTTTACCATTTCCCCTTAAAATCTTTGTCCTCCATTTGTGGCATATAGCTGAGCAGATTTTCCTTTGATAAGTGCTTTTATTTTGGACGTGACGTTGATTAAAATCTTCTTTGTGCAGAATTTAAATAATCTTTTTTTCCCCTTGGTTAATTTGCACAGCTCTCCTTCTGACTCCCTTACTCAGCACGTCTGAGACAGATCCGTGGTGCTGCCCAGGCCTGTCCCAGCAAGCCCTGCCTGCAGAGGTTGGCTTTAGTAGAAGAATTAATTCCTACAACAGCTATTGAAGAGACATTAATTGAGTACTGCCATGTCTTGAGTGACAAATCAAATTTGTTTGCATAAACCTGTTAGCAGGAATTTGTTCCACTAAAGAGGCTGAGGAGATCTGAAGAGGCTCTGGTCTGTCTTTGGTATAGACAGAAGGGGAAATGAGATTATATTCCATGCAGTTGTTGATTGTCCAACATCAGTTGATTTTTGATGTGGGAGAAAAACATGTCCAGAGAAATATTTTCATGAACTAGTCTTAACTATGCTGGTCAGCAGAATTTTTTTATATTCAGCTCCCTTTTACTCTTCTCAAACTACCAAGTCTTTTACATTTTTCTCCAGCATGTGGAAGATGTAACTCTGAATTAAGGCTATCCAATATAGATACTTATAAAAACATTTATGGTTTTCACTTCAGGAAATGGTCATTAGAGGCTTTTAGAAGTCATTTATAATATTTCTATAATCTTCTCTTGGTATGGAGGGTAGAAACTGAAGAAGCAGTAGTGTGAAGGGTTTGTTCTGAAGTGATGGCAGTGGAGTATGTCTAGAGGAAAAAATATGATTCCTTTTCTTTTTTTGCACTGAAGAATATGAAAATTCTTTCTTTGACAATGTGAGAGTATTATTCTTAGGTTTTCAGTAATTGGGCCTTTCCATGTATATCATCCAGATCTGCTGGAATTCAGCTGTGTCTTTGCTTTTTATTAGGCAGCTTCCTTAAAGATTTTTTTTTTTATTTGATATTTCTGGAAAAAACCGCAGAGCGTTTTCAAAGTCACGATGTCAGCCTGAGTCTGTTCTACATTTAATCAAATAGCCCAAATGGGAAACAGCCAAACTTACACAACTTTGTAATTAAATTTGTGTTTAAAATGGCCTCCACATGCCAATAACCCCATCAAACAATTGTGATTACTGGAGTTTGATATTCATGGAAGTCTGATTGTAATGTATTTCATTCATGTAAACGTATTTCATTTTTAAAACTATGTCTGAAGCCTAAAGTGTTTGAAAATGAAGATTCCCTCCTCCTGGTGTTCAGACATTTTGCTGAGGTGATAATTATTACAATCCGATCAGACTTCATGGAGCTACAGACAAAAAAAATTGGTACCTCTTCAGTGATATTTACTTGAAGTTTTTCCCAAAATATCATGTTTAAACTTCATGAATTCACATGTGTGACAACATCTTTTTAAATGTTCCTGTGTTGTGATGCTCAGCTGGGCTCATTCTGATTACCCCACCTTGACTTCTTGTTTTCCATATAAATTCACTAAAGAAAATTCAGACTTCCTTGGTTTTTAGTTACTCTCTTTTTATGTGCTGAAAATAAACATGTAACATCCTTTTGTGGACTTGGGACTTGAACTAATGTCAAGTAGAAGGTTTAACAGGTGTTCTTAAATACGGATTGCTGCAAGATAAGAACATCTGTGGAAATGGATATTCATCTGACCCAAAGGCTTCTCTGGGGAGTCAGCACTATCAACATATTCTATAATTTTTAAAACATGCTTTAAATGCACTAGGGTGTGTTTTGTATATTTGCACCTAATGCAAATTACCTCACAGGTGTCATGTTTTGAAGAACAGTTTCCTCCCTTGGAAATGACTGGGAGAGGAAACACATTTTACTGCCTTCTTCCTGCAATATATAAATTTGGAAAGATTTTAACCACATAAAAATATTTCTTTCGTTTATTTTTCCTTAGTTTATTTTTTCTTTTTGATTGCATTAAATGATGATCACAAAATCTTTCTTAAAGGAAATTACTGCATGGAAATTAGTACAATAAAAAAAATTGAAGTAGTGTTTGGAGATAGCAGAGGTGACATGTACCTTTCCTTAACACAAAAGATGTGGGCTTGATTAACTAAAGCTGTTCTTAAACATTCAGGATAAGGTAAATAACTCTTACTAGCTTTTTATTTTAGGATTTTTCCATCTGTGGGCCCTCATAAAGAGGCATATTGGGGAAAAAGGTGTCATGCCCTAGAGATAATCCTCCCTATTTTACTTGTTATTTGGATAGTCTTTCTTTTCACAGAACATTATCTAGGATCAGATGTTATGATTTTTCTAATTAAAGCTTCACTAAGTACTTAATTACGTTCTCTTCAAGGAGGTTTACATCATTCTGTCGTATTTCTAAAATGAAACACAACACTGCACATTTTTCCTCAGAGTGTAGAATAAAGTTTTGTACTTTATATAACCTTTGAAAGTTGCATTTATTTTGTACAGAAAAGACATGGATTTTTTCATGTTAAAATACATATTTTTCCAATACCAGTTTCAATAATAAAGTTCCTAAAAAGAAGACATATTATAAGAAGAATTCCTGTGTATGTATGTACATCGAGTGCCTACTGCCTTGTGCAGAGTTTATGCTTTTGCCTGTCTTTGTTCATTTCCTCTTTTTTTAAAACAAGGATGGAAAATATTGGGATAAAATTGAAGACCAATTATTTTTTCATCCTCATTTCCTCTTTAGTACAACGGGTGGGTTCTGACCCAGAATAGGCTGCCTCCTGAATAAGGAAGACTGTTTGTGGTAAAGGAAGCTGTAGTGATTAAAAAACTCAAAAACACCACATCTGCAGAAAGTGTGTTGGTTTTAATTATTGCCGACTCATTTAAACTTTGTTTCCTCTCACCCGCTTCCTTTTCCATTTAAATGTGCCAGGGAAAACATAAAAACCTAAAAGGATGGGAATAAGAAACATCTCTACCTGAATACTGCGCTTCAAAACCTCGAGTGAAAAGCTGGAACAAGTTGTGGCGTGTCAGTGGCTGGGCGAGGAGCGCTGGGGTGTGCACATCTCAGATGGGGGACTGAAATACTCTCGTGTGTCAGTGCAGCAGTTTTGTAACTCACAGGGCAGTGACTAAAGGTGACTCTAAGCAGATTTTGGTAATGTATGCAGTAATCCTGCCTGGTTCCTCTGAATGTGAGCATAACTCTTGAGTTTACTGAATGTGCTCATTGGATTTTTGTTTCACACATCGTGGCTAGCCCAGGGTCCTGTGACCTGGAGAACTTCACTGTTATTTGTACTATTGATATTTATATTATTGTTATTTGTACTAACTTAGTTGTATCATAATTGTGTTGTACTGGCTTCATAGCTCTCTGACTCCTGAAAATGTTTTCAGTGCAGTGGCATAAAGAACATACCCGTGACATTCATTCTGATAATCTTGTTTATATACAATTCATTAACTCCACTCCTAGTCATGTGGAGTAGTTGAGTTATTAAAGAAGAGAGATTCAGGTGCCTAAACAGTGATGTATAACCCAGAAAAGAGCTGTCAGGATCCAATTTAATAGCACTTCTTCTGTCTGCCTTCACCTCGCCTCGTGTGTGTACAGATAATTGATCAAACCTGTTCAGTTTTCTCTTCAAGTGTGAGGAGTTGAGATTTGAACCAGTTGTTCTTTGGACTTCAGGGAATTACAGTCCTTCAGCTGAGCACCTGGATTCAACATTTGTTTTAGTTTGCTTAAATTATCAACAGCGTTTATGAAATTATCAGTCTGGTCTGAAATTAATATAAAAATGTGAAACTCTGTCCTCTGCTTCTAATGTAAATTTCGAGCTGCCTGGAGAGAGATGGCTGCACTTCCTACTTGGCTGTAATTGAAAACCAGGTTTTCAGAAAAACAAATTTGAAATTCTCCTTTTTAATATCTCACCTTTTGGAAGCTCTTTGTATTCTGTATCTGTTCAGCTTCACTGTGACTCTTTAAATGAAGAAACTAAGTTTTCATCTTGTGCTTGAGAGATAAAATAAAGGTAATTTTTCCCTTTTACCTTTTATGCAGAGTTTTGTAAAGTGTCTTTGTAAGTTAGAAAAATCTAGGATATGCAAGAGAAGGCTAATGAAGGCTTGATATATGAATACTGGAAAGAGTTCTATTTTTAAACAAAAATCATCCTTGCAGCACAGGATAGATGTACATATGACACAACCTTTGTCAGGTTTTTATCTGTTTGGTGTGCTCCCATTAAAAACATCTCTATGAATTCTTCTAATTGATAATCAGTTTAAAAGAATTTTAGGTTAACCTTCTGAAAATATCTTAGTATTACTTAGCTGTAATATTAGGGTTAAGTTTGGATGAGAATTAAAAGTTTTCCACAGTAAGTTGTTGTCATTGAGGAAACATTTCCTAGTTCAGAGACATTCCGGTTTATTCTTGTGGGATAAGCAAATAGCATTTTCTTTTTTTCCATGCTTGTTATTTTGATTGTATTTAATCATACTCTAAATTGTGATGTTTCATTGCCAGCAATCCCCCAGCAAAATCTTCTCGTGGTGTTTTTGTTCCCACATCAAAAGTATTCCTAACTGCACATGCAGAACTCTGGCCTGACTGCTCACATCTCTCTGGGGTTTAAAGCTCTGTAAACATAAATACCTGGAAGATTTATGAATGCTTAGGGAAAATAAACCGAGGAAGTTTCCCACCTGCTCTTGAACAGAACTTGGTTATTGGAAATTAGTGTTCAGAAACGCTGAAACACTGTGGTGTTAGATCTCAGTGGACAAACATCCTCAGCAGGAAGCGCCGTCAAACTCAGGAGGAGACATGGAGAGTTACAGTCTGATGGCAGTGCAGTAGTTGGTACAAAACTACTATTTATTTTTTGCATAAATAATTAAGTCCTATGGAACCCTGAAGATTTCATGTAGACTGCAGACTTTGGGAGGAGCAAACAGCAGAGTTCTGTGCAGTCACACTCCTGGGGTTCTCCTCAGCCTTTTCCTTGTCTAATCAGATTTGTAACCAGTTTAGCATTTCTATGAAATTGCATTAACATCTGGCTGTGCAGGTACAGGTAATACATAATCCCCCTAATATTCTCTCTGATACATATTGGAAGCTATTTCTGAGCACCTACTGGCATAATAATATTAAAATTCATATTTAACCTGTACAGCTACAGAACAGTATTAGATAAGAGGATAGTGCTCAAATGGGTGCTTCAGTGACTAAATCAAAATGAGGTGTCTCCAGTGCTCTGCCATGAACAAGACAAATCAGAATATGTGGGGGATTTTCTTTATTTTATATTAATTAAAAGTAATGAAGGGTATTATAGGTTATGGCACTGTTGGTAGGATTGTCTGGTGTTACTCAAGTTCCAATTTTCATTTGATGGACTAACTTTTGGCTGAAATTTTGCATTCTAGATGTCTGCCTATGGAAAATTCCCTTCGAAAATTTCAAGCAAAATGGTTCAGATATTCCCAAGAATGAGGTTATTGGAAAGATGCTGCTCAGTGTTTTCTAGAGACCTTGTCTGTAACTGTTTAACATTTGAGCAGAGCATCTGGGGGGCAGCACAGAAGGGGGCTAGTGAGGACTGCATAGATAATCTTAATTCTTGGAGTTGCCATGTTTTGAATGTTTATTTTATGACACTGTTTTGTTGCCACGTGGGTGTTCAGCAGTTTAACCTAGGGGATTTATCTCATTTTGCTTTAGATTGTTGGTTGCCAAGTCAGAAGAGAGCCACTGGACTCTACTGAAAGATACACTCGCTGGATCAATAACCTAACCCAGGAACAACTTCTTACCCAGGTATTTTTGTTTCATCTGTGTCTGAAATTACAGCAGGAAAAATAGAGCAAGAGGTTTATTTGGATGGAGTTTTTCAGTGATAAGCAATACTTGATAGTTTATTAAGGTTATCAGATGCTCATATTTAGGCACAGTTTGTTCAAGAGAAGCCAAGGTTGTGGTGCACGTGATCATTACAGAACAATGACTTCACACTGAGTGACCATGAAGCTTTCAGGTTTGGAGTGAGCCTGACATGTCTCACTGCTGCCTGTGGTTACCTACATATGCTTTCATGTTCTAAAATTAGGGGTTTCTTTTCAAAAAGTGTATTTGTATACAAAAGGGGGGGAAGAAAAAAAATCTTTCTTGAGAATGATTCTTCTCCCACCCAAGGTATTGACCACTCCTGTATCTGTTTAAGTTTTGCTTAGGGTCATTTTAAATCAGCAGTTCTTCAGACATTAAACATGGGGCTCGTTATTCGTGTTTGTAAGTGAGATGTGTCTTGTGCAACTGAAGATGACAGTTTTGGCATAAAGAATGGTTGTTTCATTAGGCAGGAGGCCAATGCTGAACTAAAATAGAGACTAAAAGAGACTTTGGCAAAAACAAGTTAAGCTGTGGAAGAAATCAATCCAGCTTGTGGAGGAATGTTGTACAGAATATACGAAATCTAATGGATGGTTAGCAGAAAACATCCCAGCAGGCTTTGAGATCCAAGTATTTGGGCTTGGTTTTTGGGATGCTATGTTAGGGAAGACATTTGGTTTTCATTTCCCTGGATTTAAGTGGTTGAAAAGATTAACATGTCCTTATTTGTTAGACTTCATTATAAACTGTGTTGTGTTCCACAATACCCCGACTCTAAAAACCTCCTCACAGGCCCTGCTGTGGTCATTGTAACACAAGGAGTAATCTACAGACCTTGGTTTAAAATCACCAGTGGTATTACAGCTCCCTGTAATTCACCAGGGGAAAGTAATTACAGAAAAAGTTACCCATGGAATATTTGGATTTGCCCGTGAGTGTGGCATTGGAAAAAATACAGATTTAAACCAGTGTATTTATCTGATGACAGCATCTGGATCACTGGGTTGGGGAAGAGAAAGAAAAGCTTGAGGATGTAAAAGCTTGTTCCACACAATCTGAAGTGTTTCATCTAAATGGCCATTGGATCTTTGATGAATTAAGTGGAAAATTAAAACAAATATCCTGATTTTCAGATTATGCAAACAAAGATCCCCTCATTTTAAATAAGATGGGAATCTATGTGTTCTGGAAGAGGTGATTTAATACAGTATTTCTGACAGTAGGATGCAAATACCTGGGAAGTCCCTTGCAATCTTATGTGCTACAAATACCTATAAAGCCTTAATGAATCCGTTATTTTTACATATAATTTAGAGTCACACTTGTCATAGGGAGGTTAGCAATTTTGGATCATACCTTGGGTTTGGAACTAGGACAACTTGTGGTACTTACCCAGGAGTTCATTAACAAGATGAGATTTATAGATTCACACTGTTTACGTGTTCCTCATTATTTTTAAACGTGCTACCCGTTCTCCACTAAGTTTAATGCAGAAACAGAAGTTCCTCAAGGACAGTAGATTTCTGAGAATTCTGTGAAAATCTGAAGTTTTGGAGAAATTGGGCTGCACCAGCTGCAACTCATAAGTTGTTAAGCACCACAGAATCCCCTCGGAGGGAGATTTTAGGTGCCCAATCATCAGACAAGCTTCAGCTGTGGCACAAGCCTGGGGCAGCCTGGCTTTTCCAGCTTTGGAGCTAAAATTCTGCTTGGTTTCCTGAGCACGTCAGCACGTGACGCTTCTGCTGCTTTTGTAATCTTCCGATTACAAATTCAGGTAGAGGGATAATTATTTTGCTTTTTCTTACTTAAAAATGTGTGGGGCAGAGGAGGAATTGGGAGTAAAAGCCATCTCAGCTGTACTCTAATAATCAGGGTATGAATCAATTTTCTAAGGTTCGGCCTGATTTGTCCCACTCATCTACCCCAATATATTATATGCTTTATTTTGGGTGTATTTTTTAAACTCTCTTCAGTACATAAACCCTGAAAAACCATAATGATGGACCTGTGGTAATGGATTTGTAGAATCTCCGGGAGGAGCAACCCTTCAGGGAATTCAGGAAAATTTGCTTTAATTTACAGCACATTGTCTGCAGCAGATCCCTGTAGTGAAAGCATATTTAGCTTTTTTTTAGTGCCCAGCTCTTTCCAGTCACTTCTGCTGCATTTCCACACCATGCACATGCAGATTATTTGTGCTGGAAATTGGGAAACCAAACGACAAATTGAAAAAGGAAAAAGAGCCAATTGTCAGGATCATGTCATCCCCTACCATAATGTTTGTGTTATTGATCCAATAATGTCCTGTGGCACTGGACTGCTCTCCTGGGCAGTGCCCAAAGGCAGGTTTGGGAGTGGTGGTTGGTAGCAGATGTTTTGGGAGGTGCCTTCAGACACCTCTGTGCTGGATGCTGGGTTTAAACTGCTTGAGTCAGTACCAGATTTTTGGATCACATGTCCCGCCCCGGTCCTCATGCTGAGAAGATCATTCAATACAAAATGCTGCCAGCATTTTAACTTTTCCCTTAGCCCTGGCCTCTTGATGCTTACTCATCCGTTAAATGTTTCTCTAAACAATTATACTGTAACATTCCAAAGATACTTTATGCTATGCGTGAAATTTCAGAATATATACCCCAGAGAGCGTGGTGGGAGTGAGAGAGTACAAAGAGAGCATGATAATGAAAAGACCTACTTTTAAAAAGATCAATATTTGCTTCTTCAATGTTATCTTCTGTATAAATGACAGGTGATTAAACCACACTTTCATGGGTATACTGATATAAACCTTAAATACATGTGTTCTGGAAGACTTCCTCTTTCTGGCCAAGAGGGAAAAACAAATAAAAATGGATAATTGTAACTGTTCAGTAAGTGCAGATTGCAGTGACAGGTACAGGAAGAAAATGAGCAAACAAATTAAGAGAACTGACTGTTTTGATGTTGAAGTAAGTGGAAAAAAAGGTAGATTAAAACTAATCCATTGGGATATCTGAGTCCAAATTGTGCTTGTAAATGTGATTGAGGTTTGATCGTGCAGCCCTTCTTTTACACTGGAAATGTTTACTGGGCTGTGTAAGTGAAAAGGTCTGAATGGTTTTAAGGTGGGATTAATTGCACAAATATTTATACAAGTCATTTTTAAGGACTGTTGCTGACTGTAAGTGAAAGAGCTGAGTTCCTGTCCACATCTGTTAAATCACTGCTTTGGGTTAGTTTAGTCTCTCAGCCTGTGAAGTATTCTGCTCAGCCTGAAGCACAATTCCATCTACCATTTTTTCCTCCTCAAAGACAAGACATTTCCATGCTTTCACCACGTGGTTGTTCACTTGGGAAGCAGGCAGCAAACTGAGAGTGACCCGTGAGGAGACTCCTGCCAAAAGGAAGGGACTGTGGGTGATAAGGCTGGATTGCCCTAATGGAGATAAAGAACTGTCTGAAAAAGCCACAGTGATTCTGGATGACCGTGTCTGTATGACTTCCTGATACATGCTGGGCTTTGCAGGTTATCTTGGAGCTCTTGCTGTTGGATAAATCTGGAAACTGTCACAATGATTTGTAGTTCTTAGCAATAATCTCTGCCAACCACCTGACAGAAGAGCAATAATTAATGTTTTTCATAGCACACCTCTCTGTGCTCTGATAGGTGCCTGTTATATTTCACTGACAGCTTTAAAAGCTGTTCTTTTCTACTGACTGAGTCTTCCTATATTAGACCTTAATTAATATTTGATAAAGATTCATGCTACAAATCAGCATTTGCTACAGATGCTCAGTTTGGAAATAGATCCGAGATTGTGGTGGAGTCAGAGCATGTAGCTTGTTTTTAAGGCAAGAAGAACCTGACAGCATGGCTGGACCTTTCCCATAAATTCAGTGCACTCAATATTGCATTATCATCTTGTGTCTCAATGGGGAACTCCTTAGTGGTCAAAAGCTGGTAGGAGTAGATTGCAAGTAGGATGAATTTTCCAGGTGGGCCACAGATTGAATATCTCTGGCTTACAGCAGCTGTTTTATCTACCTGCAGACAGAAAATTCCACTTTATTAGTGCTCAGGCTGGCTGTCCATGTGTCACAACTGCAATAATAATCAAGGCAGCAATCTGAAAGTGGATGGATGCAATGCCTGTTGTCTGGTTATGTTAGCAAAGGCAAAAACTGGCCAGAGGGAAAGGCTTTCTTACTTAAGAATGAATAAAACATGAAAAGGCTGATTGAAATCCCCTCCCCCCTCTCCCTCCCTCCCCCCCAACTTTGCCACTATTAATGGCTCACTTGTGTTTGTTGTCTTTCAATAAAAAGATACTCAACACTTTCTTGGGATTTTTTTTTGATTGCTGTTTCCTCTTCCTTGATCCACGTTATCTAAAAATGTGGCATTGATAGTGAGGTCCTGATGCTTTTCTCCTGAGTGGGAAAGCCAAAGTTACTGGTTATTGCAGCAGATTCTAGCAGTTTGTATGGGATTGAGCCTGTACCATATCAGAAAAAACAACTGGCTGCTTCCTTTTGTGGGTGGTTGATCCTTGTTCTCCTCTGGAGGAGAATGAACCAAAGTTTCACAGGCTTGACAGTGTTTATATTTACATGTGAAAATACATGTCAAAGGGCTCATGGAATTCTAGAAAGTTTAATGAGAAGTGGCTTAGCCACATCTGTGAACTCAAGGCACAATTAGAACTTCCCAGTGAGGCTTTATGAAAAGGCAGCTCAGGGTCACATATTTTGAACTTAGAAACAGGTTTGCTGGAATTCAGAAATGTATACAGCTTGTGCTTTGTGTGTGTGTGCAGTTTTGCATGAGTTTAAAGGTGTCCCATAGGGGAAGGAGTGTTAAATAACTTGTATTTTTCCCCTTCGTATCTTGTTTGATAATTTGCATGATTAAGCAAGGCTGGAATGTGGCTCATAATACATGGTAACATTTAAATGGAGCAGAAATATTGTAATATAATATAAAAGGGACTTGTGATTACAATAAGTTTGACTTTATTCCAAAATGTTCTTGATGAATGCAGTATTACAGCATGACGGATTCTTGTATGGCAGAAAAAGCCTGATATGATTTTGATGGACACAGAAATGAAACTGGTAGAAACCAGCTATTTCTGATGTGAGCTGTAATTCGTTCCAGCTGATGACATTTTCTTGTATTTTTAGTAATTAATCATACCCATAAGGAATGCAACAGATTTGCATCCTAAGTGCCATTTTTTTGAGGCATTTGATGTAGGAGATGGACAGGTAATGCCAAGTGTAAAGGAAAACTGTCAAGGATTAAATTTTCAGAAATGCACAATTGGCTTTCCAAGTTAATATTGCCATTTATGCCTCCTCAATACTCTTGAAAATTACTTTGAAAAACAGGGCAAGATGTTAAAATAAATTGAAGACTCAGTTGTTAATGCAGAGCTGCAGTTAAGGACAGGGATGGAACCAACTCGTAACTTCCACTTTCTGAGTGCTCCACTTAACTCTTGTTTGATCTTCCATATTTATCCTGTTGATGTGCTTGTGCTGACTTCCAAATAAACAGCGCTTAAGTTTCACTTTGGGCTTTTATATCATTGCCTTTTATAGCTTAAGGAACTGCACTTTTGCCTCTTTTTGAGGGACAAAATCCAGTCTTTATTTTAAAATAATAGACAGGATATTGAAGTGGCCCTAACTTTTTTTTTTCCTTTCAAAACAAAAAGCCCTCTGAAATACTCATTTCCAACTCAGTGAAGTTTATTTTTCAGTTGGTTGTCCATATGTGAGAGCACAGAGCTGATACACCCTTTGCTTCTGTAATTTACTTTCTTTGAATTTGAAAATCAAAGTGCTGATGTCCCAAAAGAAGAGAAATATTTTTGCTGTGGCTGCTAGTGCAATAAAAATTATGCATTTCAAACATATTTTTTCTGCAATGCAGCTCCCTCTTGTAGCCTTATACATAGGAAAAAACATCTTTTGTCTCTTGCAGCTGGGCTCTGAACAGTTTTTCACTGTTTTAAAAATTGTGTGTGAGCGTGAGTTGAGCTCATTCTATTTGATCTGTCACACTCAAGATTTTGTTCCCTAATACTTTTTTATACAGGCTTCACTCTGCCACATTTGTCATTTGTCTCCACAGTAGTTGTTGCTTTTCTGATTTTTTTAACTACTTAAGGAAGCTGAGTTTTAAAATATTTACATCCACCATATCCTCTCGTAAGTATTAACAATATATGTTATACTGTTATGTTTGAATTGATATTTTTCCTTTCTGTGTTGTAAAAAAGTCAGATTCATTGTCCAATCAGCTTTGGAGTATAAGGATCCAGATTTAATGAGTAATTCAGTTTTTATGTATTTTTTTTCTTAGTACAAGTGTGACAAACTGCAACATGGGATTTTTATTCTGTTTTTACAGTCTTGGCCAAATGGGCTGTGATTAGAAGTTCTTGAGCTGAAGTTGTGCAAATAAAAAAATTACAGTGAGCTTTTCAGTGCATTAGCTGTGAACAGCGTGTCCTTTTTCATAAAGAATGGGTATTTGTCTGTTCACTTATGGCAATTTCATCATCTTAGAGGTGAGCAGCACATCCAGTTCCACTGATGCCTTAAAGAAGCTCGAAATGAAACAACACATTGGAGATAATATTAGTGTAGGAGGTGATATAAAGGCTGGTCTTCATTGGAGGCCTCCAAGGGGCAGATCTGGAAAATGCCCGCCCCTGCACGGGGTGAAAGCAGTTTTATAAGTTTAGCAAATTAGCACAAGTGACAAAAATCCCCAATTAGAGACATAAGTGGTAAGGTAATTCCTCCTCGGTTCAACCCTGTTCTGAATCCTCCCCCCTTTAGACAGGAACTAAACTCTGTTCATGAAATTGTGTCTCCAAGAGCTGGTTTCAACCCTGGCTCCCAGAGAGCCCAGATGGGACAGGGGCCTTGGAGCCCCAGCTTGGAGCCTCTGGAATGTGTTTGGTCTTTCTGCCTGTCACGGTGGGGAAAAGTACTGGGGCTACCTATAAATACAATAATAGGCTGCAGAGCTACAAATATATGTGTGAAGAATATAGAGAATATACAAAAGCAAGTGCTGCTGGTGAGCAGAGAAGGAGGGCTTAGTAGTTGCTGCAAACTACTTCTTTGATTTCTTCAGAGCTACTGAAACAGAAAAAGCAGATGTTACTAGACTTCTTTTTATTAGACTAATTGGGTACTATTCATTTATGGTGTTGAGTTTATTGGAGTAGGTCTGAATCATGCCTGTCAACGTAAAAGATAGGTGTTCAGAAAGTTTGTATAGTAAAAGGAATTATTATTTTCAGGTGTATAATTCCAGAGCATGCCAGGAAGTCTATATTTATTTTGGATAATTCTTTGCATACCTATTCTGTAATAATGTCAGAATGAAATAAATATAGTCATGAGCATATTAATCTCAGGGTTATGATTATTTTATAAAGTAGAAAAGACAAATTGAGGAAATTGTTTTCTGTCTAGTGAATGGTTCAAATTTTACTTAAAAGAATGTTTTAATCTTTATAATTTTGGAGGATTTGTCTAGCCACAAAAGACAAAATAAGCGTGCTGTCTATAATGTAGCTTGTTATGCTTGCTCTTTTTTGGTTTTGCTTTTGGTTTTGTCTGGTTTTTTTTTTTAGGTTGTTTTTTGGGCATTTTTGATTTTTTTACATCAGGCTGCACATATTATACAAATGCTTCTTCCACAGCCATGTGTGGTTTGATTTTTTTCTTATCTAGTGTACACCTTTTTAAGCCCCTTTGCCATGTTCTGTTTTAAAAGCTCGTAAAACAGGGTCCAACTTTGTGCTTAATATCACCTAATAGTGTCACTGACAATTGAAATTTATTTTGAACATTCATTCCAGACTTTTATTTCTCTGAAACCCAGTGGTTTGACACTGTGTAATTTTGTGTATGGGTAGGTCTTACACTCTATACTCTTATATTCTGTATTTTTTTTACTGTGTTTTGTTCTATGTTTCATTTTTGCTGTCTTCCACTGCAACTTTGGGGATTGGTTTTTCTGGCCGTGACAGCACCCAACAGCTTTCACTTTCTCACTTCATTCTTGGTTTCATCTCTTCCCCCATATAATTTTGTCTTTCCCTGATGCTTCACAAAAGAGCCACAAGTTCACCACATCCTTAATAGCCCATTCATTTTGCAAGGAGCAGATTGCTTAGTAGTTTTTAATGAAGAAATTGAAATGGAACCACCCATGATACAAGAAAGTAGCAGAGGGATACTCAGGTTAATATTCAGGAGAAAACAGTTCTGTGTCCATGAAATGCTCTCTCCCAGTCAGGGCCTCAGGGGAAGGAGGTAAATTGGTCACCAGGTTGGCAATTGCACTTAAAAGGGTTTTAATGTTTCTGAGAGAAACCAGCCTGTGCAAGTGCTCACACACTTTTACACACTTCACTTGGAGCACTGCCAGGCCAGCAAGGTAATACTGAACCCACACTAGCAAGAAGCAAATGAACTGACACAGCATTTACAGCTGGGAAAGTGCAGGGAAACGTCAGCTTTATTATCATAGATGCCAAAAGGAGAGATAAAGAAGTCACTGCAGTGGTCCTGGATATGGTGTGTGCTTCAGCAAGACACTAAAAGAGCCATGTTTGGCTTTATGTTCTCGGTGTTCTTTTCCTCCTGTGCATTTCCTGAGTATTTAAGCTAAAGGAGAAAAGATTGGGTTTTTTTTCCTGGTGTTGTCCCACGTGCAGCCAACAGTCAACCTGTGCTTTGTGCAGGAGTCAGATAAGAGAGCCTTATCACGTTATGTTCCAGCCCTGGAAAACTGTCTGAGAATTACACTGGCAAGGACTGACTCCTCTTGTGATTTGTTCTTTAATTATTTCTCTTTCCATTCTTCTGCCTCTCCTGCTCATGAAGAGTCACGTTGCTAATGAGGGCTGCAGACAGACTGATGTGCATCTCCCTTTTTCCTTTCTCCTCTTCCTTTTTAGCCAGGCCTAGTGACCATCTAAAACTGTAGTGTGGCCACGTCCCCAGAGTTTTATCCATACCTTTCACATTGGCACTCTTCTATTATAAATAAATAAGTCTGTGATTGTGAAATGAAAATAAATTAGAAACAGCTCCATTCGAATGTTTGACAGTCTGAGAACCCCTGATGGCTCACTTGAAAGAGCAGGAAAATTGAGGTTTCAAGTGGCAGTGCTGCTAATCTGTCCTCAAATGTGTTCCTTCTTTGAACTGAAACTCAGGTCATGTTAAATGTGTCCATTGGTGCATCTGCATCCTCACTTTTTTAGGGCTGTTTGAGTTGAGTTTGTTGTACTTGGCATGAAACAAGCAGTCAGAGGGATCCCAGCTACCTCTCGTAGAGGTCGCTACCCCCACCAGTGGGCTGGTGCTCCATTTCTCTCTAGTATTTGAAAATAATGTATTATCTCAACTGCCAGCATTTATTTGGCCGCCTGACTTTAGAAAGGAATATCCAGCACCATCAGCTTTTCCTGCCTACCCTGAATTCTGTTTTAATGGCATCTTTCAGAAGAATGGAAGTGTTGACCTACAAGCGAAACAGGTTCTCTCTTAATTTCAGCGTCAGATTTCGCCTTCAAAAAGAAAAAAAAAAAAGCAAAACACAAACCCAACGGCCTTTGGAGTCAGTAGGAGAGATTTTTTTGTGTGTGTCATAAAATTATTCATAGCTGTGCAGAGCAGATGTTGACGATTAGAAGAGAACAGAGGCTGGTCTGTGGTCTCCTCCGTTTCACGTGGGTAGATGAAGGCTCGAGGCAGCGGCTATTTCCTGTCAGCGCCGGAGCAGGTCCTGGGGGCTGCAGCCCAGTCAAGTGGTACAAAGTCACTTTTGTGTGGCCTTGGTTCTGTCCCTGGGCTGAAAGAATAATGGTGCTGGAAGGCTCAGTGTTCTGGCCGGAGAGATCTGTGGCCATTGATACGAAATTACGGGTTGAAAACTTTTTATGGGTTTTGGGTTTCTTCGCTAGATGTTTGCCTCCTCCTTGGAACAGCTGAGCCTTTCATTTACTGCAGTAATTGCCACTGTGTCATTTCACATTTTAATTCTTTTAGCTTGAACCATATTTAAAGCACAGTCCCTCCCAAATTTGAATGTATTTTTACACAGTAACTTAAATGGCAGCAATTTCCTGCAAATTGAAAATGATGAAGTGCTATCCTTTTGCCTTCAGAGCAGTTTTCTGTAAAATTCTTATGGTTACAGGTGACCTGGGGCACCTCTTCTGTTGAAAGCACTGCTTGGCATCCTCGTGTAAATAGGCATTTCCCAGTAGTTAAAAGAATTTTTACTGGAGCTCATTTTGTCTCTTAACTGAATGGGCTTGTTGAAGTAATGATGATGTTGATGCCATGTTCAGTGAATTCCCATTTTCCTCTTTGCTGGTAGAGCTGTATAAATAATCATGCATTAGTGCTGGAAAATTAGAAACATTTTTGTCTGCAAAGAAGTGCTTTTGATCTTCAAGTTTAGCAGATGCAGGCAGTGATGGAGGAGTCATCCCTGGTCCTTTGGGGGGCCGTGGTCAGAGGAGAATGGACAAAACCAGCTTAGTGGAAGGAGAAGAAACTTTGTGGGCCTGGTTGCTATTCAGGATCAGAAAGATGGTTTCTAGAATTTAAAGCAAAACAAAACAACAAAAATTCTGGTGTTCTGCCATATATTAAATTCACTCTTTCATGGCTTTTATAACCAAGCTGTGGCCATGGAATGTGAGCACGTTAATGTCAAGTTGCAGTGATTGGGTCTGTCATCCTGCTGCTCTGTACAATGGAGGATGCTATTGAACACAAATAGAGCATTGATAAAACGGCAAAAGCAAAGCATAAAAATGTTTCTTAAATGGCTGAAACAGTATCTGTAGTAAATACATGTTTTGTTATTCAGGAACAAGAAATTATTTTCTGTCTGACAGGACAGCATGCATTTTGCTGCTGCCTGAGAACAGGGTCCCTGTGATAAGAATCTGTGTGTTCTGTATGTGACTCAAAGCTTGGGTTGCCTGGGCTTTTTTTTTTCATCAAGTAGGTAACGTGAATAATTTTAGAATAAAGAGGAAGGAAGAAATTACATGCCTCAGTAGCAAGCATGTGTTCTCTGATACTTTAGTTTCAAGTTCTGTATTCAGGAGAGGTGAAGTCCAAAATCTCCTTTTATAGCAGGATACCAGGTGCAAGCAGCGAGACATAGAACTCAATTCAACTTTCTCTTCAGTGAAAATTATAACACAGCTTCAGCCTTGATGGCAAACTGCCATTCCTGTGGCAGGGCTTGTGCTAATTTGTTAGGAAAAATACATAAGCAGTGCTAATCATATAATTTTTTAGTCTGAAAGATGCCAATGCATCTGCTGTGTGACTGGAAGTCCTGGAGAAGGAGAACTCTTGGAGCAGCCCCAGCCAGGGCACTGACACCCTGAGCCCTCCAAAGGCAGGACAATTAAGGATTGATAATTAACAGTTGCTGTAAAAATGTAAAGCTGCCTGTGTCAGACCACATACTCAGAACATGTCCTGCCGAGGTATTTACCTGCAAATTAGCTGAAAACTGCCCATTGTTTCATACTGATCATGTATGACAGCCAAATATTTGCTGGCCAAGTCAGGATCTTTCCAAAATTCCAAGTAGAATTACAAGCTGAAGAGTTGTTTTGCAGGAAGGCAGCCTGATGTTCCCCCCTGTGACACCGGACTTTTTGTGGCTGTCTGTAGAATTTTGGATGAATAACCTGAAGTGGAATCTCGTCTCAGTTCTGACCTCTTACAGAGAGCTCTATAAACACAAATAATAAATTTTACAAGGAAATAAACTTCTTTCTAAAACCAAGCTGCGAAGCTACTGCTGCACATATTCTGAAAGTTGTTTGTATTTCCATTTGGGATTTGATATATTTGGTTAATTTTTTTCCTGGCAACTTTGGTGATTGTATAATGCAGAAATGTCACCACCGTCAGCAAACCAAAAATTTTTACTGTCTGTTTTTAATGATAATATGAATAACAGGTTTTGGCTTTTTTAACTTCTGTCAAACCCCTTTTTAAAGCAAAAATATGTTGTTTGGACTCAATATCTGTGACTGTCCATAATCACGTATGAGCAACTGGCAAAGAGAAGTAATTTATCTACCTTCTATAAAAAAACAGAGCCTTATTCAGGCACAGTTTTCATAATTACCTTCTAAAATGTGTTTTAATTCTGCCTGTCTGAATTTGAGATTCTTTACCAAGGAATTATGCCACTGGTCCTGCAGTAATCTATAATAGTTATAATTTGAGAAAATCAGGATTGCTCTGGGTAGCTGGTTCCTTGGGAGATAGATCCATGTAATTTTATCAGAATCGTGAGTTTCAAGAGAGTTGTGCAGACAAGTTTGAAAACGTAACTGAAGAATATTTAGTCATTATTTTGGCTTCCTGTAGCTTTGAAAGGCATGAACTACTTCATTAATCTTAGTGCGGAGCTTTGGGGGGGGCAGAGGATGGGGGAAGCATTCCAACAAGACCTGAAAAAATCCTTCCACTTTTCCTAAAACCAGGATGTTGGGGGCTCAGCCGTGAGCATGAACAGGCTGGAATTGTCTCACCATGCCCTGCTGGGCAGATGTGTGTGCTGTTAAATATTTGCTGTCATTTCAGGGCTTCTCATTGTCGGGAATTTACAAATAATGAGAGCTCTGGATTTTATACGTGTCCCCATATAGGCTGTGCATGCAAATCTTGTGCCATTTATAGTGCTTTACACACCAACTGCTTTAACTTTGGGCATCTTCTGACCACAGCTTTACATTTGTTGCTGTTCATTAGTTTTTAAATATTGCATTTAGGAAAAGTGCTTCTTCTTAATGTTTTTGGGCAATGTTACAGGGCTGCCACGGATTCATTTCAAATACACTCCTGATAGATGTGCTTGTATTAGCATGGAAACTTGATGCTTTTTTTTTTGTTCTGGTTTTGAAGAGAAAATAGGAAAATGTTGCTTTTGTACCCTCTATTAATTATTCTTGAGAACTTAATAATTTATCTTGAGAACTTCTACTTGTGCTCTGTTGTTACTCTTTCCTCCTTTACCAGGTTTCAAGCCTCTGAATTTGATCTTTTAAGTGGATATGTGTAGGTTTTTATGGAAATTTGTATGTACACAGCTGCTAGAAAATAAGAGAGCATGTGCCTGTGAAAAATGACAGATTACCAAATAAGCCTCCCAAACTGAAGTCTGGAAAAAATAGGACTTTCCAAGCAGGCTGGAAGTTTATTGGAAAGGAAGAAAGCAAGCCAATTTGAGTACTTTGCACAGCTGTTTTAACAGACTTATTTCATCCATGTGATTCTATAGAATAATTCGATGCCAAAAGTAATACATAAACTTCTTTTTTTGTTTTCAATCAGTGGCATATATAAAATTAGTTCCACGTGGTCAAAAACTTCTGCATTTTATACAAAATAACCAAAAGTTTGGTTCATCTTGCACTTGTAAAATGCTGCAGCTCAGTAACGACTGCGTTTTCTGAATCATGCCGTAAATATGAGACTTTCCTGATCAAAAGTAGGAGGAAAAGACACATTTTGGCCTTCCTAACTGCAAGGTTGAGGTTTTTTTATTTTTTTTGCTAGCAATAAGCATAATAAAAATCCTGCTTTAAATTGAAGGGTGATACTTTTAGATTCTTTCACAAATTAAATATAAGTACTAAGTGAAAATGTCATTTCTTAGGGGTAGATAAGCAGATCCTGCTTTCATATTTCTGTGCCTGTAGGTGTCTAGTTCTTGATTTCCACCATCAGAAACGTGTAAGGAATGTTTAATAACATTCAGGCCACTGGTGCTCCAGTGGAGGGGTTGTGAGTCCTCCCACCCATGTGTTGGGAGATATCTAATGACAAAGAGAACACATTCTCTAGGTAGAAGTGCAGCAGATGCCAAACAGCTGTGAATCATCTGTGTTCTGTTATGGAAGAAATGAGAAGCTTTAAGCCTGAATTGAAGAAAGGTTTATTTGTTTGTTTGTGTGTCTTAGCACAAAACTGACTGGTTTAACCCTTTCTCTCCACTGCTAATTGCAGTTGTTTATCTACTTACCCTTGGATTAATAAAGAATTCTGGCTGCCTGTCCCTCTTAAAACCCTGCAAATTACATCTCATTAGAAGGCAGTAAAAACAAAGTGTCAATTTCGAAGTCAGGTCCTGTTTTGTCCTTGTTAATGTCCCTTGACATTAAGTGCCCGTCAGTAGCTGACCTTCACACCCACCAACATAAACAGCTCCAGTAATGCCCTGCCTGTGCCTGTCCAGTGCCAGGGGGCTTTTGGTGCTTTGACACCCAGGGGTATCCTGCTGCTGTCCAGTCCCATCATTTTTGTGTTTTGCTGGCCTCTGCTGCTGCCTCTTTAGCATTCCCAGTCCATTTGGTCCATGGTTTTTCCTCCTTTGGCAGATGATTTTTTTGTATCCCCTGGGTTCATCCACTTCTCCCCATCAGCCACACTCCCTGCCAGAATCCTCTGCTCCATCAATAAAGGCGCATTTTGGAATACAGTTAGACAACAGAATGCCTCTTTCTCCTTGGCCTTTGATTGTTTTCAATCAGAAATGAATAGTTTTAAACCTAAATACTTCACCAAGCGTGAATGGCTTTCCCTCTCTCATCCTGACAGCTTCTTTATGCTGTTGCAAGGTCCAGCAGTCTTTTTGGTGAACTCAGCATGTTATTTCTGAGCCCTGATGCACAAGTGCTCTCCACACACACACACACAGAGCATTCCTGGGTGCTTGCTGTGAACCTTTGGAGCATATCCCGATTTAATGGAATGGTTTGCTCTGGCCCCCGCAGACTGAGGCTGCCAGAGGCCAGGAATGGGAGAAGAAATGTTGTGCATGTGGGTTGGTTTTCAGAGAATCCATAGGCAGAAGAGGATTGGGAAGCTTACTGGGATTATGAAAGTCATCCTGGAGAGATGTGGGAGGGAAGAATCTGAAACAAGAGGGGTTCAAGAAAGGTGATTGATATGCTGGAGGCTGAGGGGAGAAGGCAAAATTAACAGCACTGGTTTGTCTACCTTGGAACTGGAAATTGCCAAATCTTTTCCAATCTCTTGAGCGTTGGCTTTTCGTGGCTTATTCATGAATTTGATGAGCCATTAAAAGAGCAATATTAGCACTCAGACGTTGGTTGTAATGGTGAAACACCATTGATGAAAAACGCCAGTTAAGGCTGGAACTCACAAACTGTGTAGCTGTTTCTGGATGATTTTCCTGCTCTTGCTTCACAAGTCTGACACTCAAACTGCTGCTGTGTCCCTTGGGAGCTGAGGCATGAAAACGGAATGAGTGTGTTTGGGCAGGAGCTCCTCACACGTGTGGATCAAAGGGACTGGCTCTGAAAGCCTCACTGACTCACTGTCACTGGGGCACTTTGTCTCCAAAGGCAGCTTGGAATTCTGTGTATGCAGTGTTGTTACAAAATTATAATTGACAGCAATCAAAGGATTTTTTTTTTCCATTTTTTTTTTAATATGAATCAAAGTTTTCTGAGCTTCAGTGGTATTTTTCATGAATGCAAATGTATCAAAATAAGATTATTCAGTGCTTTGCCTACTTTTTCAGCTTCTCTTGAGGTCCAAATTAATGTTGTCTCTGTCCTTATTGCTGAATCAGTGGAAGACCTGGGGGGTTTTCTGTATTTTAAGGCATGCATTTTAGTAGCTTGTATATTTACACAGGACACATAAGATTAGTATTATTCGAAGCCAGTAGATTTAGGGTTTATTTGACCTTTTTTTTGCTGGCAAGACAGTTGTAGCAATATTAACAAGTATTTTGTATGTTAGACATTTTAGGAAGTGCTATCTTACTGGATGCTGATTTATTCTTAATTTAAACAGAATGTAAGGTAAGGATTTGGACTTGACAATCCTTGTGTGTCTCTTCCAACTCGGGATATTCTCTGATTCATATAAACAGAGATGTACTTGCTTTGTTTGCATTTCCTTGATCCACTACAGGATTGGGTCTCAAGCAGTTCTTTTTGTACCTCAGAATCAAAGGAAAGGCATAATGCTCCACAGATGCAGCAATTGTAAACAGTTGTTTGAGAGAATTTTAGAGAAGCCATGCTACACTTTAAGGTGGTCATTATGTGACAGCAGCTGGAAGTGCTTATTTTCCTGGTGTTGTGTTAGGAAATTATCAAAGCATCACTTTTTGTGTTATTTAATGAAATGAAGTATTAAAACCCTACAAAAAAACCCATCAGTGTTGTCGAAGTAGATGGAGAAAAACAGAGTCCTTGAGGCTGTGCTGCAGAGAGCTGTGTGCTTCAGGAGTCCAACTAATTCAACACAGAACCGGGAACATTAAAAAGCCTGTACTTTTTCTTATTAGAAAAGCAAAGCAGTCCCATCACTACTGCTGTGGCAGAATGCCCCTCTCTTGTTCCTTCCCACCTGCTATGAAAACACTCCAGCCTGTGCTTTGGAGAGAAAGTCCTGTTCCACTTTGCTCCGTTGGATGCCCCTTGACAGAGGTTTTAGAAGGTTTTTCATCAAGGCGCATACTAAAGCCAATCCTTTTTGCTTACAGCTTAGAGTCCTAGTTTCATTTAAGTCAGTGTCTGTTTTTTCACAGTCTCTGGGCACTCTGATCTTCCTTCCAGCCTTCTCACCACAGACCTCATCACATGCCATGAGAGGTTACCATTGCACTTGTCCAAGGAAAAAAAATAAAGAAAAATATTATTCTGATTCGTGTAGAGCCAAGATACATTCTGTTGATTGCTTGGGGTCTTTAGAGAACCTTACACAGTTCAGGGTATTTCTGGGTCAGTGATTTTTCTATTTTGATGGTGGAAAGTGTGTAGACATATGCTCCAGTGCTTTTATATTGTGTTTGCTTCTGTTTCCTCTAAGGCCTTTGAGAAAGAAGCTGAGGGATGTTTGGAGAGAAGGCTGGAACTTTTCTGTGGAGTTGACATGGTTAGGCACAATAATAAGGACTGATGATAGACAACTCCCTGAAAAGGAAATGAAAATGATGTTTATAGAACCCCACAATGTGTGTTTCCAGAAGAACTGAGTGAGAGGCAGAGTGCAAGGAGATGAGGTAACTGCAGGCAGATGGGCCTCTCTTTTTGTCACTGGGCTCCTTCTGGATGCAGATAACAATCCTCCTGCTGTCAGGCACTGTCCTGCACCCTCTACAAGTTTTTGTTTTGGAATACCTGGCCACTCCTTCATTTTCTGTTATAATAATTAATTTATTTCTTGTTTGGTCTTTCAGCTGAATACAATTCTCCTGCTTTCAGAGCCTTTCCTCTCTTGTCCATGTATGCAATATTGTTCATCCCTTTTCCCACGTGTTGGATGCTGGCACAACCCTTCCCAATGCTTCTTCTGGTGTTATCCATGTGCCTCGAGAGCCCTCAAGAAATTCAAGGAAGTGCAGTGTAAGTGGTGAATCTCTTGTGGTTTGTGCAGCTTGTCACCTCCTGGTCAGTAAAAAACTGCTGCAAAGAGTGCATAGATTTGTCATATATCAAAGTGGTTATGAACCAAAAGTTTCCTAAGGTCAGTTGGAGCTCTGGAGATGCTCCACAGAACAGCTCTGAGGCCATACCTGTGTGTTGGCTTCAAACCCCTCCCTTGGTTCCTTTGAATCTCTGGATTGACGTCCTGGAGTCCTGTGGGTGAAGCTCTCCTGTGTTCAGGGAGATCCAAGTTTCTTATTACAAGCATATATAAAATTTAGACATCTTCCAGCTACTCTGAGTGAAGCTTACTTGCATTTCTCTCCTTGTAGAAATTAACCCATAATAGGATATTTTGGCAGAGATAAGTTTAGACTTAGAGGAATTTTATATCCTTACCTATAAGTAATCAATTGAGTTGTTTGTCATCTAGAGCTACATTCTTTAAAGCAGATCATAATTTAAAATATAACCTAGATGAATAATTTGTTAAAATATAACATTTTCTTTTTTTCTTTAGTTTCTTCAGTTCTTTTATTCAGTTGAGTTGGGATGATGCTCTCAGGAGATGGAATTACACCCTTTAGCAGCACAAGACCATAGTGCTTGTCATTTAATTGTTATATAAATATTCACCCTGTGTCTTTATACCCTTGTTCTTTGGCTTTCTCATGCAGATCCCTGCCTTGCAGTGTCACAGAAGTGTTAGCAAACCTCAGCTACATTCCACTGGGGGGTTGATTTATGCTTCACATCGTGGCCAAAGTAAAGAATGAACTGAAACCAGAATCCAGTGCCATCTAGACTTTGGAAGTGGTTTTTGGATTGTAGATCTGCATTGCCAAAGAAAAAAAAAAACAGCTAAAAAAGAAATCTTGCAATAAATTAAAACCCACACTCCTAATTCACTCGCTATTGTGTGATTATACAGGAGCTGGCTGGACACTTACAGTGTGAAAAGCCAAAAAGAACTTTTTCTTGTGAGATCTTTCTAAATGTTTCCCTCAGCTGCTGCTGTAACAATAAATAAACACAGGACAATAAAAAACAAGGATAAAATGATTGAGCCTAAATCCCTTAATTACAACGTTTACATAACTAGGCAAGACTATTCAGAAGAAAAGGATTGTGAAAAAAAAATCCTCTATTTTTTAGTAAAGGTGCTTCATTATAATACAACCAGTTTTGTAAATAATGAAATGTAATCTCTTCCTGAGAAATGTATGTGATAAATCTTCAGAAAATAGTAAGCCACTGTACATAGGAAAAGTACAGTCTGTGCTTCCAGGGCATTTCCCAAGATAAATTTACCTCATGAATGAGGTCCTTAGTTCTTGAAAGGAATCTAAAATAGAAGACACACCAGGTTTTTCAAGTCGAAAACTCCATCAGGGAGTTCATTACTATGCACATAAGATCAGCTGCTATGTGGTGTAGTTCGTGTGTCAGCATTTTTTGTATAGTAATGTTTGTTCTGAATTTGGTCAGCTTCATAAAATTAAAACAAATCTAAAGATGTGGTGAATTTGAACACCAGAAGGAAGTGGGGGTTTTTTAGGGTTTCTTTTTCTGGTAAAGCAAATGGTCAGCCTTATTGTTCTGTGTCTCAAAAAAAAAGAAGAAGAAACCCCAAGAAATGAAGGTGGTTATCCTTGGTAAATGTTGGCCACCTTTTGGCCACGGTAATAATTATGAAACAGATTAAGAATTTGTTTCTGGCATCCAACCAGGATTCAGGATTGCAGCATTTCCAAATTCCTAGTTCTCACAAAGCAGAGTAGTCCTGTCTCCCTGATTTCAGGAGAAATGAAGACTACAATGAGATCTGTAGCAAAAGCAAAATTGGGATTAGAATGATAACCTCCACTTTACTCACTTGCTCGATTTTATATGTGGGATTAAAAGTAAAATACGAGCAGTCTGATCTGGGCTGAGGTAATATGTAGCTTCCAGATTAGCCTGACTTCACTTAGAGCACCAGTATCCAGCTGTACTTGGAAATCTGCAGTAAAAAACATGTGATCAGCAAGTCATTTGCTGTTTACAGATGAACCAAGTGCAGCTTTGATATCCAGCATTTTTCCATGTTATTATGTAGAGCCGTGTTTGTAGAGAGCTACTGAGACCTGTCCTTGCTGTGGAAGGCACCTTCTCAGGACTCGTGGCTGACAGACAGCAGGTGATATCTGATATTATCAGAAAATTTAGGAGCTGTTCCCTCTGTGTGTGCTGCAGAGAAAAGGGCACACCATGGCCACAGGTTGTTTTTCATTACAGCCTTTAAGGTTGTTTTGTAACTACTTTGCATTACCTACATAATGCATGTTGCATTACCTAGAAAAACTGTGAAAATAAGAAAGGTAGGAGATTTCTAGTTAATAGTGATACTGGAAGTAATAAGACAGAAAACATTGCAAACTATCTTTTATTTTCATGCAATTGCAAAGCAGACTTGTGTGTGTTCATTTCTGCCCTTAGTTGGTCTAAACAAGGCAGCAATGATGTTTCTATTTTGTAACGAAGCATCATTCAGCATAAAGTTTGTCTTAAATATCTATTTCAGAGTGAATTCGGTAAGGTCTTTGCTCCTGTATTTAAATGCACTCAGCTGCATTTTTAAGCTGTGATATTTTAGTTTACAAAGGTCCCACCCTCTCTGTCTCTCCTTTATTCATGGTCCCACCCATTTCCTTGCTGGTACAAGGCCTTAGCTGACTTCTTCATGAGCCAGTTCAGCTCTTCACAAAGAGAAGAAGGTTTTGCTGTTTGTTTAATGTCAAGGTTTGGAGGAGCACCTGTGCAGCACAGAGGTGGGAGGAGGCAGAAACCGGGCAGGTGTTAATGAGATTGTTGTAGGGTTGGAGCCAAAGGTTCCTGAAGAGCTGCTGAGCTTGTCTAAGAACTCACTCTCATCCAAAAACTTGACTTCCAGCAGGGCAGCCCAGCGCCCTCCCTTGAGCTATTTCTGGTGCTTGTCTTCTCCCGAAGGAGCCAATTGATCTTCCTGGGCTGGTAGGAAATAAAGAGAGAAAAAGAATTTTTCTTTTTTTTTTTGCTTGGCTATCAAGCTGAACTGAGCTGCTGAGGGTTCAAACAGCGGGGCTGTAAGAAGGGAAGTCGAGGGGAATGTGTGGCCAGGAGGGGAAGAGCAGCAAATCCTTCTCAGAACCACAGGTGCAGCTCCACCAGCTCAGGCAGCCTTGCAGAGCTTCAGGGTGTGGAGCAGCCCCAGAAGGCAGCAGAGCTGATCTCATCAAACAATCCAGCCAAGATCCCCTCCCTCCCTCTTCCTCTCACTTCCTTTTTTCTCTCTCCTTTTTTGCCAGCTTAGCAAACTGAGTCAGTCCATCTTGGAGCTGAAGGAGGCCCAAAACCAGTGCCAGGGAGGGGATGGACGCTGGAGGCCAGGAAGGGGGGGCACGTGTGGGGAACATGGGGCTACCTCTTCCCCTTTTCTCTGTGGGTCAGTGCTGTTCAACTCATGGTGCAGCACTTTCAATGAAATCAGCCTGACAGAAGTTAGTTAGTTATCCAAGTTTCACTCTTTGTATGCATGAATAGTCAAAAGTTTATCAGCACCTCTTCCTTGTCTCCCTTTCTAATGTCACCAGGTCCTGTCAGCCTCACCCTCTAACACAGTGGTTTTCAGTTCTTACGCTTGCCCTAGATATACATCAAGGAACAGAATAAAGCAAGTTTGTTCTTAAAATTACACTTGACCATTGCAGTTTATCTGATGCGTTGCCTATGCACATTATTTTAAAGCAAAAATGAAGAAAATTAAATTCTGATTCACAAACGTATGAATGTGAGTTATGGAAAGTTCTGCTTTTGTTTTAGCATTTTATTAATGATGTGAGGTGGAGCAGTGAGGTGAAGGACGATCTTGATGTTTGCAGTATTTTCAGAGGAAGACTTCAAAGTCATATTTAAAAAAAAAAGTTTAAACCAAGATAGCATCCATATTTAAAAAGAAAAAAAGATAACCTGTATGTTTCAACTTCCTGTTTAAAAAGACAGTCTGGCAAAGCCAGAGATTTAGTTGGGGGGAGGATTGCTGGTGATGGTGACTTTTCTAGCAGGTTGTTTATACAGTAAAGTACCAGACAAAAAATGACTGGCAGTTGTTTATATGTTTCAGGAGAACACGGGGGAATAGCCAGCCTTTCCTAGACAGTAACTGATAATGGTTTTTAATGTCCTTTCTAAATATCAGAGATACTTGGTAGGTGCACAAAGCATGTTGTGTTCCTTTGCTGGGCCTCTGCTCAGGGGACAGATTTTTCTGCAATGCCAACTGTTTGTCTGGCTTCACTCTCGCCATCCCATTTCTCTAAAGGCTTCCAGCAAGACACAAGCGTCCCTTTCATGAAGAAAGAGAAAACAGCACAAGACAGAATCCAGAGCTGGGGGCAACTGTCTACCTGCAGTTCCAGCAACAGGAGAGTGAGGCTCTTTCCCAAGTGGGACATTGCACGAGGAGGCAGTGATTGAACAGAGCATTTTCAGCCCTTTTGCTTTGGTGTGTGGGGCACTCTGAGCTGGCAGTGGGATTGTGCCTGAATTTACAGCACTCCTGCACTGTGAGTGAAACCTACCTGACATTTGTCTGTTGAAAAACTTCCGAGGCATTGCCCACACAAGTGTTTTTCCTTTTCTTTTCCTCCTTCAGTTTGAGCTGATTCTAGCTTGATGGTAGCTGTAACTCAGGCATTTTCCTGTGAGTTTTGTTTCTGGTTCTGCTCTTGAGCAAACAAGTATGAAGAAAACACCTCTGAAAGGGCAGATATCTTTATTAACTGCTAGTAAAGATTGCTGCTGATGCAGAGGAATAAAATAGATACTGTCAGTTTATCTTGCAAATGAATTGATCACCTCCATGTTACTGAAATACCTGGAGGCGTTTAGTTGGTTTATTCACAGGTCATCCAAATACATTCTCTTAACATTAGTTTTTATCTATTCTGTTTACTTCCTACCAATTCCTACTTCATGCTTATTTGACATAGGAGAATTTAACTGCTCCTTCTTAGGAAATCAGTAGTTGCAGCTGGAAATTTGAGTGATTACTATGATTTCTCCCTTTAGAAAATGAATTGCAATTTGGCTTTAGTTTTGTTAGGGGGTGTAGAACGTGTGTGCTCAGTGTGTCCTGGATTAAATCAAAAGTACGTATTTTTGAGAAGCTTCTTGTGGAAATTGTAGAGCTAATTTGAAGTAAGTATTGGGGGAAAAAAAAGAAGTGAGGTATTTCATGCAATATAAGCTTAGTCTTACCTAACAAAATGGATTTTCAGAAAATGGAAGGGATCAAACTCTAATGAAGTGAACCAATCCCTGCCTTCCTAATCTATGGAATTTTAATTTGCTTGTTTAGAAAGCATAACAGTGGTTATAGAAATGTGCATTTAAAAGCACTTTAAAATCGCCAGGGCATCTAAGGAATTTGAGACATCTGTAGTCCTTGAATAATACTAATTGATATCTGTGAAGACTTTATGAAATCTGCACAAAAGGTAGAATTTTGAGTGGCTTAAACCTTTATTTACAATTCAATACTGACAAGAAGTTGCTGAAGTCTCTCTCCTCCTTTTGGTCTCTCCCCTTTAACCTCTGAATTACTGAACTGGATGGAAATGTATCAGTCAATTAAACGTTGCTGAGAGCTTCAAAGGCTCTAACAAAAGTTAGAGGTGCACACTGAAGTTTCTTAGAGCTTTTCTAACTTTCTTAGAGCTCTTCAGAAATCAAAAGCAAATTATATTTCTACTTGTATCCAGGGTAGTACTGAGCCCAGTGTCAAGATAAAAAATCTGAACAAGTGGTTGCAGCCGATGCAGTTCTGCACCTGCAAGCACTGGGTGTTTTTCAGGTGTTTGTGTGTACATATATACACATATATTTGTGTCATTTCAGGTACACAGCAAAGCTATGGAAAATATTTACTGGGAAATTGGGAAAATTTCCCAGTAAATACTGGGAAAATAAGTATTTACAATGTTCTCATTTGGGTAGAACAGGATGAAAGTTAGAAAAAAAGAATAGCAGGAAGTTATGCAATGTAGGTGACAATATGAAGGTGTTAAAGTCCTGACAGCAGAGAAGAATTTCAATTAGGAACTTCTCTTGTAGAAACTTTGGACATTGACACTGTGTGTGTCATCTCACTGATTATTGGTAATGGCTCTTGTCATATTTTTGGCAATATGCAAAATAATGCCTTTTCCTCTTGTGTGAGTGCTGTGTGTTCAGAGCAGAAGACAAAAGTGCTTATGTGGATATGTGGTTCTTGTTTACTCTCTTTCTAACAGCTCTCTAATTAAATTCCTCTTCTGATTATGTTGTGCAGGCAGCAGAACATCAAAATTACTGTGTATGTTTACTCTGCTAGAGAAACTTTGGGTTGTTCCAGTAACTTTATTTTCTCCTCAGTTTTACATATTCCAACTGTCGTTTCTGTGGTTGTAGCTGAGTAGAATCCAAAGCCAGGCCTCGAGGATCTGGCAGTCCTTCTAATGTCCTTCTTATGTCTCATTCCCACAGGAAGGAGATACCTCTGTATTTGTGCTCTATTAAATATTGTAGTTGTTCGTGGGACGTGGCTTGACTGGGCTGTTAGCGTGAGTGATAGGACAAATGGCCATAGTGGCTTTCACTGGGCAGGACAGGAAAGTTCTGTATGGAGTTTAAAACAGTAATTCATCTTGCAAATACCCTTAGACGCCTTGTTTGGCAGCTCATTGTTTAAATCCTTTAATCTTGGGAATTTGTCCTTATGTCAGGTTTTCAGCAAAGCTCTTCTCCTGCAGATGCGTGCGGTTATTTTAATATCATCACAGCTTGTGGTGCCTCGTTCTATAATCCCCTATAAAAAGCACTACCAGCCTCTTGCAAATGCATTTCTGTGCATGACATTTTTAATTTGAGCTGACTTCTTCAGTTTTGTTTTGGGGAAGATGATGGAGCCTGATCTGATTTCCATCGCTGAACTGTGGCAGGGAGATTGAAGAGCGTAACGCCTCTGTTTGCAGGGCTCACAATTACAGCAAAAATTAAGGGTGGATTGAGGCAAGACCCAGAGCTCCAGGTGAGGAACTTGAAGATTCACTGTGTGTGAATCCCAGGTCATGTAGGAAATGTGGGAAACTGCCATAGGTGGTCGAGGGTAGAGAACAACTTCCACAGAATTACCGAATCCTGGGATGGTTTCGGTTTTAAGGGGTCTTAAAGCTCCTCTGGTTCCAACACCTTGCCATGGGCATGGACACCTTCCACCACACCTGATTGCTCAGAGACCCATCCAGCCTGGTCTTGGACACATCCAGGGATGGGGCAGCCACAGCTGCTCTGGCTCTGATGTGTTGTTAGTGCTGGAGATTTCAGTGTCTCCAAGACTGATTCAGGCTTGTGCCCACGAGTTGTATCTCTGCCTACTGCTTATCTGGATGTAAGAACTCTGATGTTCCTGTGACAGGTTTAAAAGGTTGTCAGGTGAAAATGGATCATGTTTTCAGCTGGGAATTGTTTGTGTGGCTGCCTACCCAAATTGTTTGTGTGTCTTACAAAGATAAGTGAGCAGATGAGAGCACCGTTCAGTCTCATCGAGGCCACTTGGGCTTTTTCATCTGCTGGAACATGCCTTGGATGGGACAAAGAGTGGACTTATGCAGGTTTCCCATTATTAGTTCTGATAGTTTATCTGAATTTTCAGGTGGGTGAAGCTGATTATTTGTTGTTGACAGAAGGACTGTGTAGGGAACTTGTCCTAACAAGCAGTAATTGTGTGATTAGGAGAGTTTAATAAAGAAAAGGAATTCTAATTCATTCATAGTACTTGGTTTGTTGACAGTTAATGTCATTTTCATTGAATGAAATCTGTCAGTGATGCTTATATTTTCAAGCTCTTTGGAAGTGCTGGTATTCTGAAGCATTATTGTTTGCATCTAAGACTAAAGCTAAAACCTGTAGAAATCAAGAAATATTCCCTTAAAAAAATAAAAAAGAGGGCAAATAAAGGTAGATTTTAATATCTCAGATATAGATACTTGGCAGTATGATTAGACTGTAGAATTACAGAAACTCTTTTGCTGAGAAATAATTTGCATTTTAAAAGGAGCATTTTTATAAGTTCCATAGTTATGAACTATTATAGTTATTTTCATAAATGAAACTGGACAGCACTGATGTATTTATAGTCACAGATGTGTTACCAATGTAACTTGTTTTATTCAAACATTGCATTTCTTTGCTTTGGCAAGAGCAGTGCAGGGCCCTAGAAATCATCTATTACTTTGGAAGGGAACAATACAAAATACAACTTGTTATATACAGTATTTCTTTTCCAAACAAAAATTTTCTAAGAGGGAAATGGAGATCACTTTCAGCTGATAACTATTAAGGTAAATATTGTAGATTTCGTAAGGAAAAAAAAGAAACTATTACTAAAATACAAATGTAACCAATACAGATGTGGTTAGGAGTCCAGGATCTCCACCATTTATATTTTTATAGCTGTGTAGGACCATTCTTTGTCTATTCAAAACTGATCTTCTGATCCAGATAATAAAATTACAAATCTCTAATTGTACTCTCTGCCTCCACATGGGTATGCATTAGATAAAATTAAGTTAATTAGTTTTTCACTGGGGTCTATTTTTTGGTCAGGCATATAAATTAACTGTCAAAATTGAGCACTTCCATTTTGACAGGAAACAATTTTCTTATAGTGGGCCATAATTTACGATATAAATACATGCTGAATCAGGCTTTGTAATGCAGATGACCCAGTGGCCCTGTATGCTTTCTGAAGCTTGGCCTTGAATACTGGTTCATACAAGTTCTTACTTAAAAAAGGGAGGGAAGAAGGGCAAACGGGGGAGAAATTCCCACAGCTCAAAATATTTCTGAAGCTGCCTAACAAAGCAGCTTTAACTATCTGTATAAAGCTTTCTCTAAGCAACTTGGTGGGTCTGGCATAAGTATCAACTTTGAACAAGATTTTCATTTCTAATCTCTTTTCCTGTCTCAATACTGAATTATGTTCAGAGTTTTCAGATCGTGCTTGCCACAGTGGGACATGGGGAAGCTGCCAAAGCCCACAGGGAGAACTCTGTATTGATTACTGAGAGCAGAAGGACTTCTGACCTGCTGGAATTGCACTCATGGCAGTGGTTCCTAAGAGAAATAAAATATTTACCTCATCTCTTGAAGAGATACTCTATTAAAGTATTCTCTTTTTAGGTCCTATTCTTGTACCACAAACTTTTCTCATAGATTGGGAAATACATGATGAATGCAAACGGTACAAACAGAAAGTAGGATTTTGGAACATGAGGTGTGCACTTTTATCGTTGACTTTTTCTGTCACAGCGTATTGCTGAAGCATTTATTTTAATAAAAAAATAAACACCCGTCTGCTAGGTAGCAATGCTGCTTGTAAGTGAAAACACTTCCTCATGGCCACTGGGTCTTTAGATTTAAAGTCTTATGGTGTCAGCTTGGAGCAGAACTTCAACAGTTGTGTCTTGTTGCTGCAGGTATTTTCCTGTCCAGAAACACAGATGTCTTGTGGCCAGACTGACATTTCTGCAGTGTGTCCATTTTGTTCTGGGATGTTTATATTAACAGTTAGGGTGTATGTGCACAATAAGGTCACGTTAAGCACAAGTTGATGTGACCTCATGCGTGTTTGTTTCAGTAAGTCAGTCAAGGGATCTGAAGGACCAAATGGTTTCTCCACTGCAGGAGCCTTTTCTTGGGCAAGTTTTAAAGAGATTGGAGAAACTGAGCCCTGCTCCTATGACACTGTCACAGGGCAAGTTGTACAGGGAAAGTCTTCAAATAATGAAGTGAATGCATATCCAGAAATCAACTTTTGATTCTGTAAAAGACACGTTTTCAGTAGCTTTGAGAAACATATTTTGCTTTCAGGCTGTTGGAACTGTCTGATTTGTAGAGATGGTTATTTCCCCCACTCTATTCTGATTCCTAGCTGAGACTTCATTGGCTTCTTTGTACAGTTCATTTGACAAGTTTGTCCCTGGTAAACAAGACTGTGGCTCCTACTCCAGTTGTAACTGCCCGGAAGCTTTTTTCAAAACATATATGATTAAACATGACTAACATAAGTCATTGACATAACTCATAACATTAACATTTACTTTCTTAGAAGTGCAAGACAAGAAGTGGTGGGGGCCTTTTTCTCTGTCAGGATTTACTATCCATCTTTTCTGTGTACCTCTGCAGTCATGTGCAAGTATCGGCTCTTGAAAAGACTTGGAAAAAAAGGCATAAGTATTGGAAATGAATTATAAAAACTGTCAGCTTTTCTGTGTGTCTTTTTTCAAAGTATTAGGTACTGATCACTGGGCAAGCCTGGTTAATCTGCTGAGTGAGATCAAAAGGGGAAAAAAATAAGCTTCAGTTCAATTTAGTGTTGCCTGAGATTTATGGATCCTGTGCTGCTCGTTTGGCTCGTGTCTGGTTTTTAACCTGTAACTCTAGAATTTGGCAGGCTATTTTCTCCATAGAGGTCTGCTTGCTGTCTGGTGAAACGTCATTTGGGCAGCAATAAAGTCATGGTAGCAAGTACAAGTGCAATTTCCCCATCTTAGGTTCTTTCCTATACAAAATGGTAAAAGGGACGCTCCCAGTAAATAAAGTATTAAATAGAAAAAGGGATATTTGAAGAGATGTTGTTGTGGGTGTCCTCTTCACAGTATTAATGTGTAGGATTTTTCTTCCTGTGGAAAGGGCACAGGTTCAGTTACATGTGAATGTATTTCTGCATTTAAGGCTCTTGTTACAGAAGATGTTCTTCTAAGGCCTGTGTTTGGAGCTCAGCTTGGTGCACAGCTGGTCTGTATGAAATAATTGACAGTTCTGTAGCCCAGTTGTTTCATTGCTGTTTCCTGGAAGAGACAGATTGGGTTCACCAGCTTAATCCCCAGACATGTGGTCTATATTCAAATCCGAAATGAGGCGGAACTGTGAACAAGCTTTGTGTTTGGTTGGATTTATTTTGGTATATGCCAACTCTATATTCTGTGCGAGTGCATCCCCTGGGATCTCTTCCTAAGCTGCTACTGGGACCCTTATATCAGAGCAGGATCCCAGTTCCTCCTACCAGGGGAGAGTGGGATTCCAGGCTAAACCTTAACCTTGGAGCAGATTCCATTGAGAGGCAATGTTCATGGAAAGACAAATGGAAACCTCACTCATCTGCACTTTCTGCTTTCTGTGGCACGTAAACTTCCAGAGAAGAGAAGTAAATGTTAATGGCAAGAAGTAATTTTTGATTAATGATTGAAAGGATTCTCTTCATCTTCAATGTATTGTATGAAATCTGTAAAGGAGATTTTTGGTGTATTCTAATAGCCTCTACAGTCTGGCAAAGAGTAATAAAATGTATTTACAGGTTTCTATTTGATGTAGCCTAATTTAGGATGGATTTAGAGTACTCATCAATAAAACAGTGTAGATTAAATTTAAAACAAATCCACATGTTTTAGTCTGTAAGTGCCGACATTTATAAAATAAATTGGTATATCATGTTACTTTTGTTTTCTTTAAAATGACTTCATGTGAATTAGACTTGAGTGTGGAGTTATGTATTAGAACATGTTGAAAGGTATTAGGCATACACACAGCATCACCTCCTTTGGGTTGCGTAGATGGGCAAAATTTGGGTTCTTTTGAGTTGTTGCTGTGTTGGGACAAGCTGATGGAAGCAACAGATATTTCTTGTCATGGTCTAGTCTCTTTATCCGTGCAAAATCTGGGGGTTTTCCTCCATAAAGCATAAAAGGAAGCAAAGCTAAGCAATTTTCTTGCTGTTCCCAGCCTTGTAGATTTTTCAGTCTTATCTGCAGTTTTTGGGTCCTGCCCAAAGGCCTTTCACAGGGTGCTTTAATTTCCATCACCTTCCCCCCTGCTCCATTTCCCTCCTTATCTCTCCTCATTTTGCTTCAGTTATCTGTTCCATACTAAAACTTGAATTCAATTTGGTTTTACTGGATACAGGTCAACGACTACAATTGTCACCTTGAGGAGATTTTGGCCTCCTGCACCTGAGCAGTGTCTGGGCACTTTTGGTATGGGGCATCTGCAGAGGAGGCTGAGGGCATATCCAGCAGAGCTGAATTTTAGGCTTCTTTTATCTTTGACTTCTTCTTTTGTAATCCTACTTGTGATTATTTTTCTCCTCTTCCCAGAGGACAGTGATGTTCTACCTTTTCAAACACAAAAAGAAAAATTTATGTGCTGTTACCCAGTGATACTCTTTGATCAGAAGATTGTGTTAACAATTTCTCTTAATTTTGAGGCTGAGAGAGAAATGCCCAAGGGTGTCATAAATCATCTATGAGTTCCAAGAGCCTTTCTTTTAAGTAAAGAATTTTCTCCCTACAGTATTGAAACTTGTGATCTGTCATCAGAATGCGAGTTCTTTAATTGAGTTTTTTAGCACGATGTTGTGTCTTTTGCTGAATTTAGGGGGAAGCTGTTTACTCGTCTTAACTGAGGACAGAAGATGTAGTCATGCTTTTCTTCACTGGCATTAGCTGTTAACAAAACAGCTTCAAATATTTGCAGATGCTCGGAACCAGAGCAGCCTCAGAGTACTGCCCTTTGGTTGAGAAGTTTTTTCATGTATAAATCAAGGTGTGCTGGGTCTGGCTGGGCTGGAGTTGCCTTTCCTCACAGAATGCTGTTCTGCACTGGTGCCTGGGCTGGTTTTGGTGACACAGCAGTGGTTTGGGCAGGGCTGAGCAGGGATCCCACATTCCTGCAACCCTGGGGGTGGGCAGGAGGCTGGGAGGGGACATGGCCAGGACAGCCGACCTCAGCTGACCCCAGGGATGTTCCTACAGTGTGATGTCACCTTCAGGGGTAAAAGCCAGAGGAAGGAAAGGGGGAATTGGTTATTAAGGCATTTGTTTTCCAAGGCAGCCACTCTCTGTGCTGAGGCCCCAGGAAGCGGCCAAACATCGCCTGCTGCTGGGAAATGGAGAATAAATCATCTTTTTTTCTATTTTTTTATTGGCTTCCATGTTCAGCCATTGCTTTTTTTAAAAATTAAACTGCCTTTATCTTGACCTGTGAGCTTTCCATCTTGTTTTCTCCCCCATCCTGCTGAGGAGGGAGGTGAGAGTGGCTTGGTGGGCACCAGGGTCAGCGCTGCACAGCCTTGGAGCTGTGGGACACAGGCCAATGTCTTTCAGGACAATTCCTCTTGTTTATGAAAAGCAGCAAAAATGGCAAAGTAATGCTTTGCTCCAGCTGTTGAAGATGAATTACAGCACGGGCCCACACAGTAGCAGAGGATGCATTTCTACATTTCCACGATTACTGCAAAGCTCTGGGGTGCCTTTGCTGTCTGAGGGCTCATCCAGGGGCTGGGAAGCGTTAACTGGATTGGTTGAGACTGGTTTTGAAACTGCTTAGGAATGGCTTCAAAAGTAAAGCATAAAGGTTTTCATTCTCTCCTGCTTTAGAAAGCCTTGCTTTCCTGGTTTTGTCCAGGGAATGGCTTATTTCAGCCAAATGGAAATATTTAGAACACGAAGGACATTCCTGACAAGATTATGGTTTTTAATATGAAATGGATTTGGATCTTAAATTCTTTTGCTGTTTTAAATGTTGATGTTTGGAATCGTGGTCGGATTTGTGAAGCAGCTGCAGTGCTGAGGGTATCTCGAGTTTGCAGCTGGCTAATGAGAAATGATGTTGAATTGGACAATAGCAATTACTGACCTTAGTAGTCTTAGCAATAGTAAGTCTGTCTTAGTAAAAAAAGAAATTATGTGTAGAGGAATATAGAATGACAAGGCTGTTGTGACAACAGGTGATAAGACTGAAAAAATGAGTGAAACACTAAGGTTGTCAAAAATATGCATTGTTTGATTCAATCAAAAAGAACATTGACCCAGACATTTTTTCATAAAGGAAAGGAATGAAATATACTTGAAAAACAGATTTTTGTATCAGTTTTCATCACTGAACAACTTCATTTGAGATTCAGAAGTTGGTTCCCTCTAAAAGTAGCATCTGCTAAAACATTGCAGAGTAAAAGAAACTTGTCTCTATGTACCCATTCTGCTTTCATAGCACTTCTAACTTATATTTAGTTTAATGCAGTAAACATTGAGATTCATTTTTTGTAAACTGCTACCAAAGCTGGAGTAAATGGCAATTTCTATAAAGTGCCATGATTAGCAAAAGCATTGGTTTGGTGAAGAAAGCGTGCTGGGTTTTAACTTGAATAAGCTGGTTTAAATCACTGATAGCTCTCCTGATAATATTCTGTGTAGCTCCAAAGATAAACTAACACCTTAAGCTACAAATGTTTTTATTTTAAGTAAAATTTTGTTAACTAATTCCACAGTGTTACAGCTTGTCTTAGTGTACTTCTGCCAGAAATACTTAGCTCATGACACTGATCTTGAAAGTTTCCTTTCATTTATTTACTTCAATTCGTGTGAAGAGGTGAGAGGTCTCAGGGTGCAGCAGAAATGAGAGAGTCCAGGGATGAAGGTTGTTGCCCAGCAAACACAGTTTGTTCTTCTTAATGTTTGACTGTCAGCATGAACAATATTTAAACAGAATTCAAGGCCCAGAACAGCTGTGACAGCAGAGGAAGTTTCAAGTCTTCTCCATTTTTTTCTTTTATTCCTTTTTTATTTTCTTGATGATCTTGTTCTATTCCTTTCCCTTTCCTTCGAAGGATGTCTGGTTTGTTTTGTGTTCCCTCTCTTGGGCATTTGCTGTGAGTGACATGAGAGGCAAACTGCTGCCCACTGCCAGCTCATCCACGATCCCACTGCTGGGGGCAGGCACGCAGGGAAGATCAGGGGGTGGGGTGGGATGGCCAGTGGGGCCCAGTGGAATTAGCAGGGCAAGAGCCAAGGGAAGGGATGTGCAGAAATGTATCCGGGCTGAAAGCTTGGAAGTTGGAAACTTTACAGCTTGGAAATTGAGAATAAGCCCAGCCTGTCACAGGAATATCCAAAGTAATAGGATGAGGCTGAGTAAAACTTGTCCAGTCATCTTTTGGTGGTGATAAAATAAAAGTGTCTGTTATTTTTTGACCAGGCTTCCCAAAGTGGTGGTCAATACTCCGAGTCTGTCAGTGTTAAAGAGACATTTGGACAGTGCCCCTAATACAATGTTTTAATTTAGCCAGCCCTGAAGTGCTCAGGCAGTGGGACTGGATGATCATTGTAGGTCTGTTCCAGCTGAAACAGTCTATTTATTCTATTCTCAGTGTGCATAAAAATGGGAGTTTTTTAATTGCAGCTGTGCTTTAAATTATTTATACTCCCTTAAAAACTTTCAGGTATGGTCTTGATGTCCAAATGACCTGGGGTTGGGACAGGCCATTCCAGCAGAAATCCTTCTGTTCTGGGAATGTTGGCACGTTTGCTGACAGTGAGTTCTATCCCGGTGATGAATTAACATTTCTGACTCCCTGATGTGGCACCAGACCTGAGCTAATGCAGCCCCTCCCCTCCCAGAGACCCTCTGCCTGCCTGCAGGGCATCTTGTAGGGGATCAGAGGTCTACACTGGATCAGAAGGACAAATATCCCATCCAGCTCTGCAGGGGATGCAGCAATCCCACTGAAGTCAGCGAAGGTAGTCTGGGTTTTCACTGATGTAAGTGGAAACAGAAACATCTTCCATTGAACCCAAAACACTCTCCAGCTGCCTGGTAACATTTATTAACTTTACATTTTGCAGATACTGTACATAAACCTGGTTTATGTCTTTCCTAAGTGGCAGCTGGTGTAAACACAGTATCGTGGTACAGTATGAAACATGTGAGAAGTTCCCCTTGGAAATGAAGGGAAGAGGTTTTTATAAACAACCCCATTCACATTAAAGTGCTGGAAGTGTCACACTTGCTGCAGGGCTACAATCTTGGCACACCTGGGGCAGGGAAGCACCCAGAGCGTGTGGATGGATTGTGGAAGTGTTCTTCCCTCGGTTCCTCTGCTGCTGGGTTGTCTGCTTTCAAAGGGAGGTTTTACTCAGCCTGGAGGGTATTTTCTTTTCTCATCGCCCCTGGCACTTGTACAACCCCCCGGCACTTGTACAAACAGCATATTCTCTACATCTTCCTAGAATTAAGTTTCCTCGTGTTTCAATGAAGCAGGAAAACAAATTGAGATTTTGACTGAACAGGACAACTTTTCGTGTTCCATGAGCTTTAAAGAGGTGATGTCTCCTCTTCATTTGCATTAGCAAGAATGACTTGCCAGTCAGTACTTTTTCTCTTTAGGAATGATGTTGCTGAGTTTGGAGACCAGAGAGCTGCTGTTGGAGTTCCTTCTCTGTGGCTGATTCCTCAGTGACCAACCCTATAGACAGGCTTTCAAAGGCCCAGTGTGTGTCACTTTTCACACAGTGTTAGCTGAATTTTGCCAGAATAACAACTCCTGAAGGTATTATACCTCTTTAGTTTTATCATCTTTTGGCAGTATTTGAAGTTGTTTTTTGGGGTGGGTTTGTTTTTTTTTTTTTTTTTTTGAAGGGGGAGATGATATTTATTATCACAAAACTGGCTGTGTGGCTAAAATGCTTCACCCAATTTTGGGAGATCACAACTTGCTGCTCTTTTCCTGAATTTAAATTAGAAGAGGTGACTTGATGCTAGTGGAGGTGATGTAAGCTTCACAACATAAATAAACAACATAACATAAGTAACAACGTTCATCTTTTATCGATGAATTAGCCTCTTTTTCAAGATCCATTTTCTCTTTAAAAAGCTGCTTTTTTCTCCTTCCTATCTCAAAACAATTTTTCTGGGGCAGAAGAACACATGTGCATGTGTGAGAAATTGCTGTTCATAAATGTCTCAACCTGGTTAAATATTTAAACATTTGCAGCTTGCCTGCATACATGCTACTGATGGAATGGTTTCCTGAATCAGGATTTAAAAGATTAATTCTGAGGTTTTGCTGATTTTGGAACTTGGACTCCATTACTGCCATACGTGGATCCTTCTGGTTCTGTGATTTGTTTTTGTGTAGGATCAGCTTGTGAAGTGGTGCAGTTTTGAAAAGGGCAGAGATCCCCATTTCCAAAAAGAGATTATAGTAAATATTTTATCAGAAACAGGAATAAGTATTGTTGATATATTGATTTTACTTAATACAATATATGGATAAAGCCTTATGGGGAAATCTGATTTCACTCTTTTTGATCTTTTATTGTGCTGCTGTTGTACTTGAGTTTCAAAGCTGTAGTTGTTTGTCAGCATGACTGGTTTTCTCAGCTGGCAACACTGAACACTCCATCCATGCCAGCAGAGAGTTTTGCTGTTCCCACAGGGAATGTCCAAACTGGTGTCTTCCCTATAGGAAAGATTGGATCAACCTTCATCATTAATGGAAAAAACATAGAGACAGCTTTGCTCTAATGTTTGTTACTAATTTTGGAGAATTTGGGGGAAATTATCTAAGCTTTTATCTAAATTCTGTGAAGGAATGACAGGGTAATAATTATTATTAAATATTTTTAACCGTAGTAGTTCTAAGATACATTGTTATTGTGCTTTTTTTGTGTTACACTACCTTTTCTCAGAATTTGTAGCTCAGAGACCTGAAACCTCATTTAAATCTTAATCATTTTTAGCAGGATGTGTGAGACAAACAAGGGTGTTTATGTTGAGTGACCCATGAAGCTCTCAAAGATATAAATCACAAGAGCTGCTTAGTAGATCCTTCCCAGCTGGTGCTACAGCCATGTTTCAGTATAGCCAAAACTGCTGTTGTGTTTTCAAATTTTAAATTACATTAAATACAGTTCTAGCATCTGCTTCCTCCACTGATTTTCAGCTTCTTGGCAAATGAAAAATCAACGTTTTTCTTCTTTGATTCGGTTGGTTTCCTTTAGATAGTTGTTAATAGTTTTTATTTGATATTATAGCAAGACCCTTTAATGCAGATGCCCTTACTGTTTATTGGTGGTAGATGCTGAGGGCTATCTAGTAAATATCTACTTTCTTTTTTGGTGTAAATATTTCTGCAGGACAGGATAAGAAGGAGATATTAAAAAAGAATTTTAAAAGTCTTCTTCATATGTGTAGCACAATTGGGTTCCTCTTAATTCTTTGAACATTTTAGCTGCACTTTGCCTGTTATCAGATTCATATTGTGTGCTGAAACCGCTTTTTAGAGATGATTTCTTAAAAATTTAATTTACTCTTGTTGGAGAAAATAATTCCATCGGTTTGAGGAGAATTATAACAGTCTGATTGTAGGAATGTATGGCTGCATGAGGTGTTCACCCTTCAAAGGTGGCTCCCTGAACTGTTGGATTTAGAAGCCCTGTGGAGCTCCTCTGTGTTCATCAGAGATGGTGCCAGAGACCTTGCAGGGGCTCAGTTGCCCCATGGCAGAAATTCTCCCTGGGGGAGATGTCTGCTTGCATTTTATCTCCAACTTTGGGTGAATCTGGGCTCTAATCCTCTTTTATGTTGTCCCTGCTGGGGTGTGGGTGCCCTGATCACTCCCACCAGCCTCTGCTCAGAAGATCTGAAGCTATTAATTACCTTCTTTCTTATCCCTGAATTCTTTAAATATATTATATATCTATTTCTTTAAATATCCCTGAATTCTTTAAATATATTATATATATAAAATACATGCTGGGTAGATTGAATGACTGTCTGAGCAGTAACTACTTCAAAGCAGAGACAGGGAATGCCAAGTTCAGGCAGCATTTTCTGTAAGAATGGAAGTCAGGAGTGATGCACACCCAGAGGCTCAGGGTGACTTCAAGCTACCCATGCTGAGAGAGTTTGGAGGTTCGAGTCAGGCACAAATTAAAGGAAATGTTGCTCACATTTCTGGCTGGGAAGCAGGGGAAGAGCCTACGAAATCAAATCCCACATATAAACCCATCAACAAATTATTAGGGAGGCTGAAACAGGAGAATGCAGAGGGGAGGGGAAAGCTTTGTAGTGCTCTCAGCTCTGGTTTGTCTCAGACTTTTACAGATCGATGGGCACTTCGTTTTTATCTCTGCGAATGCTCAGGGCTGGTTGAGGTCTTTCCAGGTTTGTCTTCTGCACTCTTGTGAGAGATCTGGACATGTATTGGGTCCCTTCCATTATCAAAGATATATGTGTGTGTGTGTGTGTGTGTAAAAACTTGCTGAGGTACTGGGGTTTTTTTATTTTCAGTATGTCTATATTTCATTATGAGAAAGTGAATTGTGGGGTAAAAGATTAGAGACAGTGTGCAGAAGGCTAAAACCCTGAGATCTTAAATTTTCCCCCTGTAAAATCTGCTGTTACTGTTTCTGCACTAGCAGTGCCATTTATTTTCCTAAAATACGTTTTTGTTTTCTGTCTTTTCCTTGTTCTCCCATTCACAGTTTTGAAGTGTTACAGAACTCAAACACTCTCGAGGCACTGGAATGCATTTGGTGCTTTGATACTCCCCAAAGACTTGTGATATGATGGAAGACATGAGGGAGAGATTTAGGGTAAAGTTTGCTTTGATTTCCTAAAGAAAACATTCTGCTATCGCAGCTGTTAATCAGATAATCAGAATCTGTAGTTTAAGATCTGATCTAAGTTTTCTCTTTTTGCCTTCTCTAAAGGGTAAAAGTCTATAGGGGGGAAAAAAACACAAAAGAAATGTAATTTGTATTGGAATAAATACAGCAAGTTTGCATGAATATTTCATATTTCTCCTGTGGGTCTTTTGCATGTACATTAGCACACAGCTGAACTTCTCAGATTCAGAAGTGATCTCCATCCCCACAGTTTGATGCTTGTTTATAAGGTGCTTGTATTTCTTTCATTTAACTGAGGGTCACGTGTTCCCCCCTTCCAAGCTGCATAAAACTTTTATAGCACGAGCTTTTGTTTGAAAAAGAGAATCAGTGAGCTTTAGTATGGAGGATATGCTACGCTCTCGGATAATCCTGAACACTCAAAAGTATTTCATGTTTCTCTCTCCAAATACCTGCATTTTAAAATTTGCTGAAGCTGAGATTTGCCAGGAGGTTTACTCACATTTCAGCTGAACATGAATTTTGGGAACTGGTGTGAAGAGAAGTTCCATGTGTTGCTTTTTATGGGAATTTGTTTTCTTTGCTGGCACATTTTAGGGAGGTTTGTTACTTGTGGACATAGCAGCATGCACTTTAAGAGGCAGAATAGTTTTATTTTTTAGCTACACACCATGTAGGGAGATGCTTCTGTTGTTTTTATTGTCATGCTAAATACTATCTAATAAGTCACAAATATGAAAGACCAATTCAGTGTTCATCTCGTGAAAATTCTGAATGGCGTGTCCACAGATCAAATGGAAAGGTAATTTTAATGACTTGTTTTACATCAGCACTGGTCAGTGTTGTTTCTTAGCAGATTTCGTGTTTGTTCTAATCACAGTTTAGGAGCTGCCAATATGACTTTAAGCAGATTGTTTTCTTTCTTTTGAAGTAAAAGCTCAGCACAAACAGCAAGCCAAGAAGACAACCTCTTGGTGCAGAATGCCTTATTTTACTGGATGGAGTAATTCTTCCATTGTAAATACTTGACTCTTCAAATACTGGAAACTCTCCAAAAATTAGAGAGACTTGTTAAGGCATGGATGTTGCAAAGTCCACTTTTAGTGGCCTACAGAGCCAAAAAAAAGAGATGTAAGACATGCTAAAATCATACAGGCTGTTTCCTTTGCATGCAGCTATTGTTTTGGCTTCAGCAGTAGGTTAATTCATCGTCATTAGTAGGGAAAAGCTCTAAAAATGACAAGAAGAATGGTGCTTGCTCTTGGGCATTCAGCTACAAAACAGAGATATTCAGCACTATGGTCGGCTCTCAATTATCCCACACAATGGGGCTGGCAGGAGCTGGCTCACAAAAAGCAAAGCCACAGGCAATTCAATCCATAGGTATTGGACTAGAAACCCAAAGTTAATGTATTTACTTGTAGCAAGTTTGTAAACAGTTTTACTTTCAGCAGCAAATTTCAAGAAAATCGAAAAACATAGGTAAAGAGTAACCTGCTATACAGAGTCTTTACCCAGCATTTCGTTCTTTGTGGGGCTCTGCTGTAGCCAGAGATGTCAGGAGGAGCTGATGCCCTGCTGATACACACCCTCTTATTCATTTCAGGTGGTGGTTTCACTGCAGAGACTTGGTATGAAAATTTTATTTAACATAGGGAGTACTATCTGTAAAAATTTGGTATTTTGATAGAATGGTCGCACAGCTATAAAGAGGACTGTTGTGTTTTTCTGAAAGTGAATGGCCTGGTGAAAAGCACCAGAAGTGCAATAAACTGTGAGGAACCAGGGAGGTTGTTACAGCAGTTCAGCCAAATTCAGCTTTTCTCCCCCAGCTTTCCTCCTGTTAGTGTTCCCTTTTTACATTAGAGAAAGCATCATCTCTCAGCTCCTCTCACTGGCTCTGTTCTGTGTTTTCTGCAAACTGTGAAACATTCCAGCCTTCATTCAGGCTTCAAATCCAGAGGAAATCACGGGGAGCTGTAGGTCATAAATTTTCCAGGAGCAGGAATACCTCCTCAGAGGTGCTGAACGCTCTCTGCTTTCACTGGCATTAGCAGTCCTCAGACTCTTGTACTCTTTTTGATTAGTTTTGTTGCTTAGTAGAGTTTGGGATTGTGAAGGTTAAGTCCCACTGATTTTCAGTCAGGCCTGCACCAGAATTACTGGTATATGCCAGCTTTTCAGTACAGAGAGGCAAGGCATGGTTTATTTCTATAATCTGCTTCTTGCTGTGCTGGATCCCAGCTTCTTCAGAGAAGGATTTTCAGCTGCTCTTGAAGCTTGCAGTGATGAGGTGACACAGGCAGTTATTTGTGCAGGCCTAGGAAAGGGTACAACAGTTCAGTACAATATAAACTAACTGCATGGAATCCATGCCACACTGGCTGTTTAGGTTCCTAAAAGCTCAATGAAGCTTGTTGTAGTTATTTTCTTTTGAGAAATCTTGTTTGCCCAACACTTTTTTGAAGTAGGAAGAGTCTTTTTTTCTCTTCCCTACCTTCTGTACCTCTTCTCTCACACTAACACACACACACACCTGATTCTGGATGTAAACCTGGTACACTTCAGTAACAAGGTCCTGGTTAAAATTAATTAATAATTCACTGCTGAATTAATGCGCAGGTCTCTTAACACATCATTGCTTCAAGGTCAGGAATGATGTCCTTTAGTCTATGGTCTGCCCACAGCTTACAAAATCACTGTGGCCCCCCACCATGGGATTTGTTTTCATTTCTTTTTCACCTTCTAATGTGCCAATGTCTGTCCCTGGATATTAGAAAGCTTTCTTTATCTGAGCAGAGGAGATTGTTTCTCATCCTTGATTTGTGTGGATATAATTTTGAAAAACGCTGTAGCATAAGTAGAATTAATTGTGTAGTGTATTTTGGGGAGTTAACTTGTTGCTTTGGAAAGCAGTCTGGGCCCGTGATTAAATCTGCTGCCCTTGTGAACTGCCTGATTTCCCCTCTGTGTCCTGCAAGGCATGATGATATCTGATGTGATAAGGTTGTTTCACCATCTGCATGTCTGCTTTTGTCACTCTGCTGTTAGACTTTGATTTGCTGCTTCAGGAGACAGAACTTTCCCTGGGCAGTTACTGTAAACACACAGATGCCTTTCCCTGTACTGGAGCTGAAATTTTGCACCGAATGCTGATGTGATCTGCAGTGAGCATCAGTGGGAACCAGAGCTACATGTGCTGCTGACAGCTCTGAAACACAACAATGAAAGTCACTTTATCAACTCTTTGTATTCTTTAGATTTATTTCCAGAGAATCCGTGTAACAGTTGGATGTAATTCGATAGCCAAACAGTGAACAAGAACAAACTAGTTTCAATTACTTGTGACTTGATCCTTGGAATAAACCCAGATAGTGATAAAAGTTCTAAATAATTTAGTAAATAAGATGCTGAAATAGGAGTTTGTGCCCATCATCTGGGGATGGATTCCAGTTAGGTTATGACAACACTGTTCTTCAGGAATTCTAAACCTGAACAGATTTATACCTCCAGATACGCCTCTGTAGCAGGTTTTTAACAAGTTGATTTCATTCAACCATAGTTTAGATCATTTTTACAGCATACAGTGTACTGTAATTAATAACAAGTATTATTAATAGCCATTAATCTTTCAATCCAGCTGTGTGTGAAACATTCACAGGTCCAACCTGCTCTCCAATATACTGAATTAATTCCTCAAGGGGGTCTGAAAACCCACTGGTGTTCCAAGGTGACACAATACATTTGTTAAGCACAGTTGGAGAATATTTCCAAGAAAACTAAACACAGCAGTTCATGCCACCATCATTCAAATTCTGCTCTTGATTGATTTTCAAGTTAAGACTAGCATGTCCTCTTTGTTTCTCTCGTTCCAGTCCATGCACTCTAAAAGATTTATGGATAAAGTCTAGGGTGTCAGTCTCATGAAGTGAGAAGTTGCAGTTTTTATCACAGAATATGGCAATTTGACCATTTTTTTAACACCTTGGCAAGAGTTTTTGACAAGAATAGACAAAAAAGAAATACAGAGGAAACTTTCCCATCAGACTAAACCAAGGTGAAATATAGAATTTCCAAAGTGCAGAAGGTTGAGGTTATTTTTTTTTTCTCTTGAAGATAACATTTCAAAAGCTCTAGAAGGTGGTTTTCAGAAGTTTGGCAGATGCTGCAGTGTTTCAGAACAGTTGTTAGTGTTTTTCCTGGCCAGTTCTCCTCCCATCAGAGTGGGTATTCAGAGGATGCAGTTTTATGTTACAGCTGGACTGATTCACTGTGGGCAGTGAGCAAAAAGGGAGGGCTTGTTTTCCTCTCCAAAGCTTGTTCCTTCCCTCTCCTGTGTGTCAGTGGTATTGCTGCTCTGACCCCACAGTGAACTGATTCAGAGAACTAAAGCTGTAGAAAACTAAAAACAAGGAAAATAATGGCTTTTTACTGATGTAGTGCTCTGATCCACCCTGGGGTCAGGTGAGTGCCAGTGCTGTGACCGGGGTGTGTAGCCAGAGGCAGGACGAATGGGAGAGCTCTTCAATTCATGTAGATGTGGTGTAAATGTAGGCTTCCAGCAGTTTTAAAGATTATTTCTGGATTATCTCTGCTGCTGCTGAAGAGAAGGGTCTTGTTCTCTCTGCTTGGTGCCCTGTTTTCCTATATCCTCCTTTGTGGTGGCACTGCTGATTTGTGGTTTGTTGGATCCGGAGATTCAGCTGAAGACTACAACAGCAACAACAACAAAAAAGAGAATTTCAGCTTCACAGCAGTTATTGTTACATAGCAAGGGACAAAGTAGTGTGAATTTGTCCTTTGTGACAGCAGCACAGATAAATTTCCTAAAGTTAGTTTTGATGTTGTAAGTATTCGAGTAGAACTTTGTTTGCCAGTTCACTGACTCTCAGCTGCTGTGCTGTAAAGGCTTAAGGATAAGGTCCTGAGGATAAGGATCCTAAGGATAAGATCCATGTGTGGCATCATCAGTTCCTGTTTTGCCCATGAGATTCTCCTCTGGTGTCTCTCCTGAGATGGACAGTGAGCCATAGAACACTGCTGGATTTAGGAAAGACATCGGTGTATGCAGTGTGTGATGGTCTGCTAGGAAATCATCATCATCTCATCACCTGTGTTAACAAAAGTGGCTTTTGGATGGTTTTTCTCAAATTTTTCGAATCTGTTCTGTCTGGTTTCACTGAAGTGTCTGTGTCAGTGGAACACACATTGTCTGGGATGTTTGGGATGGATGCTCTTCGCACGTGAGCACGGCTGATTGCGTTGGGCTCCATCTCTAAGGTGAAGTGCATTTCTGTTCTCTGATGGACCTGACAGCCCTGAGGAAATGGCATTCTGGCCTCTCCAAACACATTTCACAAGTACCAACGGGCTCAAGACTTTCTTTTGAAGTTTTTGTTTCATTCAGGAATGAGATTCAATGCAATGCCCTCTGGCCTGGCTTTTCTCCCTACTGCTGTTTTCTTTTGGGATTACTGTTTGGTCATTGTTTGGTTCAGGCCATACTCAATTGCCCTTGTAATTAATGTGGAGCTAATAACCATGTACTGAGTAATCACGTTTTCTCTGGTTTTCTGGGATTCTTTTGACTCTTTCAGCTCCCACTCACTCTTGGGGGGAGTTTTTTACATTTAGCACCTCTGAACAAGAGTATTTCAGCTCTGGGCAGCCTGCTGATGTGTTAAGGCACAGCCATTAGGTGATAGGATTGTTCTGACTAAATATGACTGCCTAGAATTGAAGTGTCTGTATGAAAATGAGTCACCCCAGGATCCCTTTAGGGACAGTGAAGTTCTATCACTGTGTTCCTGGAGTCAGCATGCCTTGTGCTTCACCCTGAAGTGGATGCCTGTGTTGGGGCAGATGCCCGTAAGAAAAGTGGGAGTAGCTCATCTGTTGAATTTTGATTAGATTTCTAATCTAATTAACTTGGACAATTGATTTAAGTGTCTGTATGTGGTTTTAAATCCATGTTTATCTGTGGAAATGGAAGCTGCCAGACGTAAGAAGAGTTTGTGGAGCTCCCTTAGGTTGACATCAAGAGGAGCACCTTTAAAATGTAGATGCTGAGATGCACGTGACAAATGTACACCCATGCTCTTAGTGTAAGAACTCAAGCTACACAGGAATATTAATGTTACCACTGTAGCATGCTATGAAATTGTCATCTTACAGGATCAACACTGTCACTGGTGTTTGACTGACTGGTTTCTCTTGCCTCCAGAACCCAGGGTGTGCTCTGCAGTTTCTGTGTCACTGTTGGAAGCAGGCACAGGCTCCTGCCTTCACTGTGCACATCGTGTTTGACAAGTTCAGTCTCTTCTTTGCCTGGATACTTCATCTTGTGCTAAAAGAAAGAACCAGTTGACCTTCTGTAATCCACATTCTGGCTTGTTTCACAGTTGTATTTACAAGAAGGTTGTTTAAAATTTCAAAGACCCATTTGTATAGTTCTTGGCTGTCACCAGTGAAGAGGATGAAATTAATAGTTACTCCCTTTTCTCTCCTTAAAGCTCTTCCTTTCCAACAACCTTTTATCATAGGTACCCCTGGGTAGCAAATCCGTAGTACTCAGGTAATGTTTAAAACAAATTGCATTTTCCTTGTCTGAACTTGATTAGGATTTAAGTGTCTTTGGTAGAAAAAGAAGATCAGTGGAAGTTCCTACTTAATAGATTTATAAGGAATAAAAAATGGAAAAAAAAATCAATGCTCAACAATTGTAGGGTTCAGTTTAACAACTTCCCACGATTCCTCTCAATCCATTCACTTCAATATCAACATCACCATTACTGATAAAGTGCCAACTCCAGTATAATACCCTAAATCTGGAAGAATGTTTTAAGTACTCTGCACGTGTTGCAGCTTGGGATAGAAGAGGAGGTCGTGGAATATGAAGCAGGAACCAGACTCACCTTTTGGGCTGTGGCACCTGGGAGATTCTGGCACACACTGCACTTTCAACACTAAGCACTAATGCTAAATTCCAAGCCCTTGCTTTTCTCGGTGCTTGAAATTGCTGAAGGTTATGCACAGGCATAATTCCAGGTGGATGTGTAAGGTCTGTTTGTTCCTCAGCAGCTGCTGGGTTTGACATTCTGTTAACTGACTGGCTTTTTTTACCTCTTTCCTAGGTGTTTACCTCCCATGGGCCTACTGTGATCATGCCAACCTGGTTCTGTTCTCGAGAGTGGTTTTTTCATGTGGGAAGATTTGATGAGGGTGGAAAGGTGAGTGGTGCAGGTGATGTGTAGTCCAGGAGCCATCCCTTTGTTAACAGCCTCTGAAAGCCCTGTCCTGTTACAATTACACAGCTTGTGTTCTCAAGTTAACAAGGTGGAAAAATGGGTGTGAGTTCTGTTTTCCAAGGTTTTTTAAAGCTTAAATTACCCAATTATAAAATGTTTACTAGTCTACTTCCAATAACTAATGTAGTTAGGCTCTGCACTGCAGGATTTTTAAACTAATACTGAAGTACTTAAGTTTGTGAAGAAGAAGAAGTAGCATTAACCTACACTTAAAATCTTCTATCTTGTTACATGTATATGACTTATTACTATATCCCAGAAATTCCACATTTCTATATATTCCACCCAGTGACATAACACACTTGTTTTTAATTACACAGCAACTATCTCACTGCTGTCAGATAGTTTTGGCAGTTTCTCCCAAGGTCTCAGGTCAAATGCAGTGTATTTTTGAGGATCATTGCCTGTCAGCACTGAAAGATTAAAATTCTCAGAATCTAGGGTTCCAACACTGTACCTGTTAATAAGGATCACTAGGGGAAGGGGTGTAGATGAAAACTGAGCTCTAAAAAATCCTGGATCATGCCATACACCTCTTTTTTTTTAAAAAAAAAAGGTCTCCAACCAACTAAAGTTGTTTGGGAATAACTCTGGTGATGGAAGGACCTACCTGACATCGACATTGTAACACATCTGTTAAATATGTCAGCATCCCAGGAAAAATTAAAGGTTTCAGACATACAAGCTCCTCTTTGGTCCCTGAAGTAGATGCAGCAGATCTGAAAGCTAAAAACAACTGAGCCCATAGGTTTGTTATGACCTGTCCCTGCAAGGTGAAGTAGGTTTGCTGAAAGAGATTGGGAGGGAAGAAAGGTGCAGGATGGCAGAGAGAAAAAAGTGCATTCACCAAGGGGGGGAGATTTATATCCCTGAGATGAAGAAAGAAGGGCCATAGCCACCACTAAAACTCATTTATCCTCCTGCCTCATATTCTCTTGTCAATCTTAGTTCTTGTGCTTGTCCTTGGGAGACTTTAAGTAGCTTCTCCTCAAGGATGAGGACTGAGAGGTTACAAATTAAATACCTGTGATCTCAGAAGTGTTCCTTCCCTGACAGTTAGATGTTCTTTGTCTTTATGAATTTCCTGTATGAGTTCAATTTGATTGCTGTAAGCTCATCAGCGTGTTTATGGAATAAAATCCATGGGTGTCTGTTAGCAGTATTTATTGTGGTAGTTAAAATATGTTGACAAATAGATTTAATTTAGACACATTTGGATCCATTTTGTGTGGTTTGGTTCTGAGAGTTTTTGCTTCCAGTGGTTTTGGTGAATTTTTAGGGCTAAAATGGGTGGTTATGAATTTTTTTTTGAAAGCTTTCATTTATTAGCGCTCTAAAAAAATCTTCTAAGGCTATTCCCTATTTTACTATTTAAACTACAACATATGATGATAATGATGATGATTATTTTTATAGCTTCTAAATGAAGCCTTTCAGTGCCATGCAGCGTGTATATATACACACAGACATACACATATGTATGTATGGATGTATGAGGATATACAAATATTATTCTTTGGGCTGCCAAAAAATTACAATTAGAAGGAGACAGCAGACAGAGAACTGAATTGTTTAGAGCAGTGAAAGGATTTACCCTTAATTGCATGGTGGGTGAGTGGAAGAGCTGGGAATGGTGCCTCGCTCCCAATACAATCTACATTTGCTGACCCATGCTCTTTATTTCTTTTTTATTATTATTTCTTATCATTGTATTTTCACTCTCTGAAGGATGTTTGACTTAACTTCTTGAGCGTTGTTAGTAAGCTCCAAAAAGAAAGCAAGCAAGTTAAAGCAGTAGCAACAATAGAACAGCAAGCCTAATGATAAAGTTCAAGAGGTTAAGTTAAATAGACTATTGTTCTGTGCTTTTTTGCTTTTCATTTTGGGGTTTTTCTATCTCTTTGTTTTGTTTTTATGAGCTGGTTTTTTTTTGTGTTTTGCTCTCTCTGTATAATTGTGTAGGAATTATGCCACTGATTATTCAGCTGTAATACACTGACAGTCTTAATCCTGATGATTTTTTAGCCACAATGCATGATATGTCCTTCTAGTTTTAAGAATTACCAGTGAGAAGTTGAACATATTGTTTGTCCCTATTGTGAAATATCCAATGTGCCCAAGCTCAGACTCTGGCTGATACAGAAAAATACCCTACAAACAAGGACAGATCTGAACAAAGCAATGAACACAAGCAATGAAGTCAAACCTTTGTCCTCTGTGGGTTTAAAGGACACAAAATCAAGTCTTAAATCTTGCAGCATTTAGTGTTGCAAAGCATTTAGCATTGCTCTAACTTGTTCATTTTCATTTGAAAAGAATTCCTTTGAGGCAAAGAAAGATTTTTCTCTGTGTATCAGCAGAGCTGAGGATACTCTTAAGGGTCCCATCCCTGTGTGTATGTTCTGACCTGACCCAGGATCTCTGTTAGTCTGATCACTTCCTTCTCCATTTTTGAGTTCGTGTTTATTAATGAGACTTTCAAGTGTCACATTGCTGGAAGTAAACACAGGAACAGGCCAACAAATCTCCATGGTTTGGCCTTCTCCATTTGCTAAAGTGTTTCTTGCCAAAAAGCTGCATTTCTCATTTGAAATTAAATCCAAACACCTGTTCTTCATATTTTAGTGCTTAGGAAAAATGGAGGGTAATTCTTCCATGGAAGAAATTGTGATTTGATGTTTATGGTAACAGTGTGAATGGAGTGATAAAATACAAATAGATATGCTATGGTGTAATCCTTTTTTTATTCCAGGTAGATATGTTTGTCTCTCTCCAGCCATCCAGGCTTTAAGTGAAACAGATTTTTTTTTTTTTTAAGTGAAATTCTTTCTGATCAAGATCTGCAGTTGTTGGAAATGTGTTCCTTTTAGGTCCAAACAAAATCCTAAATAGTATCTTCATAAATGGTCTCTAAGAGCCTGACAGGTTTGTTTTATGTATTAATTAACTAAAATGGTAGAGGTGTTATTTATACAATCTGTGATAAATGATGATTAAAGCAGGAGTACTGAAAAGATTTTAGCAAGCTCTGATGGTGTTCTGGGACTAAGACAATACAGTGGAAGTGGTCACAAGCCTATAAAGTAACATTTCAAATAGTACCCCCTGCTAGAAGAAGAGTCACACAACCATGTTTCTGACTTACTTTTTTTTTTAGGAAACTAAAAGAAAATAATCTTTGTGTTATCCAGCAATTTTGGATAAAGAGTGCAGTACTTCCTTGCTGAAAGATGTAGCAGCACTTCACTAAACCCCTCAGAACTCCCACCTGACACTCAGTGTGTGACATTACCATGAGTGGGTTTGCTGCTGGAGCTTTTGGTGTCTCCTGATAAGTAGCACCATTGTTAAAAAGGAATAACCGTGTCCAAAAGCATCACAAAAAATTGTGCTGAGGAAAAAAATATCTGTGTTCTGGTATAATGTGAAAAGCAGATTTTGAAGGTGTTAGAGCGGGGAACTCCCCAGTCGTGTGCAGGGGTGGAGGAGGTGTCTGTTATTAGTGAAGAAAAGTTATTGCTTCGTGTGTGTGACAGAAATGCTGAGTACAGGGAGAGCTGTAGAAATGAGCATTGCCAACCTGCAGGCTCCACTGCATGCAAGTGTGGAAAATGGCAGAGTCTTGGCTCTCTCAGGCAGAATTACTCTCCACATCACTACTGCTACATGCCAAACTTGTCTCTTTCTCTAGAATTTTACCACAACTTGGCTCCGGATCCCCTGTCACCCCTGTGTTTATCCTTCCTCTTTAAGTGCATGAAAACTGAAAATGGAGTGACAGCCTGAAAGTTCTGAGCTAATCTCGAAGTGTAAACAGGGGGAAATTATTCTTAATGAGCCCCAGATGGAATCATGCATTGTGAACCACTGGCTTTTCTGAATACAAACTGTGCCTCCAAACAAAGTGCCTCTGGAGCTCAGTTTCATTCTATTTTTGTGATAAAAGGTCGCAAAAAACACGGACTGAGGAGGTGTCAAAATATCCTTTTGAGCACAGGAGACTGTAGCCCATGCTGTAAAGCTCTGAGGTAACTCTGTAGCTGTTAGGCACTCTCTGATGCAATTTTCCATGTTTCTCTGCCAGAGCACACAAATGTCATTCCCTTCAGAAAGGCAAGTGGTTCTAATAATGCCTGAGAGGTAAAAGGCTAAGTAGGAATTTGGTTTCTTGGAACATGAAATAAAATATTGTCAGTCTGTCAAATAACTTCTCAAGATGTTTTGGGGAAAATCAGGGTACAACACAGGCACTACTGGGGATTTTTTGTTTGTTTTTGTCTTGATATAGTTAAGGCTGAACAGAGATCAATATTTGATCTAAAAAGAAGAGAAAAAGTGATGGAGCCAGTGATTAATTACACTTTATAAGCAATTTGAAAATTCACCCCATAACCCATGTCTAATTATATTTTCTGCTGGTGTGTTATTAAATATCATTTAGAATTTACCACCTCCCTCCCATTTGACTTCCCCATCATCTTTGTTTAAGTGCATTTCTCTGTCCCAAGACATTTGGATGAAAGCAACCTTTTGGAGTTTCCTTTAACCTGTTATTTTCCAAACAATGAAGTAAATGCTGATGGGCTCCAGGTCCTATAATCAAGGCAAAATGATGGAAAGGCATGATTTGGATGAGAGCCAAGAAATGAAGTGACAGATCTGCAGAAAGGAAGACTTAAGAATATCTTGGATAATCCTGTAGAAAAGCTATTAATAGCTATTTAATTCTTTCCATTTACCAATTTCAGGCTCCTCTGATGAATTAAAGCAATTTGGCTTTTTCTGTCCAACAGTTACCCCGATGGTGCTGATTGGTTTACAGAATGTTTTATAGCCCAGTTTTGCTTGGTGCCCCTGATCAAGAGGAAGGACCAAGATTTTCCAAACCTGAAGGCTTTTCTCCCGTGTGGATTGATGTACTTCTCCTCCTGTTTGTCATTGCTGTTTAACTGCATGTATACGTGAAATAATGTTAGATCTCCCATTTTCACCACTCAGATTTCTCTGCACAGGCTAAATCTCCACTGGTTGTGCTCACAAGGATCTGCCACCTCTGCCAGAGTGCCTGGGAGCTGGGAGAGGGCAGGGAGTCAAAGGTGGCTGAGGCAAGGCTGAATAGAGATGGCTGAGGAAGTTGGGGCAGACTGATTCTGTGGCAGAACCACTCTCGTCCATTTGATTTAGCAGTAAAAGGCAGCTTTTATATTGTGTTTATGCCTCTACAGCCCCATGGTGGTTTCTGTCCAAGTGACCAAAGGACAGGACTGCTGTCAGCCTGAAGTGCTGCTGTTGGTCATCCCAGGGCTACAGCATGATCTCACCAGGTGTTAATGGTTACAGCATTGCACAGGGTGTCACTTGCATTAAAACTCCTCCAAAAATTGCTGGTCATCCCTACTGATGCTCCTCATCCTTACTGATGGTGGAGGTACAGGAATTGTAGCCAGAATTGCTTGTTGTGAGATACTTGAGCCTCCTTGGAAAATGTTGAGGTGGCTGCAGTTGGAGCAGTTTGCTGCCAGGAGTGAGAACAGCGAGTGGAGATGGCAAGAGAAGGATCATAAATACTTGTGTTTGGTCCCTGAACAAGGAGTTACTTTAACTCAAGTTAGGGTTCTGCTTGACACCCCATGGTGTGTAAAAAGCCCTCATCACAACGATCAGCACAGCAAGCAGTACCTGCCCCAAATCCTGGGTCAACAGAAACCCTTCCCCTGTTCAGCAGGAATGTGCTCAAGTGAATGATTTTGCATTTGGCTGGTTAGAGCAGAGCAGGGGCAGGCTGTGCTTTTCTCTGGGAGCTGTGATCAGTTTATCCCTTAGTGCAGCAGAGGATGTGGGGTTGGGTTTTGCCTATGATGTGGAAAATTCTGCATGTAGTCCAGTAACATGTAAACTGTGCGATTTAATTGTATTTATTACTGCTGAAAGCTATTGATGTGGTAGCCTATTGCTGAAATGCTGGGTCAGTAATTGATACTTCTAGCTATGGATATTAATTTTCAAAAAAAATACATTAAAATATCCCTTTAGTGGTTAAGCAGCTTTTTCTTTCAAAGCTGTGTTGTTCCACAAAGATTCCTGGTGTTTAAAATGCCATCTGGATCCAATAATAGATCTCAACTGGGAAGAAACTCTTGTATTGCAGCAAACTTAGACGCTCAAGAGCCGTAGGAAGTCCCATCCCTGCAGGATCCATAACACAGTCAACATCTTTCCTCCTCTGAAAAATGCAGGGCAGTGCTGCTCCTTTGTAATGTGAGAGGCCACTGCTGAGCAGTACAAGGCACCTGCTCCTTCCTAGGGCTGAGTGCAATTTATTCCAGAGTATTTCTGCCAGCTAAAGGAAAGCAAAAGAGCACTTGGAACTGAACAGCATTTTGAAAGATCTTTTTACTTCTGCAGTAACTCTTCTTAAATATACATATTAACGGTTGTCTTGAATAATGTAAATGCTTATCCAGAAGAAAAGGAATTGCTGAGATGTCTGTGATGTAATCATAGATCTGAATTAAAACCTGACTCCTGCAGCAAGCTGATATCTGCTGCACTTGTGCCCCGAGACACAGTTGGGTGTGTGACCGGAAAAGAGAAAAAGGTTTAAACTTTGCTGCTGGCTCAGTATTTCCCTTAAAGTCTAGAACAAGAAAAAATATAGAAAAGGCTACAAGATAGATGGAAAGAAGTTGATTTCATGTTTTTCTTGTATTCGTGGTGACTGTGGTTGCTGGCTGCCCCACTCCAGCTTCTCCCAGATTTCTCCTGTGGCTTTTAATAGGTTCATATAAAGCATAAATTGTGTGAGGTTGTCTAAAAGTTTTCTTCTGCGCTGCAGCTCTTGAACCAGAAGTCAGACCAATGTCCACAAAGACAACCAGTAGCTCCAGATGAGCTGCCCTTGGTGAGCAGCCCGAGCAGAACCCATCCCTTCAGGATGAAGGAGCGTGGCCCGAGTCGGTGTCACACACGAATCACAGAGGGAGGGCTGGAGCTGCAGAGTCCAGAGCCTGAATGCATTCTGATTTCTCCCAAGATACATATGTTCAGCTGAGTGTTTTGGAGTGGTTTTTCAGGGTTCAAAGATTTTTTTTTGTCTCGTTTCTCTTCCACTCCCACCCCCCTCTGGCTACTCAGCCTGGTGGGTATGAGAAGCAGTCACTGAACTGTATTGCTCTCATAACTAGAGGGCCAGTCTGGCACTTTAATTAGAGAATCTCATTTTCTTAATTATGGAAGAAACTCAGAAGCTGTAGTAATAGGCAAAAAATTCAATTAATATCTTTTTTTTAACTCATACTCTTATTATTTTTCTGTGTTGAAATGGAATGGTTAAAATTGAGGTTGAGGTTTATGCCCTGGTTATTCATGTATGTGATATTGTCTACAGAAAGAAATGTATTTCAATCTCTTTACCTTCTTTTCCTTCTCAATTTTGTCATGTTATCTTTCAGCTTTTTATTGTTGCTACGCTTAAATATTTTCTTTGACCTGACTGGTTTTATGAAAGGGAGCTTTTTAGTCTGGTAAAACCATGTGACCTTTTAAACACTGTTATTGGAGGGAAGAAATATCCATATTTAATCATGAAAAAATGAAATGTTCTAGTGTTTCAAGAAGTTGTAGCTTTGCAAAATATAAATAAATGCTACTTTTTTTACCTTCCTTGTAGGGCTTTAAAGGTGGGTTTATGCTTTCATATGCCACAAAATGGAATTGGGTACTGTGAGCCATATAATTGCCCTTCTGCCACTGCATCTCTTGCGTGAAGATTCTCTGATTTTTAAGTGGAAAATGTTGAAATTATTGTGAAATCTCTAATTTTTCCTAGAGCCTGCTAGATCCACAGTTGAGGGAGCTTTTATGCTGTAGTGTTTTCAGCAGCACTGGATGCAATCCCATTAGGATGAATGTACCATGGAAGGAAGTTTCAAGAACAAAAAAAATTTGTTTTCAGATGTTGCCTCATTCTGAGGTTGCCTTTATTGCAGTTTTTATTGAGGTCTGTTATTATGGGGCCTGAGACACCTTTCCTAAGTAGAGACCAGTATTTGTATGACAACCAGAGAAAGAAGAATTCCAGTAAAATGAGGAAAAAACCCTTCTGAAGTCACTGATCCTTTTCAGTATGAACTGTTTGGTTACATGGAACTTTAGGCTGCACAAACTGTTTGGCAGCTGGGTTTCTTTTTCTTTTGGATTCACCTGCACCAAGCTTGAGATCCCTGTCAAAATGAGATGATGTTGATTTTTCCACCTCTGTCCTTGCAGTCAGCTGCACTTCATTTTTAGATAGCACTGATCATTCAGTAGCTTTAGCTACATTTATTTCATGACCCCTTAGAGAAGTTCACTGGGACACACACAAATAATATTATAGAGTCAGAGATGGGCTTGGGTTGGAAGGGAACTTAAAGATCTTCCTGTTTCACCTTCAGGACACCTTCTACTAAGCCAGCTTGCTCCAAGCCTCATCCATCCTGGCCTTGGACACTTCCAGGGATGAGGAGTCCACAACCTCCCTGGGCAACAGAAAAGTTGTATTCATGAATAACCATTATGTGAAACCATATTCATTTGGCAGAAAAATAAAAGGTCTTCAGATGGAACTGAATACTGATGAAATGACTGTTTTCTGTTCCAGGGTGTCCCAGAAGATTTGTTGTTTTTTTATGAACACCTCCAGAAGGGTGGTGAAGTGTTTCGAGTGAACCGTTGCCTCCTGCTCTACCGGTACCACCCCCAGGCTGCGACTCACTCCGTCCTAGAGTAAGCTGTGGTTTCCAGGAGAATTTAAAAGTTGGTTTTATCTTGGATCATAGGCAGCAAAGATGGTGAAATTGTATTGGGGTTTTTAATGAGGGTTTTTAATATGTAATACGCAAGGGTTTCGTTCTCGTGTTTTCTGCCATATGAACCGTAATGTAAAAAATATTTTTTAAATGTTAAGGCTGAATTTCAAAACCAACTGCCTCAATATTTAAAAAGTAAACAGAAACTACTAACAAAAATGGTCTTTTGAAAAAAAAAAAAAAAAAGAACCAGACCAAAACCAAACCTTTAATCTGATAATGTGCTGCCTTTACATATATTATTTTCTTATTTTAAAGGGTCCAAACCATCTAAATCAGATAATGAGGTTTGAAAAATCCCTGAGGATGTTTAGGAGTAATTATCTCAGGTGCTTCCTTGTAAGGTGCCTTTGTTGCCTGCTGCCTTTCCAGGGCTGCTCAGCCCCTAAAGGAGGTGTTAAATTGCTGATTCCTCCACATGCTGCAAGCTGAGCCAAAGTTGTTCCTTTCTCTAATGCACTGACATTAATAAAAAATCACATAAGTTTTACTGTCCTTTAGGAATCCCATGCCAGAATCACCGTGATGATTAAGTAAACTGTTTTCTTACTGATTAATGATATAAGTACACTTTTCAGTCAGTCCTGGTTTTATGGCTTTGTAGAACTGACCAGTAAAACTGAACATTCCTGTGTACATTTTAGTTGTCCATCCCTGCATTATTGCATTGCTGTGCATAGTGTAAAATAAATAAGTCCCATAAATAGCACACTCATGGTTAATGTCACCACAGATCTTTATAAATACATATATATGTGCATATCTATATAAAATCATTTAACTATGAAAAGGTCATTCCAAGCAAATAGTACATATGATTTTGATTTTGCAAACAAGCATGAGATAAATTATTTTCCTTTTTATTCATGTTTAAATGTAAGGTTGTTTTTTTTTCCCCCTTTTACTGTGTGATCCTTTTGGCAGTTAGTGACCAACTTTTCAGCCATGCATTATGGGACGCTAAGAACTCTTGGAAGCCTTTTGCTCCTGTCTATGGGAAAGCATCTAATTCTTGGAAATTAATTTGTTTTGAATTTACTGCAAGCTGTTGCTCATTCAGATCTCCAAGGTTGTGTGGCACAAGCACCCTGAATTACAGCATCCTGGGGGAATGTGGAAATGCTGTGAGCTGTTTCAGATGTGCAGGCTGGATGTCCAAATTGGCACCTTTCTTGTCTCGTTCTAAGAAATCAGGCGAGCTGCTCTTCCTCTTGGCTTCCTGCTGGTACTGCTGGGGATGATATTTGGTGTGGCTTTCCAAACACGAGGTTGTGCAACAGCTCTTTGTCCTGGCTCATTCCCTTGTTTGTTGCCCAAGTTGTGAAGGGTTGCTCGGTGTTTGTGTCTGGAGACCGAGGTGCGCGTTGAGCAAAAAGAGATTATTGGGCTCATCACAAAGGTTTAAGTTTATAATTTAAATTGGGTCTTGCCTAATTTGCCTCTTGGTCATCCCACCTTATTTAATGCATGTTCTGGCTTTTCTAGAAGCCTTTTTCTTTATATGGTGTGTTTTGTTGAGTAGTTTTCTGTGGTGTTTTGCTTTTTGCCATTGGCCTGTGTAATTTTCTAATTTTGAGTTAGCCTAGACCTGGATTTGGAAGTAGTAACTCACCAGCCAAATTAATATCTTGTCTGAGATCAAAATGGTGCTTGTAGGAAAGTTGATTATTTTTTTAAAACACTTTATGCCTAGTTTCAGTCCTAAAAACCATAGCAAGACATTTTTATATAAAGGTGCGTCATTCATTCTTTTCAGCAAAGACAGCAATGTCACTTGTAGCCTGTGATGGTTTCAGTTTATGTGGGTGTCTTTCAGAAGCATTCAGGGGGAAAGAAGCCTCCCTGCCTTTTCAGACTTCCTAAAATACATGTAAAACTGCTTGGCAAGTGACATTTGGTTCTTTTTTTTTCAGTTAGTATGTATAATTGTAAACATTCATGTGCTTTAGGTTATTTGCTATGATTAGTATCCTTCTGGAACAAATATCTAGAGTTGAGAATATCTGTGAAGCAGGAAACTAAATCTTCTGTGCATTCTCCCTTACCCTGGAGGCATCAAGTCTGCATTATTAAATGTTTTGGGTGCCTGACAGAATCTGCATGAAGTTCATGTCTATATTTAGATTTCATTAGGTGCATGCAGAAATATGTATGTTCTCATTGTCATTTCATCCAAAGTCTGTGATGGATACCTGCTGGATTTTGAGAAAGTTCTCTTCAGCTAGGAATTCACACACGAAATCCCACATATCATGTCTCTTGGATATAAATCACTTTATTTGGTGTCGTGTCCTAGGGCTGTGTGTACTCAGTGCTGCCCGGCCACATTACATTGATGTGAGACCATATCAGAGCTGGCTTTAGAGTGAGAAGTACTGTAGTGAGAAAGTCTGGTGTGTAATAAAAACATTTTAAAATTCATGGATTTTTATCTTGCCAAAGGGGAGAGAAAGGAACTGTTTATACAACAATGCCTCACTGTGAGATGAAAGTGAGCTTGGAGCGAGGTGAGCAATAAAATGTTGCACTTGTCTTTAGGTAGTGCTGCTCATGAAGACAGGTGGTTGGGGCACGCAGCTAATCCTTGGAGCAATTTACAGGTTTTTAGTCAAGACAAATTTAATACGTGTGGAAAATAAGGTTTGTACATTCTGTCTAAGATCCAGGCAATTCCCTTTTACACAGAAAAGGTGAAGTGCACCTTCAAGGCTTCAGTAATTCCAGATCCCCCGTGCTCAGAACGAGTATGATATTGCTCTGCAGAAATAACCAGAATTGCATAATCTATTGAAGCCATCTGGTTTCAGGCACTGGAAGCTTCCAGTGTCATCTGAGCAAAGAAGAAGAGGCACTGGTGTGAAACACACACTTGGCTGTTCCAGAGGTGCTCTGAGGCTGGGCCTCGGATCTGTGGTGAGCACAGGAATGCCTCCTTCATTTCCTGCACAAACACACGTGGCCAAAAACAGGCAGGGGAGAGGAATAGCGTAACATATTCCTGTAGAGCTGAAATAAAGATGAGGTCAACTGCATTTTTATCTTCTACGCTTGCATTTGGCACTTCAATTAAACATGGAAACTAATGACCTCATTAGATTCTTGAAAAGTAAATGCCATTAACGTTGATAGTCTCTGTCTCTCTTAATAAGCCTTTCATGAAAAATAGGCCACAATGCAAACCATGCCTCAGCTAATGACCCGTGACCTGAAGATGAACTCAGACATTAATAGAACTTATTAACAGTGTAAATGTAATAACTCAGTGGGACGATATAGTCCAGCAATTAATAAGTTCACATGAAGTTCAACAGAACAACAACAGCAAAAAAAAAAAAAAAATCAGTTTATTCCCCAGTATGGCCAAGGTTCAAACAGGATTTATTTCTGAATTTCCTGTGGATGGTAAGGGCCTTGAATTCTGTGTGCAGCACTCGCTGTAGGGGAGCTGTTTTTCCAGCTCTCACTGTGATTACGAAGCTCTCTGTTCCTCCATCTCTGGTTTGTCCATCAGGTGAAGCTCACCTCTCACACAGAACTCTCTTACCCTGCCATCCATGAGAAGGCCCTGGAAGAGGCCGTTCACTTGGGCAGCTCCTCTTCCCCTCTGGCGTTACCCGAGCGCTGTGCGGGGCCAGCACAGGGAGAACAGGTCAGATTTATGGATCTATAGTGTTTCTGTGGATGGCAATCAGTGCCTAAAATTCCAGTACTGTTCAGGATATTGGGCTTGTGTTTCTGCATTTCTCAAGTACTTGTACATCTGTCTTTGCTCTGTGGATTCACTTATGTGGCCTCACTGGGGGAAGGAGGGGAAAGGCAGTTCAGCAACATGGCGAGGTTTGACTGAGCCCAGACATTAAATCATATTGCTTTTATTGTCACATTATCTTTCATTTCAAAATAGGAGTAGAGCAGATGTTTCTTGACTCCTGTATTCAGTCAGTAGGTCACCACACATTTTTAACAGAGCTCCATTGTTGCATTACTTGGGTGGATGGTCTGGTAATAACTACTTGGGGCTGAGGAACACACGGCGTAGTCATTCTCACCCTCTGCATGAATACCCTCGTTTCACTCCTGCAGGATTTTGGCTCCTCTTCTTCCTCCCAGGCTCCATAACTGATGAGCATTGAGGGGCCACAGCAAGTGAGATCTTAGGAGAATTGTGTAAGCCTCAAGAATGGAAATACTTCGAGTGGAAATACTTCTAACGTTTCTTTTACAAAGTTGTGGTAACAAAATGAAAGAAATGGAGAAAATAATGTATTTCAAGACTTAGGGTCAAGAAAGAGTGTTAGGATATGGGAACAAATTTGTGCAGTGAGAAGAACTTTATCCCACCTTCTGGCTGAGGAAAATCTTGTGAACTGAATACAGGCTTGGAAACGAAACTAAAGGCTACTGCAAATTGCTTACTCTAATCTTTTCTGAGATGGGTAGGAAAAGCAGTTTGATTCGGGGTGATGCAGAGTAATAATACCTCCTAGGTTTTGCTGGTGGCTGTGAATATGTAATAGTGCATAATCTGAAAATAGCTGTGAGAATCACCTCTGAGCAGTGGTTTGTACAACTTCTAGATCGTTTCAGGCGTTTTCTTTAATTACCCTTTGCACGTTGCTGCAGCTCCTGTCTGGTGCACCTGCACTGGCTCGTAAAGGATGGGAAAATGGCATTCCCTTATCCCTCGAGGCAGGAATCCCAGTTATCTGTTCTGGAAACATCAAAAAATGTGGCAAATTAGGTGAACCGGAAACCTGAAGGGAATAACCGAAACTCTCTGCTTTGACACCTGTAAGCTCCCTTTGCCTCAGCGTGTGGGATTGTTTGTGCTGAGTGAGTTCTCACAAGGATGAAGTCTGTGAGTGTCACTCTAAAGCTCAGTCACAAATTCTCCCCTCAGTTCTGTATTTATCTGATCTCTCAGCTTGCACTGTTGAAAGTATTTCAGGGTTAACTCAAGACTTCAAAGTGTTTGATACAACTTGATTTTTTCATTGGAAACACACAGCATAGGGATGTGAGCTTCAAGTGCTTCTCTGTGGGCATTGTCGTAAGAATGCCTCATAGTGATGCAAGCAAAAAATCACAACTGCTGGGTATATTGGCTTCATTTTTACAACCCACAGTAGACATTTAAGAAAGTTTCTTATTGGCATTAAATGAAGCTGTCTGACAATATTCTTATGGTTGAACAACAATCCAATTAATCTGGAGCTGAATACCTTTCATACCCTTTTATTTTGGAGTGCATTTCTCTTTTTCCAGGATAACATTCATAGGTGAGATGAGTCAGTAAATCTGCTTCAGTCTGAAATCTTCATGGGTGATAAACAACACTGAGATTTGTGCTGGTTGAATTTTACCTCAGCAGGGATTCCTGTGGCACAGAGGCTCCCATGACCCAGGCAGCAACCACGAACTGTGTGGAAGAACCAGTGGTTCTGTGCTGGGACATCCATCTCCACAACAATTAGAAACATCTTCTCTAAGCCTGGAGGTCGATTGCAGTGTTTGCACTGCACCTAGGAATTAGCTAGAAGTTCTTTTCCTGCCTTGTAAGGCTGCCTGGTTTTTTACTTTGACTTTCTTAATGTTGCAAACTCAAGTAGAAAAGAAACTTGCTGGTGTCACTCAAGCCAGCAGAACAGAGTCTGAAGTTCCTTTGGAATGTAATACGGTGTTATCCTTCTGAAGTCACATTTCAAAGGAGAAACACTTTAAAAACCTTTCCATTTATATGCAAAGCAATAATCTTCCTTTTTAGAAGTGCGCAGAAGCTCTAAAATTTCTAGTAAAGTGATCCTGGAAAAATACTTGACCTTCATATTTTGCTCCTTTAACTTTCCTTCTGGGAATACAGTATGCTCTAATGAACATGGAAAAAGGCAAGTGTCAAAGGATGCCAGCAGCAGTTAAAGCTTTGCAGCAGGAATGCATCTTGTGGTTGCATTAGAAGAGATTTTTGATCAAATCCAAGAATTTCTTTTCTCCATTAGTTGAAACGCTGGTGCAGAGCCATCATCCTTGAAACTGTGGGGGAATTTTATATGGAGTGGCTGTTGTGCCTGGGTCTGTTTATTTGTGCATGAAGTCCTCTCCAAGTTATCACACCAGGGTCAGTGATGAAGTGCTGAGCAGGATCTGGCTGTGCTGGCGTGAAGTGGGGTCACTGGAGCTGAGGAACAATCCCAGCAAGAGTCCATGGGACTCAGTCTTCAGAAAAACTCGGGGCTGTGAAGGAAGATGCAAATAAACAAATGGAAAACCCTATTTGAAGATAATGCCTTAAATAAGGAGACACAACAAGGTGTCCATCAGAATTTCCTGTGAAAGAAAGTTACAGCTCAAGGTGCCTTGTTCAAGAGATGTAGGTTAGCAAGGTTCATTTGTCAAATGGAGGAAATCAATTTATTCTCTCTAGGAAACTGTTTAATAAGTCTGAGGTGGGTTCCTAGTTAATGAATACTAAATGAACACTGGGAATAAAGCAGGTGTTTTTAACAGCAGGCTGTTTTCTTTAATCCATGATAAATGATGTAGTCTTAAATATTACATTGTAGGGTAGAGCACACACACTCAAATGTGGAAAAAAGCTGCAGTTGTCCAAGTGGATTTGCCACTTGAGAGAAATGGGCCGTGAACAAACTGCTTTCCTTGACATTGTTTTCTCTTTCTGAGAACCTGTCTTGAACTTGTTGAAGATGTCAGCAGATCTTCAGTATCTGAGGCTGTTGGATGGTCCCTTGCTACTGGTTCCAGAGCCGTGGGATTGGTTGTTTGGTGTTTGTGTCACCCTTGTTTACCTCAACCACTTGGCTTAATTATGTTGTGGAACTTATCCCAAAGATGAAGACTTAAAGGTGTAATTGCACACAGACATCTGCCAGTTTGCTTTTTTTCCCTAAAGCGTGCTTTAAAAAGTTTTATGAGGCATACCACGTTTTAGAAGAAAAAAAAATCCCACTGCCTTTTGTTTCTAGAAATGCAGTTTCTTATGAAAGTTACTTTCAAATAAAGGGACAGTCACATTTGTGTCATTGCCAAATAGTACTTTGGAACTTTTACAGTTAAATCTCTCTTATTTGGTGTAAAATGTGTGTGTGTGCAGGTTGGTCAGTGTGAATTGTGTAACAGGGTGGTTTGTGTGGGACTCTGCAGCTCAGTGATTGTTGCTGGAGGCTGTCACTGATTCAGAGCTTTGACACCCAAATACCACAGTGTAAATGCATTTTTGCTGTAGCACTGGGTGGTGCTGCTGGGGGTAAGCTGCACTTCTCAATTTGTGAGATTCCAGCTTCACATCAGCCAAGGAGAATGAGCACATGGGCAGGTGAACAGGAGGAGCTCAGCTTGGGTTTAGGAGAAGCTTTGCCTGTGTCACTGCAGGGTTCTAGAGAAGTTCACAGGTGAGTACAGGTGTGGGAAGAGTTGAATTTCATTTTCCACAGCTGCAGCTTTTCGTATTCTTGTGACCTGGGAGGGTTCTTGAAAATACAAGTTGTTTAGCTACTGCTTCCTATCTATCCAAATGTTTTTTGTCTGAGAACTTGCACAGAATTTCTTTTCTACATTTCCCTCAGAAATTTCCAGTATAATGTTTTGATGGGACTTTTTGTTTGTATTATGTGAATCACTTTGGTCAGGTTTACATGTAGGTGAGCGTGTACATATGCATATAGGTAGATAATAATGCTAAAAGTTTTAGGGGTCAAAATCTGCCCTTTTTCTAACTCTCCAGGGGAACCATCTGGAATCACCGAGTCAGGTTTCTTGAGGACAGAGTCCTGAGCTCCTGGACATCGTTCACCATTTGGAATGCTGGCAAGCAAGGCAAGAAGCTCTACAGAAGCTTGTCACCAGCTAACCAGAAAAAGGTGAGCTGGAAAGTAACATTTGTACAAGCCTACTTCTTCTTCATATGCCCCCTTGATGCTTCTATTCTAATGCAGCCAAATTCTCATGAGATATTTTGTCACCAGAGTTGATGGTGGTAATTAATATAAATTGGGGAAATTCTCAAAATTCTGTGTGATGTATTTCTTCTTTTAAAATGCCATGATACTTTTATTTAGAGCTTGTGGTGGTTATGGAGAGCAAGAAATGCACCGTGTTGCTGCTTGCTGGTAGCTAAGCACAGTAGTAGGTGAGACACAGCTGTAGTAGCCAGGTACTCAGGGTGAGCAGAGTAACTCTTTATTTGGGTTGTAGAATACTGAACTGCCTTGTCCAGGATCATCCCTACGTGGATAATATTTGCCCAGTTCCAAAGTGGATACTGGACAAGTCCCTGGTCACCGTGACTCCCTTTGGAAAGCTTGATTGCCCAAAAAAAAAAGGGTGTGGTGTGGGCTGAATGGGTGAGTAGAAACTGCTGGCCGTGACTGTCCCATTTACAGTCAGTTGAAAATGCTCATATTTGGCAATGGCAGACATTTCTCAGGGTAGATTTGTCCAAGAGTCTAAATACGTTATTTTTATAGCATTTTCTTGTGTGCAATAACTTTGTGTTAGATAAAGGCTTTAGGGCTAATGTCAAATGGCTGTTTCTTATAAAGAGCCACAGAACATTCATTTTATTGCTGAATGTGTTTTTCTTTTCTTAAGAATATGGATGGGAAGACAAAATGACAAATATATGTATAAACCTGATTAATGTTGTGGCCCTCAGACCACACACATCTAAAAAAAATAGAAGACATTTGTATAGACACAGTTAAAATTACTGAATAGGCATGGGAGACACTCAGACAGTAAATGTACCAAGTAAAAATTGAACTGAATTTCCTGCTTGATATTCCAGTGTCATTCCAGTGCCATCCCTCAGCCATTGCCATCACGTGGCAGTGGGTGAGTTGTATGAAAAGATGTTAAATGCTACATGTCCCCAATCAGTTGCTTCGTTCAGAGAAGCAATTAAATATTGTCTGTTAAATATGTTATCTCAGTCATGCAGTACAGTGTCCACAAGATTTTGGGGGGTTTATGAAAATATTCTCTTTCATTACTGTTTGCTGGGCACCTTTTGAATTTCACTGAGTGACTGTGGCCACTGGGCTGACACTCAGCAACCGCTGTACTTCTCCCTCTGCAAAACTGGGAAAATTAGAAAATAAGTTCCAAGGGAAGGGATGGCAGCTTGTCTGGTAGGTTTTTGAGATGTCAGAGAAAAAATAGATCATGTTGGCTTTGTAGTGGTGTCTCACCATCTCAGGTGTTGGGATTTTGTCTGGTTTGGTTTTGTAGCTTGTTTTGTGCCAAGCCAAAATGGAAATTGGTGCTGAGACAAGGCTAAGACAGAGTTCCTCTGGCACCTCCTCCTGCAGGTGCTCGCTCAGGGCTTCACACCCCGTTCAACACAGAGTGACAACATAAAGACATCACAGCAGAGGGGATAAAAAAGGCAAGAGAAAAGTAGTATTTTTGGGGTTCTGGCACTTTCCTGCCCCAGACCCAAGCCCAGCTCCTTTCCTGGGGAATGAGCACAGGAGTGGTTCCAATTAGCAGGATCCTGGCGTTCCTCCCCCTGACCTTTCCTTAACGTTTGCTTTGGCACTGCTCAGCCTGGGATGCTGTTTTGCTTCTGTCAAGGTTACAATTGCACATATTCCAGCATGGTTTGGTTGGATATTGAAATTCTGCACCGAGCATTAACCCCTGAGTTACTGGGTGCTGCAGACCCAGGTGCCAGATGCAATTGCATGAGCCCAGCGTGGCTCAGGTTGCACATGTGCTGCAGGAAACTGCTGCTAAAATGCAGGCACAGTGATCCTTGACACCCTAGACAGAGGAATCAAACCATCCCCTCAGTCTGACGTGTTATCTGAAGTTTTCAGGGGCTTTCTCAGTAACAAACAAAGATAAATAGCTTCAGAAAAGGACTTGTGTCATCCTAAGTGAGAGTGAAAGCTTTTAGAGGGCTGATTTCTGATTAAATTAGTGTTCTCTGTAGTGATTAAAGCACTAGTTCTATGTATCTGTTCAGATTCATTATGTTTGCCACTGTAACTTCCCATCTTTTCCAAAACTGAGATCCCAAGTCTGTCCATCTCAGCCAGAACTGAAGCTTAAGTGATATCCTCATGTTTCATATCAGTCACTGGCAAAAGGCTGTAGAAGTAGGGAAAACATCTCCCTTCTGCAAGAGCTATTCAAAGGATTATGCTGCTGGAGTTTCAGGAAATAAATTCATATAATTTGCAGTTGGTAACTCATGGCAGCTTTCATTTTATTCTAATAAATAAAAAATAAATAAATGATTCAGTATTAGCATTTCTGCAAGAATGAAGTCAAACAGACCTTTTTCTGTTTAAAACACATCTGTTGTGTCTATACTTTGCAGTAGGTAACTTGTGGCAGTTTTCATTTTATTCCAAATGAATAACAGCAAAAGGACAGTAGAGAAACTCCATATTATACTTTTCCTCAAAAATCCTTCAGGTACTTTGTGACTAATCTGCAATTCTTGCCAAAGACTCGAAAATCCCATATGAACAAAGGTTGTAAATAGTTGTTGCTTCATCCCTTCCAGTCCTGAAAAGAATAAAATGCTTTTCCTGTCTCACCCTTTAAAGACCAACTTAACAAGATTTAAGCTTTCATGTATTCTTTTAATTATGAGAGCACCAGAGATTTAGTATCAGTTTGAATCTGCAAGTGGAATCTCGTGTTGTCTTGTAAATAAATGGAGGCCCTGATAGAGGAATTCATCAATTATGCAAATTAGACACCTTTAAAACAATTCCAAAAGCCTCTTAGGGCAAAAGATGATGCATTACATCCATATAATTACCATTTTCTCCTCTTGAAGATCCAGTTGTGTAAAACAGTGTGATCTTAAAAGGTCCAATACCCTTGGAAATGCAGGTAACATTGCCAAAATTGGCTGTAGAATTTAACTGAGATTTAACTAAATTTATGTATGCTTTATTTATTAATTTATTATGACAATTATATTCTATGTATTATTTATTATATTATATTTAGTAATTATAATGACAATTCTAATTAGTTTATTTATATCTATAAAAGGCTATTCTACTTATAGTATAAAACCAACTAAAATTAAATTTAGACAACTATATTCTGTCTAAACTTAATTTTAGTTGGTTTTATACTTTAAGTCCGTTTAGGCTCCTGAGAATTTCCCTTATGCTCTGTTTGGCTGCATGCTTTTATTGAGATGCAGAATTTCATCAGATGTCCTGAGACTGACTTTGGCTGGACTGTGGAGTTGTTTTCCCAGTTGGCACTAAGTACCTGTAGAAAATCTGGGACACCTGCTCCTAGGATACTCCTAGGATAAATAATACCCCCCCCCAAAAAAACCCTACTACATACAGCTTGTATTATTTTGTAATTTTGAAAAAAACCTGGACTCTACTAAATCCTCAGGAAGAGAATTAACTGGAACTGTCAGGTTTAGGGTGTGTAAGAAAATATCTTTTTCAAAAAAACCAACGTTCCTAGTATTTTTAGAACCTGGTAAGCAAAGCAGTTGCATTTCTTCTGCTGACCAGATCTTTGTGGGATGTTTAAAAAGTCCAGCTCTGCCCTGTGCCAAAGAGCATTGTTTCTTAGGAAACAAAATGCAGGCAATTCCAGGAAGCAGGAGTCTGTCTGTGTTCATACTCTCTAACAAATTATTACTTTAGTCTGTTTGGAAAACAGTGTGAATGTGAATTATGGGTATGTTAAACGAGAAAAGGACACCTCAGCAATTCCCCCTTTTCCTTCAGCCATCTGTGAATGGTGAATATTAAAATGATGCTTTGTCTCCAAAGGATTCAGGCAAAAATCCAAGGCTCAGTATTTTTGCTAAACAGCAACACACGAAAAAAATTACTCCACTAGTAGGTTTTTTTATGAATTAATTACCATGATCTCAGTATTCTTAGGGAAATTCTGCTTCCTGGCTGTCCCCTTCTTGATTCACACTGCTGACAGTGGTTCAGTATTAGCATTTCTGCAAGAATGAAGTCAAACAGACCTTTTTTTGTTTAAAACACATCCGTTGTGTCTATAATTTGCAGCTGAAGATGGAAACCAAATGTTTTTGGGATGCTCCATGTGCCTGGAGGGTTTCTGAGCTGTCTTGTCTGCTCTTTTATTCTCCATCAAGCTTTAGCTAAAAGGAGAACTTCAGCATTAACATTTTTGTGTCATTTCCGATGGCTGAAAATAGTGTTCCAGTGGCTCATGGAAAAGCAGGGGCAAGGACCAAACAAGCATCAGCTCATTTGTGGTCTGGAAACAGTGCTTGTACACAGCCAGGCCATGGCATCCCTCTGGGACAGCCCTGTCTGCTGGTGCCAAACACAAAAGGTGTTTTGAAGGCCCTTTTTCCTGGCTCACTGACCATTTAAAATCATCCTTTGGTTTCCCTTCTCCTTTTTCCAAGTCACCAAACCTTGTGTTGCAGCTCTGGTCCTTCAGCCCACTCCCACAACCAAGGAATGGTTCAAGTTTTGTAGCATTTTAACCACTCTAGAAGTATGTGAGTGGCACTATCAGTGCCTGGAGTGGGGACATGGAAAGCAAAGAAACAGGAATAAAGGGAAGAATATTACACCCACCTTGACAGTGGAATGGCAATGTGAAAGCAAGTTAAAAGCCTCCAGGACAAGGAGAGAGATGAAATTTGAAAGTTTCAGTTAAATCCAGGTATAAAAACACCCTAAAATGGCGTGGGGTAAAGAGAGGCTTCATTTTGGACTGCTGAGGCCAGGAAATCTCCATGCTCTTTCCATTTGGGAAACCAAAGAAGTGCTTTTTGCCAGCTCTGTTCTGTCTGCACAGAGCTGGGCACACCCAGAACGTGCCTGGCACAGCTCAGTTCCACTCTGGAGGGATGGCAATGAGGTCCCAGCCCGTTACCTGTGAAGGCAGGTGGATGTTGCACATAATAAGGGAAATGTTTTATGTCCAGTGTTTAGCAGCTTATTTTGCATGTTGGATTCTGGTATTCGAATTCTCCAGTGACTTTGTTATGGATATGTGCAGAAGGGGGAAGCTGCTGCTGTTTTCAGTGGAATGCTGTCTAAATGGAATAATGAAGTGCATGCTTGGGATTTAAAGATACCCACAGCTTCTGTCCTGGCTCGAATGCTAAAGAGGTGAAATAAAAGCAGCTCCTGATACAGAAAATCACTCAGGTTGTGGCTGATGCTTGCTGGTTCCATGTCATGGCAGAAGCTGTTTAGGCCTCTGTGTGTCTCTTGTTCTGTTTGCCATTGGCTGGCTCTATTTAAACTTGCATTGTAATGCTTTCAGTAACTTTGTTTTGACGTGAATGGCCAGAATTGATTTTGCTTTTGCAGAGATGTATATGAACGTGCTTCCGAGGCTTTCTACAAGCTTGAATGAAAGAATTATAAATAGAAGAATTAACAGGGTCACCAGAAGTTTAAAAGAGATGGGGGATTGCATGAGATGTGGAGGGAATGCAGCAGGGAAGGTCTGCTCACACAGGATTTTGCAGAGTTTGCAGGTTGTCTCTTTGGAGGTGACTCTTACAGGACCAGTTGATGTACCGAGGAGGGAGAAGACACAGTGTGCAGGTGACCATTTATTGAAAGGGTTTTGCAGTTTCCTGTCAGTTCTACTCAGTTGTTCACTCTCCCATGTAAAACTTGCCTCTTGTACCCTTCCAGCTCACACAGACCTTGAGAGTGTGCTGTGATGCTGTAACACATCGTTGCTTTCTGGAAATGGTTGTTACAGACCTAAACCAAACCACAGGTGAAAATAAGATGGGGGAATAAATCCTGTGAAGATCATTCACCGTAAAAGGACATCACTGAGCTGATGAAATCCTTCAGTTTTTCCATTATGAAAGCTGAGTGGAATGGGAAGTGTGAGGAAACACTCTCTGCAGCAGCCAGCAAGTCACACAGGAAGCAAACAATGAATTGTTGTGCAAGCACAGCAGAGCTGGAGCAGGCAGGTAGTCCCAGCTGCACCCCGAGGCACTCTTGTCTCATTCCTGGTCCTTCAGTGACTTCCTAGGCTGCCCACTGGAGGAGCATCTGCTGCCCATTAATCTCCTTTTCCCCAGGGAGCTCTGATAGCCCCAGCCCGGCCCTGCAGAGCCCCTGTGTTTATTAGGAAGAGCCAGCCAGAGAAGGGCTTTTATCTTCCTCAAACGTGTCTTCCCCTAGCAGAGATTGTTTCTGAGTAAATATCTTATCTCTCGAGCTATGTAAACTTTCTCTTACAAGGGAGAAGGCGATTTCTTCTTTTCCCCTTACACCACTGTTAATGGAAGTTGCAATCTATATTTATAAAAATCACTTTCAGTAGTTCCAAAGCTTGCCCATAGCAGATACCCAGCTGTCTCCTGCAGTTTTGAGCTGTGAGAATTAGCAGTGGTTTTTCCTTCAGAAATTTTCTAATTGTGCAGATTTTTATGCAAGTGATGTTCAAAACAAAAGCATGTAATAATTTATATATTTTAGTAACACTGAAGTGTGATCTGAGGACTCAGTGGTGTCATACTGTCAGAGGTATTGCCAAAGAGTCATTTTGCTAAAAGGAGAGTGGGGGGAAAAAAAAGCAAATTGAGACTCCTTTATGGCTTTATAATTCATGGTTGCTCACAGGGAGACAGAAGTTCATGTGTGGATAGAAGTTCTTCATAAAAGCTACAAGAAAGAAGCCCATTAATGCAGGAAAATAAATAGGTGTCTCTGGGTTTATCCTGATAGTGTATAAAGAAAATAACTCACATAAGCCTGATGCCCTGACTTCTCCTTATAGGATAAACAACCGTGCCTAAGTCCTGCAGTTAGACTCCAGACATAGCTTTGCTTTAATTGGAAAATAAATAGCGTGTGTCAGGAAAAGAGTTGACTTACATTTTGGCCACCCACATGGTGTGCAGCCTGGCAGAAAAATTGCCCATTCAAGTCTGACCTGTTTTATACTACTGTAAATATCAGATCTGAGCTGCCTGAATCCATTGAGAATCACACAGGGAAATAAATACCTCAGTGATAACAAAGAAGGGTTCGAGTTCTTTCCATCTTCCAAGGGAAATTTGTCACAGACTCACCTGTGTTATTTTTTTCATGGAGGGGTTTTGTGTGTGGGGTGTTCTGGAGGCTGGGGAGTCACTGTGGAAAAGGCAGAGTTTTCTACACCCAAAAATTTGAGTGATGGCCCAGGGTGAGAGGGAGGATTGGAATTAATGTTTTTAGTGATACAGGAACTGTCTTTGGAGAGAGAGTGCTTGGAGAGTGACAGGACAAGGAGAAATGGTTTTAAACTGACAGAGATTGAGATTGGGTATTAGGAAGAAATTGATTCATGCTCAGAAGTCCAGGCACCAGTCAGGGGTTTCTGTTAACTGTGTTACAACACGCTGAGGGTGAACAATGATCCTTCCCAGCACAGGTCTTGCAGCTGAATTCTCAGTTCCTGACAGAGAAGTGTAAATAGAATTTCACTTTACCTTGTGTCAAAAGTTTTGGTGTTTGATTTTGGTTTTTATTATCCATAAGCAGCTTCAAAAATAGCTTCAATTATTGGAAGGTAAGTCAACATGTTGGACTGTATTTGTTCCTAGAACTCTGTTGGGTTGGCATTGAAGGCATATCCTGCTAAATATTGTTTATTATGATCACAGCTTCCAGGACAGTAAAAAAACAGGTGGTAGAGCTGAGATTTGCTGAATATTGGAGAATTTTAAAGGTGGTTAGCACAGAATGAAGAGAATCCAGCTGGGGAACTTCTCTTCCCACCGTGACTTCTACTTGATTCCCTTCATATACACATATTTATATGTATTTATATATGGATGTGTATATGTACACATCCACACCATCTGACTTTTCAGCTACAATAAAGCATTGCTGTGGCCATGGAAATAGGGCCAGGGATGTGAGGTGTATTAACCTGTGAAGGAGCTGCTTGTGAGTGTTGGTGTCCAAGCCAGCTGCACCAGCCACAAACACCTTGTACAACGTCCAGGACCTTCCTGAATTCCCTCCTTCCTCTCTCTTTCCATTCCAGTGCTGACACAGGGTTAAAGTCCTGAGTGCAATCCCTGCATCAGGATCACCCAGAGCAGAAGTCTGGATCTGCCCCTGCTGTGATTCCTCACTCACACAGCCCCACCCTGCAAATTTCATGTTTCCTTGATGTTCTGTCCTTCCTTTGGTGCCTGTTTTCAAGCAACTTCTCCAGGTCTCAATGCCTCCCTCTAAGGGGCTCCAAGGACTGTCCCTGCCCACCCCCTCCAGTTCATCAGCTCATTTCCCACATGGGTTTGGACACTGGTGGTTTGCAGCCTTATTTGCAGTCCCTTGATAGTTTTGTTTGCATTCTCTTGCCATTGATGTTTAATGAAGGAAGTGATATTATGGCATTAGAAAAACAGTGTTTCCCTCTACACAAACAGAATGAGGTCACGTTAGGTAAAAGAAAAACCATCTTAATCACAGGAAGAAAATGTGCAAGAGAGATTTTAGACACGGAAAGCGAGCCAGCCTTTCCAGCCTTCTCTAATTTAATAAATTAATAAACAGCTGTTTGGCTTTTCAAATTTTCTCAGCAGTAAGTGTTGTTAATCAATTTTTAATGGAGCAATTAAAAAGATATGAAAGCTGCTATCCAGCTTTCACCAGAATAATTGATTTCTGTACGACCTTAACTATCTCAGCTGTTCTGCTTCAGCATAAGAGCTCCATGTAGATAATATGAATAGATCCAACGGAAGTCAGAGGAAAACATAGCCATGTTTATTTTAAAAAGTCTTCCAAAATGTTCCTGGCAACCTAGTGGCTCAAAAATAAGGCCAGTGTGTGTTGTAGATGGCTGGCACTTATTCTGCCTGCATATTTATGAGGAATGCAAATAAAAACCCATCTGAAATATCTGGCACCTAGGGCTGCAAATAATGCTTTCATAACTCTAGTAAGAATAAGCAAAACGAAGCAGTAATTATTTGTGTTTAAACACCAGATCTGCTGAACTTTTCCATTGAAAAATACAACTCCATAACCACAGGAATTCCCACATTTGGTGTGCTGTGCCCTGGAATTGAGGCTGGTATTGCAGAGCCCCCAAAGCAGTGGTGCAGCACCACAGTCCTGAGGTGGCTGGGGGTACATTCCATGCTTGGGTGGACAGGAGGAGAGAGGTTTTTATTGTATCTCATCTTGGGTTTTTGTGGAAGTGCCAAAATGAGGAGAGTGGTCTCTGGGTTGAGTTCACTCCCTGAGGATGGGGTTGGTGGTGTGGGACTGAGATCACCTGTGCTCATGTACTGAGTGTGCTCAAAGACAACTGCAGGATTTTCCCAACTCCTTAAGATACACCCAGAAAGGATTTAATAAGTGTTTAAGCTCCAAAGGAGGCCCAGGGTGCTTTGGCCTGTTCCTGTGTGCATTCCCATGCCTGCAGCATTGCTCACAGAGATACATTACAGGTGAAATGCTGCTATTGAAACATTCTGCTTCTGTTTTCCAGGTAACTGCGTTTTGTGATGTCGATGAAAAGAAAATAACAAAAGGATTCTACACTTATGAGGAATCTGAGGTGAGTTATAACCACTCCTGCATTCTTTATTGTGATCTAGAAGTGTCCTGGGGAATGTGATGAAGGAATTTGTCACTGATTTTGGATGTTGTGTAGTAGCTCATTTTGGTAAAGAGGCCGTGACAGAAGGCTGGGGGCTGGGAATGGACACTGGAATGCAAACTGGAGCCAGAGCTGTCAGCTTCACACTCAGTGAAGTCAGTTTAGAAAGACAAAAATACATATTCTGAAAGGATTCTGATGATGGGGTAAAACAGTCTTCACTGACAGGTCCATCTTCTAAGTGGGAGTAGAATTTGGTTTAGGGTGGATAAAGGGAAGGAACCCTCAAAACTAAAAGATTTCCAGCAAGTTATCTGATGAAGTCCCAGTTCAGAATAAGCCATTTAACAGTTCCCCCCAGGAGGGAAAGATCCTCCTCTGTCTCTGCTCTTGTGCCTGCTCTGATGCTCTCTGATGGCACAGGAACTGAGGCAGCTCACTAAAATGGCAAAAAATTAACCAAAAAAAGAAGGAACATAGTTTGTTATGGGACAGGCTATTGAAGCTGCCTAGCTTGCAATCAGATCAAAGAGGGAATTGTTTGGGAAAGGGCTGGAAGTAGAACTTGGAGGTGAGGAGGAAGCAATGGAGCAGTCAGACCTGCTCCTTTCAGCAGCAGAAAGCTGCAAATTCAGATTTGGTTTGTAACTTCACACAATTGCATTGAAACAACGGGCAGAGAATGAGCAAAGTCTCTTTAGCATCAGTGCTCAACATTTTTTTTTCCCCCTTTTAGAGTTTAGCAGCTCCTAAAAGCAAGCTGGCAAGTAACCTGTGTGCTTCTGTACCCCTTCTTCCTGCAGGAGAGACCAAAACCAAAAATTCCTGTGTGTCACTTCAGGGAGGCAGCTCCGCCCTTCGTGATCTGTGTGAAGCTGGTGAGTTCCACCTTTGGCAGCATTTGCTCCTCAGCAAAATGAGTTTCTATTTACTGTAAGTGGCTTTCCCCAGAAGCTTTTGCTATGCAGTTGAATGGCCTTTTTTATCAAACTGATTGTGCAGGGTATTTTGGGGATTTAAATCAGTATATTGGGTAGAATTAAGAATAAGAAAAGGTGCAGCTTCTGTGAAGGAGCTGGATCTGTTGTACTTCCTTGCCCAATACCAAATATTCCCAATGAGCACAGCACTCAGCCTCCTTTGGGCCAAGTATTTTGCAGCCCCATGTATGGCAAAGGCTTTGTTTTTTAAATCAGACCTTAAAAGCCATTTTGTTTGGCCCTGCCAGTTCTGAAGCATCTGCTGTGCCTGACTGTGGTAACTTATTTCAACTGGTTTAATTGCCCTGATGACATAATTAGAAGATGATAACCAGCAGTTCTTCTGCTGTTATAACACAGAAGCTTTAAAATAGCAAATACACTGCAGTGGTGAACACTAATAAAAACCCCTCTGACAGCAACTCAGACCTGCAGCTCCACACAACTCTGCCATTCCAGCGCTGTGCTGGATCTCTTCAGAGATGGATTAGCTGCAGCTCCTCTCCTGTGGTACAGCCTGCTTTTAACTTGGCACTCCCAACCTCAGGATCAGCTCTGAGATCGTAACTCTGGGCTGTAAAGGCAGGCTGAAAGTGCCCCAGGGCATTATCGTGTGCTGGTGGTTGATAAACTCTTGGATCATCAAGTACTATGACAAGTAATTTAATTTTTCATACTGCATATAATGGTGGGTGGAAGTCCCCAGACAAAACATCTGTGCAACCTGTTCTAAAGCACATTTAATCTGTGAAGGCCTTACAATGGGACTATTATACAACATCTTGTCTGCAAACTCTGCTCTGTGACTTCAGTTGGGATTTCAGTCTATTTTTCCCCTCATGGCCACTGAGCATTTTCTGCTTGCTTATTCTTTACCAACCTAAGTTCATCACCACTTTCTGAAGAAGGGAGTTTAAGGGCCTTTATTGGTTTTTATTTTGCTGTTCATGGTAGGGGATTATTTTTCCTTTTGATACAGACAAAACCTGCATGTTTCTATGCAGCTCTAAGAGGGTGATTTTGGAGATTAGATGTTTTTTAAGTGGGTTGTTTACAAGAAGTGACTCTGTTGGCCATGTACTTGGAGCAGCATTGGCTCATTTATTTTTCCAGGCAGTTCCTCCCTTGTGAGCACTGGCATGGCTTTGGTACCAGAGCAAATCCTTCTGGAAGAAGCAGGGATCCTCTGATCTTTGCTCAGTTTGCATTTCACAATGGCTTCACAGACAGCTGGAGCTGGAATTCTGCTCTGTGTGTGTGAGTTTTTGCTGAAGAGAATGCAAGTGTGGCTTTAGCTGGTCAGAGCAGCGTGGCCCTGCAGGGCCCCTTCACCCAAGGGTTTGTGCTTGGAGGTAAAAGCAAAATGCTCAGAAGTGCTGCATTGTGCCCTGCCTTGGCTTGGATTCCAATGGCTGGAAATGAAGGGGATTTTTATTTTTCTGTCACAGCAATTAAACCAGTTTGATTGTATTAAGTTTTCAGAAAATCTGTGGTTAGATCTCTTCTTGTACAGCCCTGCCTGGTTTTTCCTGTGCTCTGGGAAGGAAAGATTTGTCTTTAAATCTCCCACTTAATTTAGCATCCGGTCTCTTATGTATTTTTTTAACCCTTCTATAAAGGTTATTTTTTCCAACTCCTTCAATTCCAGTTTCAGTGGGACTCCATTTCTGGAACTTCCCATCCCAAACATTCACAGTTAAAACTTCACTCTTGCTGGTCTGGGCCAACCACACAAACACAAGCAACTGCTTTATCCCGCACCTGTGATGTTGTCAGCTTTAATTTTTGGGGGTTTTTTTGGTGACATTCCTTCAGATCAGTAGAATTAAGGATCCCAGGAAGACCCCAGTGCTCAGGAACGCTGAAGTTACTGTGTTTTCTTAATGACATCACTGAGGTTGCTCATGGACCAAATGTACCCAGTTCCTGTCCTGATAACTTGACTGGGGCTCAAAAGGAAACACCTTTAACTCTGCAGAGTACTTCAGCTGCTTGATGAAAGGCTTGTTTTATCAGACAAATTAATCAGTGCTCACAATCCACCGAAACCACTTGTTTTGTCAAACTCCCTCCCTTGGTCCATTTTCTGCCAATGTCTGGGTTAGCAAACAGAAGAGCAGAGCTGGGCTGAGCAGCCCCTGTGTGCCCCAGAACAGCACAGGAGACTTGAGGAGTTGTCTGATATCCCCCCATATTGATTTGAACACCCAACTTTTCAACATACCCTTATTTTTTGAATAGAAACTTTCCTGAGCCTTGGTTTATTTGTTGAGTTCTGCACATGGGACTTTCTTCTGTGGCCTAAAGAACCAATAACCCAAACCTGTTACAACCTGAGATGAGTTTGATCTCATTTTCTTTTTCTTCCCTCGCAGGATTTGACAGGTGGAGCCTTTGAAACCAACCTGGACATGCTGAACCTGAAGGAAGGGATGGATTATTATCACTTTAACTAAACCAAGGTGAGGCAGTGCTACTGCAGTGTCCTGCTCTGTGTATCTGGGTGCAGGAGGACCAAACTCTTCAGGGATTTAGAATTTTTTAGTCATTTGTGCTTCATTAATTTAATCTTTGGGCTGAGTAACCCCTTTGTAAGGGAGGCTCTAGTTCCACCAGGGTACTGCTGTGTGCTCAGTTTTACTGTTGCACATCACTCAGTTTGACTGGGAAATTGTATTTCCAATTTAAACACCCACCAAGCACAGGCTCAGGGTTACCACAGGGAACAGTTACCTCAGACACACCTCAGGCACAGCCTGGAGCACTGCAAGGGCAGAGTTTTCTGTCAGTCACTGCTCGGAGCCCTCAGCCCTTCCCTGCTCCCAGCACATTCCCTGCTCCCACAGCAGCTGCTGGTGTTTCCCATGGCTCTGCAGAGGGCCAGGGCTGGTTCCAAGGGAGCATCCTCAGCTTTGGGGCTGTGTGAGAAGCACAGCTGGGGCTGTGGCAGCCCCTGGCAGCCAGGTGAGCCCATGGGCAGCTCCTCAGCATTTCCACTGCACCTTCTCCCGCTGGAATACTCAGGCTCTGCCAGCACAGCTTGTGCTGTTCTTGCAGCAGGGACCTACAGGAGTAACTTTACAACCCCAAAATTGCTCAAGAATGTTCTAGAAACTGCCCTGTGAGTGGCAGTGCAGCAGCAGAGGGGCTGAGGGTGCAGGAACATTTCCTCCTGGGGCGAGTGCAGCACGTGGCCAACCCCGGCTGCTGCTCAGTGGGAGCTCAGAACCACTTGATCAACAGTCAGTGAAGAACCCTGAACTCCACTAATTCCAGCTGCCAGTCCAGCTTGCAAGAATCCTTAAGAAGTATTGAATAATCTCATTTCTAGTTACTGTCTTCAAAAAGAAACAGAATCTGAGCCAGCCAGGTTGGAGCTTTGGGAGTGAACACCTGCAGTTTGCAGCAGATACTTCAGAGAAACTGGCTTGGTTTTAGCTTCTCTGCCTGAATTTTTCCTCCCTTTTCAAATTCGTAGAGATGTGTATATAGACACACAGAGCCACTGTTCAAGTGTTGGGACAGTGGGGTTTAATTAGAGCCATAAAATAACAGTGTAATTACAATAATATGTGGCCTGTGCATTTGACCTCCCCACCACGTTGATCTCACTAAAGATCCATGTTGGAGCCATTTCATTTTGTAGGGGGTAAGAAATGGGCTGGATTCCTGGCAGCTGCTTGAAGAACTGACTCACCTTCTTCAAAACTGAGTTTACCACAAAAACAATTTGTCTGAATTGGTTACATAAAGAGAATTATGAGAGGCTTTGACATCAGCTGAAGCGAAACTTGGGTTTTTTTGTTTGATTATGACATAGGAATGACTCCACAGGGACACTTGATGCTCAGGATGAGTTCAGTATCACTGAGTGTTGCCATTCTTACCCCTGGAAAATAAACCTTGAAGAGACCAGTGCAGCAGGTCAGGTTTAATTCTCGGGGTGTGTACAAGCACGGGCTCCGTTCAGTCGGGGAAGTACAAACCACTGACACCAAACCAGACAGCTCAGTGTGACAAGAACCTGCCAGACAGCAACATTACAAACTGAAAACAAGGGATTTTGGTTGTTTTCCTGTGGCACATCTGTGCTTTCAGACAGGCTCTGCCTCTCCTGTCCAGCAGTGCAGTGCTCAGCTCTGCTGAGCTCCAGCATCTCGGGCTGCCACGGCTCAGCCTCCTCCCATCCTGCTGGCACAGGAACCACGAGCTCCAGGACAGCCCAGCAGCCAGGGCCTGCTCCTCCTCATGCTGAACTCTGCCAGAGAGAGAAAGGAAAAGGACAGGTCACATGGAGCAGGGCTGTGGCATCGCTGTCCTGGCACTGGCCCAGCCACAAAATTAAATAACCTGAACAGAAAATACAGACACAAAGATGTAATATTTAGTCCTTTTAACACCCTGGTTTGAACTACCCTCCAGCAAGTTTTATTTGTGCAAAATGTAAAGGAGTGGAAAGTGTTGATTTCAGCTGGAGCCAACTTCATTCACCTTTTCATCCTGCCATGCTTGGCCTCCTCTCTGGCTTCTCACACTTGTGCTGAGTGCTGGGCACTGGTGGGAGCAGCACTGGGGCCACTGGGACAGCTGGGACAGCCCCTCCTTACTGTTGGCACCTTGAGCTTGGCACAGCAGCTGCAGGCTCAGCTCTGTGCTGGAAGTTATACTGTTTGCTGATGTTCAGGGGAGCAAGAGGTAAAGTTCCAAACTGAGCACAAAACATCCAGATCCCACCTGTGCCACCTTCATCAGAGACAGCTGGACGTGTATTTGGATATTTCTTATTATTTTGTTTACCCTAGAGACTGTTTTCTCCTCAAGTCTGAGTCTTCTCTCAGCCTTCAATAATTAAGGATTAAAGTAAGGGGATTTTTGGGATCAGAGAGTTCATCTTGCAAGATCTCTTATTTTGAGCACACCCTTTCTATTCTATTACTTGATTAGAAAACCTTTAAAAGCAACACTCAGGTCAGTTTTTGTTTTAAAAACAACTCCTTGTCTGGGCAGGAGGTTCAGACTTTTGTTTTCCAGAATTATAAAAATGTTAGCTGAGGTTTCTTAAAACTGTACTAAAAGCAGATGGCAAAAACTGGAAAATGAGTAAAGAAACTGCTGTGGGGCAGCAGGAGGGCTTTGAAGGGTATTCATAGATGTCTTAAGTATGAGTCTTTAAAGAAAGATAAATATTTGTACATGCACAGTAACACATATTCTTTAAAACAGTAAAAAACCTCTTCCAGAACCCCTACCAAAGCAGAAAGTTCTGAAATTCTGAAAGTTCTGAAATTCTTAATATGGTGGGCAAGTCCAAACTATCTGCACTGGAATGAGGTGGGACCTACAGCTGGATGTGTCACCTGTCTCCCTGTGAAGGGGCTCTTTTGTGTACTTTTTATATATATATCATATAGGTATAAAAATGTAACACGTAAAACATAACAGAAAAACATATAAAAGCATATGAAAACATATAAAAACATACACACACACACACACACACATATATATATATATATATATATATATATACACACACACACTTTATGGTTTTGTATCCTGTTCATCCACAGAGACAGTGCTGCAATCCTGTGGTTTCCACTCCACCTCATGTCATCATCTTGCTGTTGAAATTGAGCAGTTTCTGCCTTTTCCCTTTCCCCAGGAAGGGCAGAGGAGCAGTGGCTGCACATCTGTGTCTGGAATGCCGCGCTGCCAGCCTGGAATGCTCTCTGGAACCAGGCTGGAAGGGCCTCAGGCAGCAGCTCCAGCCATCCCACGTGTTCTGCAGCTGGCTGGGAGCATCCTCAGGGACACCTCCACGAACAAACCACCCCCTGGAGCACATTCCCAGCTCACCTTGGGCACCAGCTGGGGTCTGGGCACTTTCATGAGGTCGCAGAGGCAGTTGCGTCTCTCCCTCACCACGGGCAGTTCTGCTTCCCTGGCAGAGGAAAGGTTGTTTCCAGTTAATTCAGACACATCCTTACAACTCCTGAAGTGATCCATGCACCCTGCAGCACAAGGGGGGGGTGTCCTTTCAGCACATTTCAAATTGCAGGAGTTTGTGGTGTGTCACATTTGAAGACTTACAGACCATTTCTGTTCCATCCTAAGCCAGATAAACCACAAATACACTCCACATCTGCCACAGGTAACCAGTTGCTATTAAAATGTCCAAGACTATTCTTTTATAGAGTTTTATATTAAAAAACCCACTTATTTGTACAACCCTTTTCATTAAAGGTTCACTTAATTTAATCTCTAATGCTATTGGTCATGGAGAGGACTCTCCCCTCCCCAGAAGCTTTCTCCTGAAGTAGAAAATCCAAACCTAAAACTTGGAATCTTTCAAAAAGTTTCTGAAATGGCATCATGTCCATAACCTGTCAGTTACAAAAAGCCCCAAAATGCCCCCAATCCCTACAGCCAGCATTCTTTCCCTGCCCCTCGAGCTGGAATGCTGGGAGGCTGCTGCTCCTGCTCACCAGGCCAGGACATTTATTTGGGTTTTCTTAAACAACAACTGTAAATGAGCAATTAAACAAAACTATTGTTAAATTTGAGTCCAAAACTCTTGTTAAACAAAGTCCAAAACTATAGGAAAAAAGCAAAAAAGGGCAAGTTAGAAATAACTTGAACTTTTTTTTCTTTTCACACCTTGGAAAATTTGTCTTATTTACTACTGGAAACTTTCCTGTGGCTAAACAAAATGTATTATTTATAGAGTAATTTGTTTAAACTCTGCATGACACAATTGTATGGATAAAGTCTCTGTAGTCCCAACAAGGAAAATATGTGTATCCCAGTGATTACCATATTCCCTCAGATTCTCATTTGGCTTCCTGCTGCTAATAGGGTAATTCAGAGTTTAGAACACTGATTATTTTAGCACTGAGAGAGCTTGAGGAAAACAAGCAGCTTGCTCTGACACTCAGCAACAACTTCAAATCCCTTCCTCTGTAAACAGCTCAAATCTACCAAGATACAACAATTAAGTTTTGAGTAAAAGAGCTCTTTGTCTTTCATCTCAGAGCAATGGCCAGAGTGCAGCAGGGTACTCAGGGCTTGCTCCAAGCCAGACTAAGCCAGGCACACCCTAAAAATGACAGGGTGAGAACAGAATATTGATTTTTCTGCAGTGTTTTCCTGGGGAAGGATTTTGCTTTGGTTTAGTTTGTGAGCAGAGCTGCCACTGCTTTTCCTGTCCCCCTGTGAATGTTGGCCCTGGAACCATCCCTTGGTGACAGCACTCGGCTCATCCTGCTCCACAGGCTCTGTTAACAAATCCCTTATGCAGTTCCTGAGCAAGCCTGCTCTTAAATGCACTGAATCACACCCAACACCATCCTAAACTTCCACGTGCAGTTAAACAAGGAATTGTAACCACAGGCAGAATTGCTGGCAACCACTCCTTCAAACCTGAGGCTCTTGTTCTAATTTTGCACTGGAAAATTCAGGAAAAGAGCAGCAGCCACCCCTCATAATGATAAACTTAGCTTTCTTTTCACAAATATAAAGTTATTTAAGCTCAAGCACAGAAAGAAACTGGAAAGTACATAGAAGTCAAACAGTCTGCAACTCTGTCACCCAGCCTTAAGGTGTATTTGTTCTTTGAGCTTGTCTGGGATAAATATATTTCCATGAAATGTCAATGAAGACAAAAAGCCATTTAATACAAAGACTAAATAAAATATATATTTTTCTACATTTGTCTGTGACTGCTGTTTGGGGCAGCAGCCCCATGACCCAGGTCTACGACAAGGAAAAATGTTTAACAAGGCAGCAAAATTAATAAACTCATTATTAGCTTAAAACTGTGTATTTCCTCAAATCTCCCAGGCATGCAGCCTTTTATCAACCTGCCCAGGTGATGATAATGCCCAATGCTAGAATTTGCAGAAAGGGGAAAAATCCAGTGCCAAAATCCTGGTTCCCTGCTCCTGTCACTGCAGAGGTGCTCAGGGAATGGTTCCTTTGCTCTAAAAGTCACTGGATCATGCTCATGGAGATCAGGACCCTCTTCCCCTGCCCCTGGAAGAAGCTAACAGTACAGGTAAGAGTAGGTAAAAACTGAATTACATTCTATAAAGTGGTTGTTTAATTCATGCCATCCTATGCCTGGGAAACATCTAAACTGCTCCAATTCCAAATCTTTGCTTGAATACAACGCTTGTAGCATGTTGAGTAATTACATTTCATGGGAGATTTGAGCTGTTCTGCTAATTCTGTTGTTTTCCAGCTTGCAGAGATCCTTCCTTTCCCCAAATCCTGCCAGTGCTCATAAATGCCAAGAAACTGTCTGTGCAGTTGAAGTTTGACTGTTTGCACAGCCCAGTCTCTGGTTCGTGGAAAACTTCCAAGATTTCCTCCCTTTTTATGTTGTTAGAAAAATATGGGTATTTTACTTTATCTAATGGTGATTTTATACATCCCCCTTCCAGTGGGACAGGATCCTGGAGAGTTCTCTAGAACAGAGGAATTCCTTTGCAGCAGTGCTTTTGGAAGAAATGAAGAGCTGAACCTACGCTATCGCTTCTTACGGTTTGCTCCTGAATTGAATGTTGTTAACTCCAGTAAATGCTAACATTTATTTCAGCTCCCACTCCCAGGGGCAGCTCTGCACGCACCAGTTGGTGTCGCTGAGGATGGCCATGGCCTGCTCCACGACGGCCGGCTCTGCCACGTCGCCGTAGGTGAGCAGCATCTCGTACGCCTGGCTCGCCGTCGTCTTCCGGACCTGCGGGGAGGGGCAGCGCCAGGAACCAGCCAGAGCCACCCAGGCTGCTCAGCTGCAAGGGACCCACCAGGGCCACCCAGTCCAGCTCCTGGCCCTGCACAGGACCATCCCCAGGAACCAGCCAGAGCCACCCAGGCTGCTCAGCTGCAAGGGACCCACCAGGGTCACCCAGTCCAGCTCCTGGCCCTGCACAGGACCATCCCCAGGAATCAGCCAGAGCCACCCAGGCTGCTCAGCTGCAAGGGACCCACCAGGGTCACCCAGTCCAGCTCCTGGCCCTGCACAGGACCATCCCCAGGAATCAGCCAGAGCCACCCAGGCTGCTCAGCTGCAAGGGACCCACCAGGGTCACCCAGTCCAGCTCCTGGCCCTGCACAGGACCATCCCCAGGAATCAGCCAGAGCCACCCAGGCTGCTCAGCTGCAAGGGACCCACCAGGGTCACCCAGTCCAGCTCCTGGCCCTGCACAGGACCATCCCCAGGAATCAGCCAGAGCCACCCAGGCTGCTCAGCTGCAAGGGACCCACCAGGGTCACCCAGTCCAGCTCCTGGCCCTGCACAGGACCATCCCCAGGAATCAGCCAGAGCCACCCAGGCTGCTCAGCTGCAAGGGACCCACCAGGGTCACCCAGTCCAGCTCCTGGCCCTGCACAGGACCATCCCCAGGAATCAGCCAGAGCCACCCAGGCTGCTCAGCTGCAAGGGACCCACCAGGGTCACCCAGTCCAGCTCCTGGCCCTGCACAGGACCATCCCCAGGAATCAGCCAGAGCCACCCAGGCTGCTCAGCTGCAAGGGACCCACCAGGGTCACCCAGTCCAGCTCCTGGCCCTGCACAGGACCATCCCCAGCAGTCACACTCTGTGCCTGGGAGTGATGTCCAAAGCAGCCTTTGGTCCCTGCCCATTTCCTGTTCAGTGCCCCCCACCCTCTGGGGGAAGAACCTTCTCCTGAAATCCAACCCAAACTGCCCCTGACACAACTTCAGGCCATTCTCTTGGATGCTGTCACTGGTCACCACAGAGGAGAGATCAGTGGCTGCCCCTCCTCTTCCCCTCACCAGGAAGTTGCAGCTGCTGTGAGGTCTCCCCTCAGTCTCCTCCAGCTGAACAGAACAAGTGCCCTCAGCTGCTCCTCACAGGGCTTCTCCTCAAGGCCCTTCACCATCTCTGTGGCCTCCTTTGGATGCTCTGATCCATAGGGAGGAGCCCAGTGCTGTTACTGGCACTGGTCCCTCACACTGGCTGTCATGGTGGACACCGAGTCCATTCCTGCCTCTGACAGGGATTTCCTGCAGGAAGGGACCTCATGTGGGCACCTCAGGGAATTTCATGTCTGCACCTCAGGGAATTCCTGCTCCTCCTCTCAGTGCAGTATTTCCCATGTGGAAGGCCACGCCTCTGTCCCTCGCAGGGAATGAATTCAAACATGTGAGACTGGCCCAACTGGAAAGGGCCCAACTTTGCCAAAGGAAAGCAAAGGCATTACAAGGTTATTTCTGTTATTTCTGGACTAGCAGTGCCCAATCAAATTGACCCATCTGTAAAAACGAAACCCATTTGTGATGTAAAATATCAATAAACCACAGAATTGAAATGATCTCTCTCCATTTCTTACATTGTGTCCCTTCAGCAAAGGATTGCTCATGGAGCAAGTACACACAACACAGAAATGGAATAGAAACCTGACTTTGGAATGGAATAGAAATGGAATAGAAACCAAACTTTGCAGAGTCAGAGCTCCCAGGTTTTGTGCAATGAAAAAAACCTATCCCCCAAGCCTTCCTAAGTCAACACAGATTTTAAAGGACTAAAATAATCTCATCACACAGATGATCTCTTGTACATATTCAGATTTTTTCAGGACACAAAAGGTAAAAAGTCTGCTAAACCTTCCTGCACTGCACCAGCTTTTGTCACACCTGACAAAAAATGTTTATTTTTCTTGAACCAGCCCTACTCCTGTGTTGCTGCTCTCAGAAATGGCACAGAACTGACTGTAACTTCTCTGGTTGGAGCTTTCAGTACTAAATGGTGAACAGGTCTTCCCAGAAACAAATGGCTGAGGCACCTGCAGTGCTCCCAGTTTAACCAGTAAGGCCAGGAGGAGGAAGGGCAGCACGTGTGGCACAGCCAGGAACGTGGCAGGCAGCCAGCAGCCTGTGTCAGGGGGCTGCACTGCAGAGAGCAGATCCTTGAGAAACAAACCCTGTTCTATACATTAATACCTGCTGAAGAGAATGCTGCTTTCATACACTTTAAATTGTGTTTCATTTGTAAAGAATAGAGTTGATAATTTGCCAAGTCTTCAGTACTTACTATAGGAAAGGGATGGCAAAGGAGGAGAAACAACTGGAAGAAAACTTTCTGTCTCATGTCTCCTTGGAATTGAATCAGGCCACAAAACCTAGAAAATATCAGAAAAAACCAGATCTTGTGTTATAAGTGCACAAGTACATTTTGAGGACCAGGATGAAGATGGACACTGGGGAAAAGGCAGGGAGGGGAAGCTGTGCTCTCTACAAAGAAAAAGCAAATTATTCCCTTTAAGCACCTTTAGGAATATAAAAATCTTAAAAGTTGTTCAGTTTTATCAGATCCTATGTTTCACTTCAGCCATCCAGAACTATGAAACTCTCACAACCTTCCATCACATGTATTTGTGTGTATTTTCCATTTCAATTCCACATAAACGAGACCCAACTCTTACATCTGGCAAGTTACATATTCTTCACTTCTGGGAGAAAAGAAGGATTTCATGAACTCACACTCCTATGCTGGAGCGAAGCTTCCGGATGTCTTTGGATCTTCTGATCTCTTCTTTACAGAGGGTGAACAACTTCACTGGGAAGGGATGGCTGAAAATGGAAACGAAAAAAAGATGAGCAGTAGGTCTCAGCAGAATTTCAAAGACATTTAATGATTGTCAGGATGCCAAACTAACATTCCAAGGCAAGGGAAGACACACTGCAGGGTGGTTTGTGCTTCCCCCCAGCAGCTCAGGAGAGTTTGGCCACCAGGTGCCTGGGCCTTTCATTTTTTAACAAGGGAGGGAAGAAATTTTAATTTTTAATTATTTACACTGCTACTCTCTGTGTGCTGAGGAATGAACTCCTTTTAGCCAAGCAGCTTCAGTCCACGCAGGATAACTGGCTTGCCATGGCTTGTGTTTAAACAGTGTGGTATGATCAGAAATACTGTGTCAGGATTGACATTATCCTACAGCCAAACAGCAGTTACTCAGTCTGTGTACCATGGTCATTCCCTAAGGTCTCCAACCAAACTTTACATAAAAAGGGATGAATGTTGTTCTTAACTACTCCACCATTTCACAGCCCAAATTCCTTCAGTGATTCCAGACAACGTAATTAAACACAGGGCTTACAGTTCTATTACGTGTACAAGCCATGAAGCCATCTTTAAATATATTTAGCAAATTCTTTTCTTTTTCCACACAGTCTGGGAAATGTGATTCTCACAGCTCTTTCCCAGACACTCGTACAAACACAAGTACTGTTAGTTATTCCAAGGATCTATTAAAGAGAAGGAAAGAGGGACTAATGCTTTTATTTCAGTTCAAATTATTTAATCTTTTACTTGCTACACTCAAGGCTGAAGTGCCATAGATGCAAAAGAAACTATTTCATATTTGTCTAGTGAGCACATTTACTTCTAGGTTGTGTATTTTGGAAACCTCACTGCACTGTGTACGGAAAGCAGAAAGCAAAAATAGTAACATTTATTTTCTGCTACCACAATTCAAAGCTATGGATGAAAACTACTGAAGAAGGCTGGGTACTGTCATCTGTTGAAAGGCAGAACATTTAAAATAGGATGTTTATAGGAGTGCCAAGATGTTTTGTTAAGGTAATGTGCCTCGTTCTGCAGAGTTTTCCAGACAAGAGTTAGTGGTTTTTAATGACTTATAAAAAATTTGTAACAAAATCCTGGCACGTACTGGCAAATAGTGACCTGTTTAAAAAAACTGAACAAGAAACCATGGTAAATCAAAGTAAAGAATTCTACACATGGTGGGAACAACAGACATGAGCCCGTGAGTGTCTATGGACATGGATTCATCTGGGTGGGTGAGGGCAGAGCTCTCTGAATGTTGGGGTTTGTTTTGTCTTACCTTGGTGGAATTTCTCCTCCTCCCACCCCAATTACACAAAGACCCTGTGTAGACAGCTAATTGCAATCCCTGCAGTGCCTGCCTGGCTCTCAGCACGGGCCAGGCAATACAGTGAATTAGGTGAGAGTTAAACCAGTTGAACAACAGGGACATCACTGAGAAGTGGAGCAACAAAGAGCATCTGGAATAAATTTAAAACATGGAACCTCATGAGCAGCATTTTGTGTTTAAAACAGATGCACTTTCCTTTCTGTTAGCTGCCAATTCTACATTTGCAATAACCAAACCTAACCTATGTGTGATCTCAAATGACTCAAATAGCTTGGCCTCTGTAAAGGAAATTGAGAAAATTCCTTCTCCTGTGTGGGCACTGTGCCAGCAGGAACAGCATCAGCACTGGGGAAAGGGATCAGTCTGAAGCCTCTCTGCATTCTGTGAAGTGGGCACACGTGGCACTGCCAGAGGTGCTGGTGTCCCTCCCCAGGTGAGCTGGGTGTCAGCAGTGCCACTGCCATCACCATGGAACAGCCACCAGCCCCTGCCAGCTTTGTGGCTGGTCATGCAAGAGCAGTAAAACTGCTTAAAAAAATAATCCACAGGAGCATGGATACATGGAAGTCATCAGCTGGAGATCAGTGGGGGCACACACACTTTCTTAAAGCACTGCAAGATCACCAGAAAAAACCAGAATACATGGGTGCTTCTGTTGAACGTGTAAACTACACACACACAAGAGAGAGAAACGCCACCTACCACCCCAGAAAGCACTGGATCCTGAGCTGTCATTCTAAGGCTGTTGTGTTTACATGGCACTGAGTATTAGACCCATCTTACCACACTTCTAAGGAGCCAGCAATCCACAGGGCTCTGGGCAGCCCAGGCACTGCTGGTGATCCCTCACCCACTGGAGCAGCAGGACCCTGCAGGCACAGGGGGAGCAGGGACACCAGTGCCAGCTTGGCCAGTGGCCTCAGGTCGCTCTCCTTTGTCCTCCCTGTGCCTGTCCCACCACCAGCAGGGAGCTGCCAGGTACCTCTGTGCTGGAAGAGCAGCACTGGGAGCTCAGGGCAGCCACTGGGGAGCTCAGGGCAGCACTGGGAGCTCAGGGCAGCCACTGGGGAGCTCAGGGCAGCCACTGGGAGTTCAGGGCACCCACTGGGGA